>JAFMSR010000018.1:15120891-15193391 GCA_022818135.1 Saxidomus purpurata
ATTTCAAGAAAGACATATAGCACTAATATATAATGTAATCTTAGAAAAAAATAATACAACCAAAGATATGATTAAAAGTAGACAACTCTGAGTCATGGTTGTGTTATAAAAAAAAAATATTTTTTTTTATTTACAATATTTTTGTTCTGATTATCCTCGTCAAATTTAATAATTCAGCACATGACCATCATATTTTTGAGAAAAACATTATTCACTTATTGATACTACTTATTGAGAAATGAGCATGGACAAAGTCAAAACCCAAATTTATTTATATGTATCCCTGTTCTATTCCCATACCAGAACAATCTTTTTTGACGATCGTACGCAAATTGCTTTCAATAAGAAAATAATTCAGTACATCTCATTAATTAAATATTTTCATTTATATATATATTCACTGTTTTCAGCATTTTTCTTCACAATAGTCCAATGAGAACATTTTGAAGGGTAAAACAACATGAAAGTTCCAGGATCTTTTTGAATTTACTGATATTGTAAAATAAATATACTGATAGGATAATGATAGAACCATGTTCTATTCTCTCTAAAACAATTTTGACATATTCATTTCTTATGTAATCAAGTCGCTTTTTCACGAAAAAGAGTTACCAGAAAGCTTTTTGTAATTACTGCTCTTCATTTCTGTAAAACATTCATCATTCAATAAAAATGCATGACTATAAAATAGCTCCAACAAAGCCAAGAAAATGAAAGACATTATTTTGTTATTTGTATGAATAGCATAACATTCTGTTTTTGCTACCGTTGCCGGAGCAAAACGCTGACATTTCAATTTTATATTTGAATTTAAATAGACAATAAACACACTAGCCAATATTTGCCACAAATTAAATAAATATAGGTTTTGAGTTGCTTGTTTTTGTAGCCAGATAATAACATTTATATCCTATATACAGTAAACTCCGTATATAACGACTCCGGATATAGCGAAATTCCGGATATAATGAACAATTTTTATCTGCCAGAGATTTCTTTTATTTATTGATTTTATATAAAATTGATATATGGATATAGCAAACACCGGATATAAGGAATAAATTTAAATGGTCCTAAGGAGTTCGTTATAAACGGAGTTTACCGTAATAGTATTGCTTACCGTAACATATTTGTTATCCTGTTTTGGTTCCAGCGGTGAGAGCTGCGTTGCTAAGCGATTGCAAGCGTGCAAGATTTTGTGTGAAGATGTGTCAGTCTGTGTGGCCAGTTTAGGAAAACTGAAGCTGGACATCTTATAGGCATTGTTGATAATGCCTGGAACTCCTGAAAATACAGATATTTATTAGAAGAATTATCAACAAAAGAGATGTTTTCTAGGGTTTGATTTGATTTGATGCAAATTTTATAAAGATCCGTCCATAAGAGCAATTATATTAGCTTGTATTTGTGGATGAGACCTCGGTGTGTCTCCTAGCATGCCTATACCTATCATAAAGTGTTTTTCTCCGTCTAAAGTAGGAGAGATTTACCTGCCAGTTTCAGCCAAAGAGTGAATTTGATTGGTTGCCAAAAAGTAGGTCAATCACGGCGACCAATGAGATCTATGGTGTGATTGACCTAGTTGTGTTTTCTAGGGTTGTCACTTATGCAAATTTAAACTTAGCAGTTTCGTTTATTTCCAGAACACTTTTACCAGTCTGAGACAATAATGGAAAGGCAGCTTTTATCTGCATATAATTTGGAATTGAAGTCTTCGATTGATCTTCAAAGTAAAGTTTTGTTTTTTTTTCATCATCTACTCTTCATTTTCCCATAACTGGAACTATTGTAGGTCGATATTTGTCACGCAAATCGGAAAGTAAATAGTGCCAGTCTCCTCATGTTATGTTTTTTTAAATACATTTGTAGTTAAAAGTTTTTATCAAGATATTCTAGATGAGTCGATAGCGTGTACAAGGAGTTGTGTCATGTACATGCTTAGAATTTGCTAAAAACGAGACGGCCTTAGTGTTTTCTGTAGCAGTACCATGTACAAAAACCTACGTTCAAAAGCGTTTCTTTCTAGACACAATAAAACATTCTGTGTATAACTGAATATAACTGGTAGGCGGCGACAGGGAAATATTTGTAATTTACGAGCAGAGATTAGAAAGAACTACCATTCTAAGGTTAGAAATGCAAGTGGCATTCGAAACAGCCCGTTTCAATCGCATTCGGTGTACAGTTTTACTTAAATATCGTTCCTGGAAAGGGCCTGTACTACAACCCTATCCTGCGTAAGAAACTGCCAACTTTTTCACATAATGAGACATGGCCAGTGTCAGGGCTCAAACCCATGACCTTAATCAACAAGAGGTTACAGTGATTTGAAGTCAGCGACCATGTAAGCGGACAGCATGCAATCAACCGCTAAAATACTAAACCCAAGGCTTGATCATACTTATTATGATATGTACGGTACGTTCATGCATGCGTGTTCTTTATGTTGCAACAGGGTGCCGGACGGAAGTTTCACACGTCCTTTTGCCTTATTACAATGTTTTTTCTTCTTTCTCTCATATCATTGTCTTGACCCTGATCCTCTTTCTCTATTAAACTGAGATGTAATTTGTGTGGTCAAATATGTAAATGTTATTTATTATATTTCCTTTTACATAAAATCATAACATTTTGACCCAATGTATGCCTCTAGCTGTAAGGGGAACATTATTGTCTCTTTTTACGACTTTACAAGTAAGTGAAGAAGTTTTTACACGTAACCTATGCACATTTATAACAATTTTCTTACAAATTGTACTAATTAATCATATGCCGACATTGTAGTTGTAGCTGATACAATTAACTGCATGGTGTGTAATTAGTTGATAAAATTAATTCTCCACATAATATGCAAATATATCAACTTCCGAATTGCACGTATTCATCGGCGGTTTTGACGCCTGAAATGTCTTTTAGTAATGCAGTATACTTCTTGAAATTCTATTATGCATGTTATAACTTTCATCGGCATTGACATAATTAAAATCCTTCAATAATATTGTCCTCTTGTTGTCAACGTATGGCCATTTAATACCGTTACGATATCTTAATTAGTATGCTTTACTTGCATGAATTCGGTACTCTGTCGCCCTTGAATTTTTCTTCTATCTTAAGTTGCATTTCCCATTCAGTTAATTAGTTAATTTCGGATAGTTCAAAATGAAACGACCGTCTGACTGGCAGGCGAAGGGACGGACACATTTTAACAACTCTGAGACTCATTTTTTAAAATTCCTATATTATCCAAGTTATTGCACCTTGCACCACCTCAAAATTTGCATACGTTCCGTTATATATAGAGATACCGTCGCCTTACTTGCAGACAGAAACCGTTTTGATTAGCCACTGTGCCGTTTATCACTCCACCGAGAATATTTCAAAACGAAATCAAATAAACTGTCGGTGAAGATTAATATTATGTTTATGGGAATACTGTTTTAACTACTCGGCTAAAGCGATGGGGATTTTTTATTATTATTTTTTTACATTTGTGACGATTTTGTGACATATATGGCCATTGCCATTCTTACAGAAAACAGTTCGGAAAGATTTTGGATACGGGTTAAAAAATATTTCATTTTCAATGTCACCACCTACATAATTTTGGCTTCTTCAATGTTATACATTAGTAACAGATTGCGCGGAACTTTTCTAGATTATTCCTGTTTCAAGTAACGATTGTCCATTATCATGACTTAGTTTACTATAGCTATATACTCAGTAAACCTTCTGACAGCCTCTCATTATCTAGTAGCCCCTGGCGTGGTACTATTTATTCAAACACCGGACATTGTACGTTTTTCTCGGTATAATTATAAGTCTAACAGGGCTTTTGATGAAATATGTACTAACCAAAATGTCTTAACCGCTAGTTTAGATACTTTCGATATATATTTAGCCGTGGTATGTATAATTAGGATATATAAACAAAAACACGATTATCTATATTGACTGAAGTACAGACACCATAATTAGATAAGCAGTACAGTAAATTCCATGCATATATAACGAACTCCTCGGGGTCATTTAAATTCGTTCCTTATATTCAGAGTTTGTTATATCCATATAACATTTTCATATAAAATAAAGACGGGAAAATATTCGGACCCAGAATATTTGTTCCTTATATCCGGAATTTCAATATATCCGGGTTCGTTATACGGAGTTTACTGTACAATACTATAGCAACATTATGATCCGGCGTTTCGAACTGAACAATGCAGGTCGCATTTAGTGCAGAATGTAAAATAACAACACTTTTGTTTCTGTTGATGTATGAAAATAGTATATCAATAACGACAGTGTTACCAATGCGCCACCTATCTTTTCAAAATTTAATAAAAACTTATTTATTTATTCTCGATTGCGAAAAAAATCTTACAACTTAGAATAATCGCTCTCGAGCCTGACTCAATTAAGATGAACTAACTCTCGAAGAGAGAAAGAGAGGCAATGTGGAATTATAAGTTTCTTGCCTAAGGACACGACCACCGTGGCACTGGTTGGGATTGAACCCGGGACCCTCCGGTCCTGACGCGGACGCGCTACTACTGTAAAACCGCGCCACTGCGGCTCCACCAATTAGGCAAGATAGCGAGAAGGCTGACCATTTTGCTTTTAACTAGATCTCAGGTGAAAAGCTCTACCCTTCATATGGCACGCAAAATTAAAATCCTTTGGCAATTAGGAGTGTGGCACCTCCTACCCAAAAATTATCTTTTCGACAATAAATTCATTTAACAGCATAATGGGAGAAATGCTCTAGTCGGTCGTAGACGCCGGCTCAGACCTAAAGGAATACAAGAGAAAATCTTAACTTGATCTACAGGTTTCTTTAATGCAGATTCTACAGTATTCAAAGGAAAAATACAGCTCATAACAGCTATCTTTAGTTCCATTATTTCAGACAAATTACGTAGAACCTGAGAAACAAGAATAGGCAGAAATTGATAACAAAACAAGTTTTTGTTTTTATTCAAATCATATTGTCAATTTCTTTAAACGTAACCCTAGAAAAAGAAGTTTCTCAATTCATCCAAATTTGTCAGCTAAAATGAGGAAACAACAAGAACATGACATATTAGTTAGAGTGTAAAAACAAGAAATGATAATGCACAGATCTAATCTTGCGTTCTGCACTTAGGACTCTGTAAAAAACGTTTAATTTCCCTTGCTTGTCTGTAGGAGGAAAAGTTGTTTTATTGTTTGGATGGCAACATGATTATAGTGCTTAAAAACTTGCAAGACATTAATACCCCAGCAGTTATTAGATTTAAATAACTGCTTTCACCATATTTCATCTTCATTAAAGCATTTAGAGCACGATATCTCAAATATATGAAGCTTGTTTATTTTTTTTGCAAAACTGGCATCGACTTGGCACAGGCCCCGTAAACTACATCAACAACAGTTATACGAAATGATAGGAAGCGGGATTTTCGGCGAATCTTGGTGTCGATTCGGCTAAGTGCAGTCTTAGTGTGTAGGTTGGTCATCACCAGTAAATGACCCCTATTGATTTTGAGGTCAGTAGGTCAAAGGTCAAGGTCACAGTGACCTAGAATAGTAAAACGGTTTCCGGACAATAACTCAAGAACGCATTAGTCTAGCATCTTGAAAATTAGTGTGGAGGTTGGTCATGACCGGCAAATGACCCCTATTGATTTGTAGGTCAGTAGCTTAAAGGTCAAGGTCGCAATGACCGGGAATAGAAAAACGGTTTCCGGACGATAACTCAAGAACGCGTAGACCTAGCATCTTTAAACTTAATGTGGAGGTTAGTCATGACCAGCAGATGGCTCTTATTGATTTTGAAGTCAATAAGTCAAAGGTCAAGGTCACAGTTCACAAGATTGGTCATGACCAGCAGCAGATGACCTCTATTGATTTTAAGGTCAAAGGACAAGGTCACAGCCACCGGGAAGAGTAAAACGATTTCCGAACGATAACTCGAGAACGTGTAGGCCTAATTTCTATAAACTTAATGCGGAGGTTGGTCGTGACCAGTAGATGACCCCTAAATATTTTGAGGTCGGTAGGTCAAAGGTCAAGGGCACCGGGACATTTTTTAATGTATTGCTTAAAGATCAAACGGTTTCTTTTACTCAATTTTCAGTACTGATATAGATTTTTCGGGGAATTCACTTGGAAATTGGACAATGGACTGTATTGTCTGAAAAAAAACGCTTCATGTATCGAATATCAACAAGCAATAAAACATGCATGTATTTTTTATCAATTTCTTAAAACTCTATAATGTGGTGCACTAGTGCACCAGAAAATCCATACTCCAAACGTTTGCGTTTCAACTGGAAAACGTCTTTTCGGCTCGATGCATCCTGATAAACGAAATGAATTATGGAGAGGAAAAAAACATAGCATCACGATAAAACCTAGCTAAAATAAGACTTAATCCTTATTCAATTTGCTAGAATCGTGAATAAATCATGTTGTTTATTCTTGTTAGTGACCATCTTAGTGAGGCAGATAGAGAAAAAGTCTTATCTAGGATTCTTGCGAAGTCAGCAATATGTGCCCACATTATTTTATATTCTTTCCTATTTCAATTATTTACGTTAAGCCCACAGACCCAAGTATTGATAGACAAAGAAAAACAATAGCAGCGAGATGTTATTAATGGTTTTTATGAGAAAATATCTCTGAAAGTGCGAGAGACGATCAATTCTTGACTTGGTATATGGATGTATAGTTACTTAGGAGTCACACGAAACTATACTTGGGTGTTTTCTAAGAAGACCTTAGCACGAACAATTATTGTGTATACTTGGCTACAAATCCACTCGAATGCGAAACATGTTCTTGCAATTCAAAGTCATTACTCTCGAAAGTCATTCCTGATGGGATCAAGCTTGAAGAAGGGAGAGATAAAGAGAATATGAAATTAAGTGTCTTGCCTAAGGACACTACCATCACGACGCCTGTGGGAATCGAACCCCGGGCTCTTCTATCCTACGGCGAATACGATATTAAAGCGCTTCGGCGTCATCGTTGATAAGTAACCGCCACTTATAAAAGCATTTAGAAATGCTCATATCGTCTGGAAGCCCCATATGGATTGACAGAGAAAGAACATGGAACCCTACTCATTTCCTAGACGTATAAAGTCCATTTAGATAGACAAAACATTTTATTTGTGCTTGCACTGAGGATTCCTTCCTGTCTCAGGTGATATATCTCTAACCCAGCTGTTCTCAAGAAAAACTAAGAGGTAGGAAGAGGTTGTAAAAAATACTAGAAAATGCCAGTAGATAAGACATTTGTAGAAGAGTTTGAAAAGTCCCAGTGTATGAGGATTAGGTTAAAACAAAACTTTCAAATGTGCTTAGGTTATTGAACTTGGCCCAGATGTCATACGCATATACATTTTGACACGGTTTGGTTACGATCCGACAAAAAACATTTTATGTTAAAGACTAGAAAATGTTGTTTTATTTTCGTGAAATTTGGTGCATTCAAGGGACACGACAATGGAGAGCCTGGATCGATCTGGTTTGTTATAGAACATTACTGAAATGGTAAAGCCAATAAACAGTTCGACCATGTTTGATGATGATTCACTATTTGAGTAAGAGATGGCTATTAAAATACTGGTGACTCCCGACTGTCTGATTTTCGAACTTCGATATATTTTGCCCATGTACATTGTGACCCAGTTTGGTAATCATTCGAAAAAAATAATTTTCATGTTAAAAAGCGGACACAGCTTGCCCTCCACATGAATTGCGGATCCCGCAATAAGCCCCTGTTTCGCTTCACTATAAACGGGCGTATAAAAAGTAGGTCTGCATCTTGGCCGGTAACAGGATTTCTCACTTTCTTTCTTGGATCTTAACTACTCAACATAAAATAAATTGGAATTCTACATGCAACCTAACATACGAATATATTCAATTCTACGGGGACTTTCTGGAGATATTTGGAATTCTCCTAACAGCTCAAATATTGACTATGTTCTACAATCGATGGTTAACCCGCTAACATGATTGTGGTTTAGCGTCCCGTTGATAATTCAGTTTGTTGTGTCGTTTTTATGGATAAATACATCGAAAAAAGGAAGACAGTGTTAGATAGTTCCCAGTGGTCTCATGTCACGTCAAACAAGAACGGAATGATTCCTGCATATCGCTCTTTTAGTCATAATTGCCTAACCCTTTTCCCGCTATTTTCTTTAACATGAAAGTGTTCATCTATCAATTTAGACATGTTACAGCAATATCAAACTCCCATTGTTTATGACTGCCTGAATTTCTAAAATGTGTTCGGCCATGTTTAAATTTGGCAGGTACCATCAATAGTCCAAAGGGGCACCCGCTGAAAATTTACTTACTGCATAGCGGACAGTGCAGATCATGATCAGGGTGTTCTGATTGCAAAGATATAATCACTTTCCGCAAGCATAGTAAAGGTCAAACATTAAATTACAACCTATTTCTTATTCAAGCATTTCTTGTTTCCTAAAAATAGAGTCACTGGAGCTTTGGTCTGGAAACATTCTTTTATACGTTAGGGCAATTGCCGTCTCTTTGATGAATTATTCCGCGCAACATTACGTACAATGACGTTACACGATATTACCCGCAAGGCAAGAAAGAATGCAAATTAATTGAAGTAATGTAGTGTATAGTACCTACTAACATGCGAAAGTCGGTTAAGTTATTTATTTTCATGTACGGTATCAATTAGTAATCGGACTTCTTTGAATAGTACAGAACCATAAAAGACATATACAGAACTTGAGATATAGCTGCTGTAAATAAATGAACTGGTCATTATATATTCTTTTCACGCATGGACGTGCCACATTTATAGAATAATATATGGCGGAGCAGGGCCTTTGAGTGATAATCGCCCCGGTAATGGAATAATTGCCAGAGGGCTTTAGCCCGAGGGCAATTATTACAACCCGGGCGATTATCACCCAAGGCCCCTGCTCAGCCATTTCTTTTCTGTATAATACATGTGTAGTCTCACCATCATCTGAGAGCCACTCTTTAATCTTTTTCATGTCCTCTTAGTTTTTATGACAGTAGATCTATTTCTTTTTACTCTCTTTTTTTTTTTTTTTTCTGGTAATACATGTGTAGTCTCACCATCATCTGAGAGCCACTCTTTAATCTTAGAGTTTAGAGTTTTTTCTTCCGTAACATGATGACTTACGGGTTTTTTCTTGCTATTTTGTCGTCTAAATCAATCAACCTATTGGCTAAACACTCTAGCGTACGCTCGGCGTCAGCCATGTTTTTTCCGTTAAATGCGTCACGTTTGCACGTGCACGTTTTCCTAGGGCATTATGCCATAATAGCCCTGCGCGCGGAGGGCCAAAAGCTGATAATACTTCGGGGGACGGATAAAGCTTTTTTCTCTATACTAAAGTGTTCTAGTATGTATTATATACAAATAATCCTTTAGTTTAGTTTAAACATAGTTTATTGCCAAATAACCAGCGAATGGTTTGAGCCACAGTTGCTTCCACTTATAACATGGCTCTCCAAAATACAATACAATTACAGAAGTAAATTATGGCAACAGAACAATTACAAATAATCCTTTCGTTTCTATTAATATGTTAGCGTATTGTACATGAATATTGTGTTATTTCATGTTTTATTTAAAGTAATGGGAAAATTCTGTGCTACGCATTAATAAAAAAACAAGAACATAAATTTAGATTGTTCATCATCGAAACGGTTTCCTGTTGATAGTTGATTCCCAGATCGAACTGTCGCTCGTCGGCTGAGTAATTAATTTATCAAGCAACAGACAAAGATATGAGGCAAACATGTTATAATTCCCATCTCGTGCTTACTAATCATTCAAGGATTAAATGAAATTAACTGGCACATTGCAAAGTGCAATGTAGTCAAAATGCTGACTGTGCCAGACCTGTTTTATGTAAACGAACCATATGAAGCCATACTGTAGGAAATCGGGAAACAACAAACAAACTTCAAGTCACTTAAGTAAGCAAGTTCTGCTAAAAACCAGTTAAAAACCAAAACGAGGATTTTGCGGCCAATGCCGCTAACTAAAAATGGCACGGATATAACCAAAATTGTTGTTTTTGTATAGCGTTATGATCTGAAAACTGAAGATATGAAGAAAATTTTCTCTGGACTGGCCGTTAAATTGCCCCTTTTCATCGTAAAGAGGTATATTTTCATACTTATAAACAAAAGAAAAATAATGCAACATAATTGCGCGTTTTAAGCCCTCTTGCTGTTTCAAGGCCATCCGCTCGATACCTTAGATCTGACTATTGTGCAAGAACGTTTTAGGCTTACAGAGGATGGGGGTCTATCGCTGGTCTTTCCCAGGAACGATAATTTAGTGACGTAACCTACAGAACAATACTAAACTACTGTTAATACGGGCGTAAACCCAAGAAAACTAATAAAATAACTTGTAAATCAAAACATAATTTAAGACAGAGAGACCAGCAGACCGAACACAGTTTGATGGTGTTTTATATGAGGTGCAGCCCAATTCCCAGTAAATGAACTATAGATCTAGAAATAAAATACATATATGTGTCACAAGATATAACTCCAAATAGGAATACTCTGGTAGCACCAAAATACTCTCCATGGTATAGTTAGATTCTCCTTGTGGTTAAAATGAAAAAGACAGAGAACAATGAATTTGAGTGTCAGAAAATAGAAATAAGTGCAGATGGTGTACAAAGCTTAAATGAAAGTATGTATGTGGTTAGCAATATATGTAAAACATAGTGAAACAAGTAATAAAGACCACCATTATTTAAAAACTAACAGAAAGATAATTCAGAACCCCGTACCCTTTCAATTCTTATAGACACATACTTTTTTTACGGAATTGTAACAATACATGAAAACAGTTTTGCTTTTGCTCGCAGTGAAGGTGTAGCACGGATAATGCTTAAACTCGTTGAAAAAAGAACCAGAGTAAACCAACTATTTTAGTTTAAAAATCTAAATGAACGACGGAAAATAGACTTTTTGCGCGTTTTACATCTAAACTAATTTAGGCAAGTGTTCGACTCGAAATAGGGCTGTCACAAAGAACCGTTCAGGTTTCAGTTTGTACTTGGTCTGTTGTATACAAAGCCATCAATTGACAATTACCACGAA
Source organism: Saxidomus purpurata (assembly GCA_022818135.1). Taxonomy (NCBI): domain Eukaryota; kingdom Metazoa; phylum Mollusca; class Bivalvia; order Venerida; family Veneridae; genus Saxidomus; species Saxidomus purpurata. The sequence goes on from JAFMSR010000018.1 coordinate 15,132,018, forward strand.
GGCGGTTTCCATGACACCCAAAAAAGATATTCGGCTGAATATTTTAATAAAATAATGATAAGCATGAAACAGTGTGGATGGGCTGTAGTAGGAAGTATATATGACGGTACTAAAGAAAGACGAATAGCTTCCTTATTTCAATTTCAAATTCTACTGACGGCATCGATCCTACTAAAAACCACATTGTCCTAATGAAACAGACCTGCTACAGGTTTAATTGATTTCCAGATCGAATATTAGTTGTCAATCTTTAATCTCTTTGGTTAGTTTTACATAAGAGTCTCAGCATGTGTATTTTATCTTTGAAGACTTGTTCAGATTTCATATCACTTGAAGAAGTTTAAAATCTACTTCTCAAAGAACATATTACTGATTTGTATCATTATTCTCAACTTTTGGGCACATAGAACTTAGCACTTTCTTTACGCTATTTTTTAATTTAACTGTATTAGAACAATTTATATACATTATTAAACTTCAGTGTTAGAAAAAAACTACATCCTGTTTACTCACCAATTTGAACCATTTTGAAAGTTTTAAACGTGCAATCATCACATCAACACAGTAAAATAAGCGGAATATAGTTCAAGGCATTTTTCTATGAGTTTTCATTTTTGCCGCCTCAAAGTGCAGGATTAGATGTTAGTTTAAAAAACACATTTTGTAACACCACTCCATCTAAGATTAAAAGACAAAGTCCAAGAATCCTTAAACAGAACAGAAATCCATCAATGCATCTTAATTGAATTGTAAGTTAAACAACTTAAATAGCAAAAAAAAACACCGGAATGTCCGCACTAATACATGAATGTTCCTCGAATTGTTCTCGGGAGCGCACACGCAACAAATGATATTGTACGGGAAGCAGCCAATCAAAATCTAGAACTCGATCAATAAACTGTTTCCAGATCGTGTACATCCCAGGTTGATGTACATACAATGTCGATTGATACTGGAGCCATTGAGCGAAAAAACTACCACCAAGTTTGCCATTTAAAACATTATTAGCTATTGATTTGTGTTCAATGATCCCGTGCATGAAAGTCATTTGCAGCGGTCTCTGTTTCAGCAAAAGCGATGTAACTTTGAACTACCTAATGGTTGACATGCTAGCTGTATTACTTCCATTTTTTTTTTACTTTTCTTTAGCTGGCGAGGGGATTATCATGAAATCGAGATAAAGCACAGAAATCGTCATACACTTGGTGTAAGACAGAATATAGTCGCGTTGACGAAACCAGTCAGGTGACAAAAATGGCTCGTGCACTGTATAAATGCGAACAATGAAGTAAATTTCCCGAAATATGAATTGCATTTTAACATGCTACCCTTAAATTTGAAATTAACCTAAGTCTTTGTGTATATGTGAGAAAGTAGTTTGCTTGAAAGCTTATTGAAATTTGGCTACGAACAATTCATAACTCATTTTAGAAACCATGCACGGGTTTTTGGTTGATTAAGTTTTGGTAGCTATGGAGAATTTTAACTTCAGACATTTTAGACGGTACAAATTGTGTATTGTTGTTTTTTGCATCTACATACATTACTGAAAAAACTCAGTCCAATCAGAAATATATGGAAGCCTTGGAGGGCCACTACGAGTAATGTCGGTAACCTTATTTGGTTTATTTTTCTTTATATTTTAGAAACTCGGGTAATTGTAAATGACATTGTATACAGTTTGTGGCATGCCCTTTCATAAATAGAATTTTGTTTTGAATATCAGAAGTATTTAGGCAATAATATTTACTTGAACTTTTGTTTGCACTATATACTGAACAAGGCACATAAGTTATAATTGTTTCTTTTTCTCAAATTAGGCGGTTTTGTTCTCGTTTCGAAATGTCTCACAGTTAAATTTAAAACAAAACCCATTTCACTCCCTTGTTTATTTGTAGTATGTTTGACTCTTGGTATAAGTACCGCGAAAACAGTGAAAGCAGTAAATGTTTTATAACATGGTTTCATATGTGAAAAGTTTTTTCATTACATTGTATCTTCTTTGTTATCTGTGTTGCAAGAGTGATTTTTATTTCCATTCAATTACGGCAGACAAACAGGTTATGTTATATGTGACTGTAGATGTAGCCTGCAAGAAACTTTGATTACCGTTTTATGTTTAATTTGAACATATATACCATATGATCTCAATCTGTTTTATATCGATCTGTACTTGCCAATACATTTTTGTACAAAATTTTATAAATGTAGTAATAACTATATTTTCTCGTACAACGTACAAGTCCCTTGCCCAGCTTATTATGTTGTATTATATAAACTAAACTAGGTATGCATAACAGTTTTCATGAAAAATTGTGTGATTTCTTGTGTTTTCATAAGTTTTTATTTCCCCATTGGTTTGACCCGGTTGTCTCGTTTTGAGTCCAAGTGAATGCGATTCAAACTGAACATTAAGGTTGCTCAAAACGAACATTTGACAAGCGGGTACAAAAGATTTCTTCTATAGAATGTTAACAATGTGAACCAATGTGATCCAGCTTTGTTTCAGACTTGACCTCATACAGACATACATTTTGACCCCTTTTTATTATACAATATACATGTATAGCCTCCAGCGAGCTAACAATATATTCTTTGATTTAGAATGATAAGTTAAACCTAGTTTTTGACAACTGGCCTAGAAATTCACCAAGACAAACATTTTGTCAAATATTTATGACGATTTGGTACAAGATCATCCTCATGCATCAGTGGTTTGTCAACGAAATTATGTAATGAATGCTCTGGATGTACGAGAATGATACAAGATGTGCCATCTAGGATGTTTATAACGTTTTTCTTTGATTTGGCCTCTTTTTGTATTTATTTAAGCAGTTTCAAACTGATTCAAGAGGTCACCTGAAACATTTTCACACATGCAAAATAATGAATGTTTAGATTCATTTTCACCCAATCAATTGTTTTACACTGGAACCTAGTCAAAGAAAAAAATGCTTTCTGGTAGGTGTATTCATTTGTTAGTTTGACAGAATTATTTGAAATTGTTAGGAAAATGGACAAGTATTACTTTAATGCGCCACTACAAACTGACATTCTGTATGAGTAAGTTGTTAAAACGAAGTGTGAGCCATACCAACTTATTAAACCATAATAGTTCCTCTGTTATTGTCAGTTTTAAAACGATAATAACTCATCACATATGAGAGAACGACAAGCGTAGTAATCTCTTCATTTAATAATTAACAACCTCTTTAGATTCATTTTCTAAGTGTAATTTGCAGAGACGTCCCCACAATATTGACATTTGTTGGGAACTTCGTCTCATTAAATCCCATTACATCCCATTACATGTATAATATATCCAACATGAAACAAACCGTAATCCCTACAACCATCCAATAAGGCCTCCTTTTTGTTGGGCACATAACTACATATACATATACGAACTAAAAAGAATGTAGATGAACATCAAGTATGCACTGGCAAAACACAACGACATATAACGACTATCTTACTACGCAGAAGCGGTCACTAGAAATGTGGAATGAATAATGATTGACCAATATGTTGATGAAGATGGAAAAAAACAATAATAATACCTCAGGAATCTAAATCGATCTCCCTACGTAAGTGAACAGTTCACATCTAAAAACACCAGCTCAATACACATCTAAAACAGTCACCAAAGTACTTATGCGACCTCATTCTGTATTAAAAATGTTCGAGTCTTTCGTCAATTGGTGATTTATTATCTCACACATGGCTGTTTTCACTTTGTTTCACTTATCACGGCAGCTAAAACTCTCTTTAATCAATCTATAAAACATTGGAGACATCAGAATAAAAGTATTTAACATCATTATTCTTTTTTTAACTTGAAAATCCCATCTTACACACAACACAGCTTTAGAAATACAAAATATTAGGTTTCGCGCATTTGCTTTTGCAGACAACTTTATCGATCCGTCTGATATAGCATATCTCCCTCCAGTTTTCAGCCATCGATCTGCCATCATATTAATAGCAGCAGAAATTTACAGTCGCACTTTATTACATCACTAAATGAGCCAAACAATAAATCAAAGTTATGGTGTAGATTTTTAGTCAGATAGTTTCAATTTTCTTTTAAACGGTGATCAGTTAAATGTTCTTACATAATTCTCTAGCACAGGTCCCAAATAAATTAACATTTATGCATTTTACATGGAGTTTAATGCCCGTTTTGGACGATGCAGTACTTTAGTTATGCAAAGGACAGTGATCGTCGGGAGTAACTAGACCACTGTCTTCTACTTTCTCATATAAAGAATCAGGTCGGTAGCTTATGCTGTACATGTGGTATATAAGCAAACAATGCATTAAACAATTGTGTCGTAGATGTGAAATAATCATGTCCAATGCTTAATCGTTGATCCATCGTCAGACTCAAAAGGTAATTAATTGCGCCAAGGACCTATCTGTATATAGGTCAATGACACCAACAACCGTGAGTGTCCAACGATGTCACTACTCTATCTGACGCATGATAAGGCTTTAGCTTTATCAGCTTAAGCCACAAATCCTACATAATTATACTCGTAACTCATTCTTTTTCTTTTGTTTTCGCAAAAAATGTCAAGAAAATCACCTTAACATTTCTGAAGAAAGTAAATTATTAGAACGGCCGAATTATTAAACGCATCAGGTATAATAATTCCCGACAAACGGTCTTTTAAATCTACTAATTTCAATTACCTTTCTTTCAAATGGAATAACAACGTTTTCGATAATCAATAAAACTTACAACTACAATCAAAATTTATTTTCTTTCTTGGATTATAATACTTGGCAATTTTGAAACCTTGTAGAACGATTTTAAGAGCATACTAAAAATTTAATTACTTTAATGGTGTTTTCCATGAATTATCGGAATACTTAGCACTTTTAGTGTACTATTACTTTCGCTTATCACAATGACCAAATATGTAACTTTAACACCACATATTTGAATACATTTGTATGTTTTATGTATGAGGTCTGTAATATGTACTGTGTCTGTTGTCTTTCAAAATCTTAATCGTATCACTTTGATGAACATATCAAAGCAGAAACTTCAATGAGCTGATCTTTTCCTATAGCTGCACAGGTATAATATATTTATTTTTTATTAATACGTAATTGTCTCAAAAGAAAATCAATACATAACCGAGGTGTAATTAGCTACATGATTTCTACATCTTCTACGAGATATACACAATCATACATAAAATAATATCAAATTAAGTTGAAACAGGTAAGTATATATTTGGCAGATTATATACGTCCACGCCCAGTCTCGACATACTATTTGTTTACATGCATTTGCAAGCACAACCCATTTCATGACACGTGTCTCACCTCTGAAGTAAATTGATGGTCTGGAAGCGTCTCTTTCCAAGTCGTTGTCATTCTTTTTCTTCAACTTAGGTCCAATAGGAAGGTCAAGTTTTTCACCAGCCCCGAAAATGTAATATCCTATTCCTAGCTTGATAATCTCACCAGGTCGTTCCACTTGCTGAGTTTGGTCACCGTTCTTACATATTCTACTCTTTCGCTTTAAGTCATTAATCGCGAGATGAAGTGTATTCTCATTGTCGATGAAATCAATAGAATTGTCACTATTAGATCTGTCACTAGTCATTCCAAGACATTCCAGGGGGAGTACTCTTCCCAATAATGTCTTTCGGATCTTGCATAATTGTTTTAGTTTATTTTCTCTACCTGGAATCACCTTTGTTGCAGGCCTATCTTTGATAAACGGAGCAAAGTATGTGATTGTCCTGGCCGGTCGTTCTTTCAATTTTTGAACCAAGTTTTGTCTATCTACTTTTAATTCATTTTCACTGTTTTTGTGATTTTTGTTAGTATTTACGACACTTGGTTGTTTTCGTTCTTCGGCAACACCTATGTCATTGATGTCGCTAGACGAAATAGTGGGTTTCGTAACTACAAAATTTTCGATATGGTTTTCAGGAACATAATTATTCCCCAGTCTACGTTCTATTTGACTTATGAAATCCGATTCATCTTGAACCGAAGAACGGTTATCATCTGCGCTTTCGTATTCACTATCAGTGTCATCTGAATCTGGCGGAGAAGAATTGGCATTTTTTAAATAATCACTTTGATTAACCTTTCTATCATAATTATCAACCTCTTCAGTATAACTATTTTCAATTTCTATACAAGATTCCGAAATGTCGTCATTGGTCTGAAGAGAAATGAAACTCTTCTCATCAAAGTAAGGAATGTCAAGGTCGTCAGTAAGACTACTAGAAAAGTCGTCACAAAAGGATGTTTCTGATGCTGATCCAACAGTTTTTGTCCAAAACTCTTCTTCTAGAGCACTTTCAAAGTCACTTTCATCAGCATCGATGTTACTACTTGACTGCGTTTCTAAGAACAATGCTAATTCATCTGCGTCATTCATACAGCGAAATGAATTACTTGTGGATGAGCTTACTGTTGAACCTGGAGAACTAAATACAGATATTTCAGAACACATGCCATCGTCGCTTATCGACCCTTCAGGATTGAAAATTGTTGAATTTAAAACATCTTTACTATCTAAATTCAATAAGGAGAATTCCATATTGAGCTTGGTCTCATCGCATGTATCGTTAAGCCCAGTTTCATCCTTTTCATCATCATCACTATTTTGAAGTTTCAAGTCTTTTGTTTTGTAAATTGGCGAAACAACATCACTTCTGTCGAGTCTGTCCCTTTGTGGAGTTATGTTCTCGGTGACAATCCTAACTTTTGGTTTTTCCGTACTTTCGCTTCTAACAGATAAGTCTTTACAAATGTCTTCTTGGTACGACTTAGGTCTTACAATGTTATCTGTTTGTTTTACACTTGGAACAACAAAACGTTCATATTCTTCATATAAATTGTTCTGAATGTTGCCATTCGTCTGTGCATTATTTCCCGAAGCATTTTCTGTACAAATGACGCAATGTTTGTCTTCTAAATCTTTATTTTCTCGCACTTCGGGCAATGCTTGGTGATCAGCTGTCTTTGATACATTATCTCCAGACTGTTTCAAACTTTTTTCTGACTTCTCTGACTTCTCTATCTTCTTATCGTTGCCATCACAACTAGCGCTACAATCAACATTAATGTCAGAATTTAACTTACTATCGATCTCTGTAACTAATCCACCAGCAGGAGATGAAAACCTGCCATCATCGCTTATGGATCCTACAGGATTGAAAATTGTTGAATGTAAAACATCTTTACTATCTAAATTCAATAAGGAGAATTCCACATTGAGATTGGTCTCATCGCATGTATCGTTAAGCCCAGTTTCATGCTTTTCATCATCACTAGTTTCAAGTTTCAAGTTGTTTGCTTCTATATCAATGGAGCTGTCTCCGACGTCCGTACATTTTGCAGCTGATTTAGAACTTTCATGGTCAGATAAGCTTTCATATCCTCCTACAGAGCTTGTATCTATTGTTTGAAATGTGCAATCTAGATTGCTAATAGTCTCACTGTAGTCAAGAATTTCAATAATTTCATTATCTTCTGCTACTAGTGAGCTATTGCTAGTGGACAAAGCTTTAAGTTCTTGCATGTTATTTTCAGTTTCACGAGAAGTATCACAGTTATTCAAGTTTAATGATGGTGTTTTGTCATTAGATGTATCAGGGCATATTTCTTCAAAAGGGAACGACTGTAGCTTAAGTTCATCACATTCAGTGTTCTCCTCTCTGTTGCAGTCTTGTGAAATAAAAACTGGTTCTGCTATATCAAATTGTCCTAGAATATATGTTTTCTCATTTGTACTAAGTTCAATAGTTTCCGTACAGCCGTCTTTCTCTAAACAACTGTTCTGTTCATTTTGAGCAGTTTCATTATTTTGTTCGATATGTATACTGGTATCACAAATATCCTTCGAAACTTGGTTACTACCGTTTTTCGAAAATGCTAACTTGCTTTCACCGTTGCCTGTTTCCTGTATACATATAGTAGCAGTTTCATCGAGACAGTTTGGTTCATTTTTATTTTGGTCAGCTGCACTTTCGACTGAAGACGTATCTACAGATCTAGATCTCATACCAGGTGAAAAATTACCATCTTTTTCATAATCATCTGTTTCCGTGCTATCACTACCTTGATCTTGTCCATCGCTTTGATCATGTGAATCTCCGCTGTTTTCGTCATATCCCTCGTGATTGTCAGATTCATTGTCATTAGTTTTGTCATTTTCATTATTGCTATCTCCAGCATCATTTTCATCATCGTCATCACCACGTTTTTCTCCCTTCCCATTATTTTCGCCATTTTCATCTGGATTTTCGTCGTCGCTATTGTCAGTATCACTGTCGTCTTCGTCTTTATCACCCTCACTCCCTTTTGTTGAAGACTTTCTTTCCTTAGTTTTTCGTTTTCTTTTTCGGGCAACGTTTAATCTCTTTTCATTATCTGAAGTACTTTCGCTGAAGTTTTCTGCGTCGCTTCCCGCACAGTTACCCCCTGTGGAGCTTTTTGTTTGTTTCAATGAACCAAAGTTAAAGTCCAACAGACTGTTAGGTTCCTCCTTATTCTCAGAATCGTCGTCATCAGAAATTACTATTACTTCTGGAAAAATCTGCGATTCATCACTGGGTACTCGCGAAACATTTACAGTTAAAATAGGAACTAGCTCGTTTTTGAAAAACTTGACCTGGTCGGTTCTTCCGCTTTTTATTTTCTGATCAAGAATGGAAGAAGAGTCGTCCTTTTCAGAAATAACACCCGAGCTACCTGTCGGTTCGGAAATGCAGTCATCATTATGCCCTTTTAACTGCTTTAAATATTCTAAAAAGTCTTCAGCTTCGTCACCAGAAGCAGACGACGACTCTATCACAATCGGTGTTTTGTAAATGGGCGAAACAAGATCACTTCTGTCGATTCTGTCCCTTTGTGGAGTTCTGTTCTCGGTGACAATCTTAACTTTTGGTTTTTCCGTACTTTCGCTTCTAGCAGATAACTCTTTACAACTGTTTTCTTGGTACGATTTAGGTCTTACAATGTTATCTGTTTGCTTTACACTTGGAACAACAAATCGTTCGTATTCTTCATATAAATTATTCTGAATGTTGTCATTCTTCGGTGCATTATTTCCTATAGCATTTTCTGTACCAATGACGCAATGTCTGTCTTCTAAATCTTTATTTTCTCGTACTTCTGACAATGGTGACTGGTGATCAGCTGTCTTTGATACATTGTCTACAGACTGTTTCAAACTTGTTTTTGTTTTCTCTATATTCTTATCGTTGCCATCACAAATAGCGTTACGGGAATCAATATTAACGTCAGAATCTAACTTACTAGCGGTCTCTGTAACTAATCCGCCTGCAGCAGACGAAAACTTGATAGTAACTGTAACATTTTCAGACGGACTGTAAGTATCAAATTTGAACTCATCATCTGAAAAGTTGTCTTCATCAACACCGGCTGTATCGCAAACTCTTACTAACGGTCGGTCTCGATTATTTAGGTTTCTGTCGTAACCATTCGGATAAAGAAGTTCCTGATTGTTCACCGGTTCAGCACGGGTTGTAGTTCCTATTTTCCCGTAGTGACGCTGATCCATTTTAGTGGCAATATTAATTCCAAATTAAATCAAGTTGTATCCATGTGTTTTTTCGTTATTACCACAGCAAGAAATATATAAAGCTGAACTACACATTTTGGATGCGTGAACTTTAAAGCGTTATGTACAGTAAAATGTGTCAACACGTTGATAAAATACATACGTCCGGCTAATTTCTTTCAAATGAATCACAAAAAGGATGTTGACAAATTAGTCAGCGTCCATAGGTAACCAGGTGAGTATCCAGGGCGTGATATTTCATTTGACATGAGGACAAATTAGCACTGCCTTTAACAATTAATTTCAGTTTTCCCCAAGGGTTAGTTATGATTGTAACGTATAAAATGCTATGACTTTAAAATATGTATGTACATGTGATATATACTATTTCTTAGTATGATAATAATAATAATAATAATAATAATAATAATGTTAATATTGCGGTACAAGTTATATACTGTTTCTTATAATAATAATAATAATAATAATAATAATAATAATAATAATAATAATATATGATATGATGATGATATTTAAACAACAAAATACTCGGACATGGAACAGTATGCATATTCGAATTTCAATTCAACTTCATATGTATAACGGACTTCAAACTGATTTACTGAACAAATTCTGAAAACTATGATCAATCGCTCCTACTGAATTAATGTATCTTTAACTATCTTGCTCCAATGGAAACATTTACTATCATCTGCAGTTCAAATCAACCAGTCAGTTTTTAATGAATTGTTGTGTACCCGAAGCCTTACCCAGCTCTTTGAGGGCAATCTATTATGAAATTTACTGCGTATATGCAGGTTATTACCAAATCAAATGCAGCAATGGGCGACTTTAATGAGTTGCAAATTATCTCCCTTATTGGATAAAGTCCAAGACAACAAAACTGCAAGTTGGTCCTATCAGTTGGAATCCTCTGACTTTATGATTGTTTCATAGAGGTACTCAGCTACTGTGTGAAATTTCTTATAAGAGACTGTCAAGAATTGGAAACTAGGGTATTAAAAGAACATGCTTCCAAATACGTAAGTCAATCTTATTACTAATATCACGCTTTCAAATATTTCAGCATAAAACAAAATAAATAGCGATAATAACAGGGGGACCTAGTGAACAAGGGGGATAACTGGTTAGAGACTCTAACATAATCTCTTGGAGTTTTCTTCCCTACAATAAACGAGTATGATATAAAAGATATGTATCCTCGAGCGGTTTGCACTGCACCAGTTTCCAATTAATGCACATTATGTAACTTCGCGTCTCACAAAGTGTAAATAGGCCCTGTATTATTTTTTTTATGAAAACAGTAATATTTACGTAAAATGAATATTGATGTGTTATGCACAGCGGTTTTTAGATCTTGCCGGTTTGTGGTAAATTATGAGATTTAGATTTTGATTATCATATTTTGTCCCCACTTTAGTGTGCGCAGTTTATTTACAGCCATTTTCGAAGTTATTGAAAGCTTGCAAGAACTACATAATTTTATTATGACATATTAACACTTCACTTCAAAGTTCAAAGTCGCGACTCGTGGGGTTAGCGCATGAATGTTGTTTCTCCTTTATTGTATATGAGATACGACATTCACGCGCTAACCCCACGAATCGGTATATACATGATACTGTACACAAGTTGCACCACACCATGTGAAAACTGCAGGACATGACATATTCCACCACATCTGCTTCGTAAAACATTGTGTTTTTAAATTCTTGCATGCTAACAGCGTCAAAAACATAATTCTAAAATCGCTCTCCTGAACCGAATATCCTACTTGAAAAACATGTTTTATGGTGCTTACATACTACCCGACTTCGATTTTTGTCGCACAGTATGGGGAAAGGGAAATGGGTGTGTTTGTAAAATGAATGAATTGCAATCTAGAGCTTACGACAGGTGATATGTAAACAATTACCAACCAATACCTCAGGTATATTAAAGGATCTACAATGGTTGTCATTTTTTTCATGATATACTTATCATGACTGTGTCTAAATTAGTATCACCTTGCTCCAGAGTATATACTAAAATTGATGACCTATTGACTATTCCAGCAATAACATATAACCTACGCTCCATTTCTGACAAAAAAGTTGTGTATACAGTTATGTAAATATTATGTTCTTTCCTTTTATGATTTTTCGTTCGTTCTACTTGTTTCTCTAATTACATCTTCTATTTGTCTTTATCTCAATCACTGTAAAGTGGAAATAAAGAGTATATATAGAAATATTTGTTACAAAAAGACAATGAAGATGTACATAGACATGGTCATTCAAATGTATTATAGTTAGTAAAACATCCTTAACACATTTTTAAGTTATTACATTTTAGACATTTAATACAGTAAAGATACAAGACCACGTAAACGAATGTTGAAATACCTTGGATGAATAAAAGAAATTCAGAACAAAGAAGTTTACATGTAAATGCATGTGTATAAGATTAATGTAAAGTGTTTTGTCAAAGTTTAATGGGAAATTATCATACAATGTATCTGTGTAAATATTTTATTATAATGTTAGAATTAATGGATTTTTGTGTGTTTTTTCATGAACTTATTTTTTTATTGTTGTGGAAGACCGCAGTGAAATATTAGATATATGTATTGTTTATACGTATCTAATGCGCATCCTTTGTTTAACAAAAATGTTAGTATTATCATTATCAATTTTATTATTATTGTTATTTTCTTTAAATGACGACCCCCTCTTTACGGAGTGTTACAATTACTATGATGATGATGATGGTGATGATCTTGATAATGTTGGTGTTGCTGCTGATGATGGTGGTAGTTATGATGATGACGACGATGATGATGGTTATGATGGTTGTGAAGATGGTGATGATGATGATTATGCTGATGGTTATCATGATGATGATGATGATGATGAGGAGGAGGAGGTGGTGGACTTTTCTCTTCTTAAAATCATTTAAAAACATATCCGTAGGCTTTCACAGAGCTACGCATTTAATTTCATCTTATTGAAAGGGTTCGCAAATTATAGTTGAATGCACAATGGACTAGGGCGGGCAGAGGTTACGGAGAGGGGAAGGGAAAGTGAGAGGGCGGAGAAAGGAGATAAGGCAGACCAAAAAATATGAAAAATGAACATGTCCATAGGGGCAAGGTTAAGTATGAATTAATAAAAAAAGTTTTTTGGTCCTAAAATGTTGATAACAGTATGATTGTAATAAACCTACCTGGTCCTGTACTAGTAGAGTTAGTTGCATTAGTATATGACGTCAGCTCGAACACTCTTGGCAGGACCTCAGAGTTTCCACTGGCTGTGTCCGCCTCACTACCGCCGGTCAGTCCCTCTCTGATGCCCCAATCCATTATTAACACAGTTGTTTCCTACATGTATTAATACATAGTTTTCTTAAATGTTAACCGTTCCTTCTTAAATAACGAATTTCCCAAGGTCCTCAACAACACTCGCATTAGGACCTACTCACATTTAAATCTTGATAAGAAACATAAAATCAAATAAAGATACATTGAACAGTTGGTCTATTCTTCCGGTACATGTGTTTTTAAATGTTTGAATAATAAAACATGAAATTTTGCCCCCACATGCAATCATACCATCCTTGCTCGGTGATTTCACGCACAAATACACCTGCGAAATATTTCAGAATTACTTTTTAACACCTGAAGTGTGTATGCATGTAAAGCAAGTGCATTTATTTGAATATGTTTTAAAATTGAAACGTTTAAATAATCTTTTTAATGTACAATTTGAATCAAAAGTTGACTACTGATATTGTAAGGCAGGAATGTCATATGAAAAACGATTTACAAAGTTACAACAATTTTAATCTTTTTAAAAATCTATCGGAATAAGTTTAGATAAAGTTAAGGGAAGTAAAACGACTTACCCGACGTCTGTATTTGCATAAAACGTCATTCAATATGAATTTTGATCGTATCAGTTATGGTATTTACCCAACACGAGCCGCTATTCTAAAAAAAGTTTTGAATTGACAGGTGCAGCCCTACGATAAAAAGTGCAATAAAGGGATTATGTTAACTCGACCACCAAGTGGCTGAATCATAATATGTTTTCTTCTAAAACTTTAATTAGTAAACAATCATAGCTTTAGATTATCCGTGAGCTTCAACCCGTACGGGAAAGGCCTTCCCGAGCGCTTGTCTTTAAAGCGTCTACATCTTTCTGTGACAAAGTCATTTTAGTTATTAGGTGGGGCGGGGTTTGGGTGGGGGTCGATAGTAGGGCTCGAGCCAATAACAATCAATATGTGAAACGTGTAAAGTTTAGTGACTATACAAGTTAGCGACATTTAACAGAATCTAGAAGCAGAGTGGATTAAGATGGAAACATCAGTTTTCGCATGAACGTTTAAATTCTGATAAGGACTTCTTTGTTAAGCTAAGATTATTTACTCAAAATCATACATCTAAATATCAAATACTTTATACTGATTCGTAAGTGGTGTGAATTTTATTGACATGTATTTCGAGATATTCCGTGTTTCTATAAACCTGTAAACATATTAGAAAAGAACAAAGCCCCCCTCCCCCTCCCCTGTAAGAAAGTTAAAGGGAAACATCCGCAGGAAAACTTCTCTACATCACCATAGGGATAGCCTACTAAACAACGCTAATAAGTTAGAAAATACTAGTATAAGGTCCTACCCTATATTTTAGCCGGGAAGGAAGTCAACAGGACAATTCCCTGACAAGGTGATCACCAAGTATACTGTAGTTTTGCAGGCTACGAGCAGGCAAGAATCAAATGAAACAACCACAACACAAGTTGAGTCGAAATTTTTGCCAGGGTTAAAGTTACGTGGACTAATTTCTAATGGAAATTTCCCTGGCAAAATGGCAGCATATAGTTTTAAAATGAGGCAGGACGCCACTATAAGAGTATGTATCATAAGGGCATGGAATGGGAAACACCCTTCAGACAGAATTATTCGTAAAATACCAATTCTTGTCAAGATTGCACGGAAAATTGTTTGTTATTTGCGTTTTAAATTGCCATCAAAATACCATACCACTCAGTACACTGCAAATGGCCATCAGTTCAGCAAATTTCAATGTCATGCGTAATAAATCTCATTCCATCCAAATCGAAAATACGCGCCTGACATAAAAGTTCACACCATTTACTTATACATGTATCTGAATCCATTCAAGTGCTATATTGCATGATATAAATATTGTAACATAAAAATCGACAATGGTACTACTTCTTTAATACGGAATTCCGTTAGGGCCATCGCCTATGAATAAAATAATCTGAAACGCGAAAACACGAAATCACGAAAGTACGATGACGAAAACGCGAAAACACGATGACGAAAACTCGAAAGTACGATGACGAAAACGCGAAAACACGAAATCTCGAAAGTACGATGACGAAAAACGCGAAACTACGATGATGAAAACGCGAAAGTACGATGACGAAAACGCGAAAACACGATGATGAAAATGCGATACAATTTCGCGTTTTCATCGTCGTGCCTTCGCGGTTTCGTCATCGTACTTTCGCGGTTTCGTGTTTTCGTCATCGTACTTTCGCGTTTTCGTCATCGTACTTTCGAGTTTTCGTCATCGTAGTTTCGAGTTTTCGTCATCGTACTTTCGCGTTTTCGTCATCGTAATTTCGCGTTTTCGTCATCGTACTTTTGCCTTCCGGTACGCATGCGCAAAACAATATTAACAAAACAAAACAAGTGAATCCTTGCAGTAGTCTTAAAGATATGACTTGAACATATTTTTATAATATAAACTAAGGGGGATAATACAAGAGTTATATGAGCTGGAGTTATGGTCTATAAACACTGCGCTAATGTACACCTAATAATATATCCATGCTCCATGTTCATACTATAACTTCAAAAGGTTTCGAGGGATTGCTTTGAAACTTATTTGAAATATAGGTAGGGGGTGATGACAGAAAGTGCATTAACTAAGAACCATAACCCTTTCTTGCCAGATTTTTAAGTTATCTCCCCTTGTGACTTGTTTTTTCACATTTGCTATAACTTACTATAACTACAAAAGTTCAAAAGGATTGCTTTGAAACTTGAAGTATATAATGTATAGGTAGAGGGTGATGAGGGAGAGGAAGTACATAGATAAGAACCATAACTCTTGCCAGGTTTTTAAATTATCTCCCCATGTCACTTGTTTGTGATAAAAGGACAACTTCAACACTTTGGCAGGGGTTCACTCCAAATTAAGACCATGTATACTTTATGAAGTGTATAAAGCAGTGCACAGGAACAATACCTATAGCTTGTATAGTTCTTAAATTATATCACTTAATTGATTTTGTAAAATAAATTCTTGCAGCATAACTTAAGCACTATTGCACGGATTAACTCCAAACATGGAGCATGGATATATTATTAGGTGTACATTAGCGCAGTGTTTATAAACCATAACTCCAGCTCATATAACTCTTGTATTATCCCCCTTAGTTTATATTATAAAAATATGTTCAAGTCATCTTTAAGACTACTGCAAGGATTCACTTGTTTTGTTTTGTTAATATTGTTTTGCGCATGCGTACCGGAAGGCGAAAGTACGATGACGAAAACGCGAAATTACGATGACGAACGCGAAAGTACGATGACGAAAACTCGAAAGTACGATGACGAAAACTCGAAAGTACGATGACGAAAACGCGAAAACACGATGACGAAAAAGCGAAAACGCGAATGTACGATGACGAAAACACGGAACCGCGAAAGTACGATGACGAAAACGCGAAGGTACGATGATGAAAACGCGAAATTGTATCGCATTTTCATCATCGTGTTTTCGCGTTTTCGCAATTTCGTCATGGTAGCTTCGCGTTTTCGTCATCGTACTTTCGAGTTTTCGTGTTTTCGCGTTTCAGATTATTTGATTCAAAGGCGAATATGCAGATGGCCCTAACGGAATTCCGTACTTTAATAGAAATTCTAGCATAAAATGTGCTGGTTTTGCCCATTTTGCCAGTGTTTTAACAGGAGAAAAAACGTGTGTTAACGGGGAGATTCACGCGCGGTTATAACCCGTTTTCATTTATGCGCAGTACAGGGCCGTTGTAAACAATGGATCTGTCTCCCAAGTCTTACATCATGTACGGCGTCAACAGTGCCGGGCTTAAAAACCACTGGTGACGTCATAAATCTGACGTAAACAACACGGACGTTGTCCCGCACATTATTGAACGTCGTACCAGTAAGAGCGTTTCATTTTTATTTTAATGATTTTTTATGTTATTTATGCTAGAATAGCGTTAACGCACGTTTTTTCGTGTAATAACACCTGCAGAAACCCTCGGGATATGTTGGTGCCCTCGCCCTAACGGGCTCGGGCACCAACCATCCCTCGGGATTCTGCAGATGTTATAACACGAAAAAACGTGCGTTAACCCTACAATATCGCGAAAATTGAATTAGCTCCAACTTATGACGTCGCGTCTGTACACATGTAACGCAGCGCAATGTGAACAATACTCACTGAATGATACTTAGTAAACTTAACTCGCTGAACAAACCTCACTACGTACAGTTTAGTGAACAATGCTCACTGAATTGTACTCTTTGAACATAATAACATATTAATATAAGTGAATAAAATAGAACAGTGTATACGGGGGTTTGACTGAAAATGACTTTTTGACAATGTTTTGTGGTGTTTTTTTTTCATGAAATGGTATTATTTTGGTAAAATTGGGGTATTTTGTTAAAATTACAGGGCAGTATAGTACTCTGGTGCCAGTGACTTTTCAGTAAGAAAAGCTTCAATGAGCACCCTTCTGAAAAATTAGTAGTACCGTTATACATTGAAAGATGAACAAGTCCATTTTGGAAAACAGCAGTGTTATTATGTCTTTAGACGCATGCCTTGTCAGTCTTGTTTGAGATTTCTTTAAAATCTGCATTCAGTGTGAGCATTTGGTGGATTTCTTCGGTATGCTTGTTTTAAAATTTCAAATCTATTATCTAGACAATTCCAGTTCGCCATTTCCGTTTTACATGTTATCTTTGAAATTATGTTTCTCATAAGAAAATTGGCAGACTAGCTGATAAATGATGGATGTCTTTTATTGCTTTAAATCAATTGGTTGACGTTGCAAAATGAAATGGTGTTATCTCTAGTCAATTACGAAAATTATTTTGAAAAACATTTTTACCGCGATTGCTTTTATCCCGATTTGTACTTCTTTTTGTGCTGAATCATTGCACGTCAAAATTCCCCTCTTCTCTGTTACTATAGTTACCGGTTCCTGGATGGAAAACGCCACCTTTGGGCAAAAAATACGAAACATATATGTCCAGTGTCAGTTATGATAAAACCGTGTGCCTGTGTAGAAAATTGACAAAAGACCATCTGAATTCTAAATGATTTGTATTTAATGTGTGCATATTCATGACACTGTTCTATTTATGTTAACGCCATGAAGCAGTAAGCTAATTTAGCAGCCCACGTGACATTTGATCACACCCTCATCTGATGAAAAAAATTCAAAGCATAAGAAATATTTGGCAAGTCAAATTTGTCAAATTGCTTTCATATTTGAAAAAAAAGATCATTCATTTGTTTCTGCAGACAGTTCCATAGCTTAAAACAATGCGGATACTAAATTGCAAATAATTTCATATTCCAGCATCAATTTGTATGCAGTAAGTGACAGTCCTAGGTAACGTTTAGGGCAGAACAAGACATGCTACCTTTACTCTCAAAACTTGACATTTTTCAGAGGCTACACTGTAGGTGTTAATATTTTCAAAACTCAATTTTGTTTGTAATGTTTAAATAAATCAATGTACAAGTTTGGCATACATTCTTACAGCCATTTGTCGAGATCTGGATGAATTCATCTTGATCCAGACTAAAACGGGCATAAATTATGTATGAGCCTTAACATATTACCAAACAGCGCTAAAAGAATATGTTTTTTAAGATGCATTTAGAGTTGATAGAATGTCAAAGTTTTCAGAAAATATTATATTTATGTGAAAAGTAGGCCTAATATTTACCTGTGAGTTTTACTGATTATATAGATTGGTAAATATGTAGGCATAACGATATTTCAAGATTCAAAGAAGGTACACATCTTTAAAGCTATTTAATTGCGAGCTTAAACTTATATGACATTACTGGGCAATGAAGATATCGATCGCTTCTTATATACCCGCACTTTGTATGCACGAAATAGTAAGTTCTTACAAAGACAGGAAATAGGGTTTCTATGGAAAATCGAAGCTCAATTTACTTCTCAGTTTTATTAATTAGAACAAACAATAGGAAACAGTAGTTCATATAAGTGGCTCAACCAACCCCATTTCTACTTGTCTTACTGTATGATAAAGAATGTTAAAAACGTCGTTATTTCCCTAAATATATTTACGAAGCAACTGCTGTATGAAAATGCGATTACATAGATCTAGTTGAATCCGTTATAATCTTGAACAATGTAATAAAATAGGAGAAATTAGTAAAATATTCGAACATTTAAATTCAAAATACGATTTTATGCTGCAATTTTTTCTTTTCTTATGACACGCTCAATAATTCCTAATACCGGAGGATACCGGCAACTATCAGCACCAGCATTTAGTACTGACCGGAAGCGGAAATACGCCAATCTGCAAAATGGCTGACAATACGACACCGGAAAATTCTGGAAAGAAAATTAAAGTTACTGTTAAAACCCCAAAAGAAAAACAAGAACTCGAAATTGATCAAGATGCGACAGTCAAACAGGTTAATGTCCTTGAAGGTCTTTTTAAAATTAAAGTTTCAAGCAGTCCACGGTTTAATCTTCGTTTTAGCACAGATCCTCGGGTACAGTTACAAGTTGTTTTGCATAATTATCTACAAGAAACCAGTAGACAAGAAATCATGTAAAAGGCTTAAAGGTCAAGCTAAAAATTCTTCCATTGGTCAGTGCTTATACTTTGAGCAGTCTGTTATTCACAGGCCTAAAAAAGTTCACATGTCCGAATTAATTTGGCGTTTCAGTGTGACCCCTTTCACAGATCTGATATTTTATAACTGTCACTCCTCTACGCCTAATTTTAATGTGCCCCATGATAGGCAAAAAGTGTAGTTTCAATATTAGGTACAACCAGGTCCAGCACATAATACACAATTAACCTAGTTCAAATAACAATTTTCCACTCTAAAATAAAGATTAAATATGTCTTTAAATGAAAACCTAAAATTTGATGAAAAATCTCACCACTTTATTAAAATATGAATGTTGAAACCTAAACATGCAAGTTTACACATACTGCATGATATGCCCATTATTTTTATATTTCACTGATTGATGCAGGTTTGTAAATAGGTAGACGTAACTTGAGTGAGTATCATTTTTAAACTTAATCATATCATGTTAAATCATAATTACATTTAAATATTGGATTTTATTGCGTTTATAAGTGCCCAACAGAATTTCGTTGGGGATGTGTTCCACGCTATTTGCACATCGAAGTAAGACGTAGAAGGCGGACAGCTGTAAAATGTCAACCTGAAAAATCGGTTTGCCTTCGAAGTGGAAATAGTGAGACTAACTTACGAGTATCTCCCAAGTTGGGGCAAGGGAAAATTTGCCAACACAAGTCCTTTTTCTAAATTGTCAACGTAAATTCATAATTGGATGTTAAAAGAACTACAAAAATAAATAGCGGGAACGGCCAATATCATGTTCCAAAAGCTGTACAGTAGGGTTGCACTTGATTTGCACAACTAACAATTTGTTAGATGCTGACCTTTTTCGAACCATATCAACACTGGGCAGTATTCAGTACAGCCAATCAGTTCATCTATATGCAGAAAAAAACGAGATTAGATATGAAAGGAAAATACAAATATTCAAGAAATTAGCTGCCATTGTATTTTCATATTTATAATTAATCTTGTAAAGTTGAAAATTGACAGCGAACGGTGCTGGTACATGTAATCAGTAAGACAGTCGAAAAAAGACGAATTAAATTTATTTACCAAAATTTAGTAAATAGACAGCCCCAAAAGGCACTGAAATAGGTCTAAAATTTGTTCATACCAATATAAATTATGTCATGGACCTAAATACACATGGATTGGCAACTGTCATATTTTCCTAGTATATTTCCTACATGACTCAACTTTTTTGTCGCAAGCTACGGGACTTTGGTGAGATTTTGCATTGAATCACACCGACTGTTGTCGGCCATATTGAAATGAATCAAGAAAAATTGCTTAAAAGGAATTAGTTTTAATCGTTTTTTCACAATATTTTCTGCTCAGCAGTTTGTATTTTTCATTTCTTTCTGTTTTTGTTGTTGTATTCAAATCAGTTTCAATTTTCGTCATACAAAACTAATGATTTGATTTTTTGCAAATTTGTGAATATTCAGGAATTTGTCACCAACAAACGAAAACAAAATGCTATTCTGATACATTTTAATTTTTAACACATAGACCCCATATAAAACTATTGTCAGATATGTAAATACATTTGTAGGACAAGAAGTATTTTAAAAAAAGGTACACGACAATTGTATCAATAAATTATCAGAGCTGTCGCTAAGCTCGGGCAAGGCATTATGGGTAACTTCTTTCCAGGTATTGTTTTATTGGTTTTTGGAAGTTGCCAATCCATGTGTATTTAGGTCTGTGGTTATGTATAAAAAATATTTTGTGTTCTAATAATTCTAAACTAAAAGCATCACACTTTTCCATTATTAGAAAATCCAGGATGAGTGGATTGTGTTTCGGGACAGGAGATATTACAGTTTTTGCAGTATATCTATAGTGATATGGTTTTTTAATGAGAAAATCTCTTCCCAGAAGTAATAGACTGAATTTCAAATTTAAGAAAAAAGAAGTTGTTCTCAAATGACAATTCTGTTAACTATTTTAGGGAAATAAATTCCTCAAAATATGAAATCCCAGTTAGTTTGAAACCAGCCAGGAAGCCACAGAGCACACATTAGCTACAGTGCTACACTTTAGAGCTATTATGTCCCTCTTCAGTTTCTTCCTTGTTGTGACTTACGCGGCAGAATTATTAGATCCAGTGTACTATCTCTCTCAATAAATTTCAGTTACGAGAACAAGTAGCGGAGAAGTTTGGATCGCCTCTTGAACAGTTGTGTTTGATTTTTGCTGGAAAGATACTGAAGGATGAGGAGACGTTGGTCCAGCATTCTATTAAAGATGGAATGACAGTTCATCTTGTCATTAAATCAGCCAACAGGGTAAGACAAAAATGAATCAATACATGCATGGACAATCTGGTACATTTATCCCAAAAATTTTATCAGTTGAGTCCTCCAGTATCTACTACATCAGTACATGTTCTCTTTTGGGTACGACTTTTTATGTACAAAATGAGTACCTGTCAGCTAATTTGATTTAAAACGGAAAGCTGTTAGACATTAGGAAATACCTGGTAACTTGAGAGTACAGTAACTGTTGACGCTAGGCTCTAGAACAAATTACCTTTAATGATAAGACAGTCTGCCTCTTTAGACACTTTAAAGAAAAGCCTGAAAACACACTTTTTAGAGACTTTTTTGAGATGTTGTAGATATTTCATTTATTTTGTAAGTGGATTCAGTGACACTGAATACACTATGTAAGAGACGTTTTAACATTGTATTACTATTAGATACATGTACATAACTGAAACATGTGCTGGGCTTTTTTATTGGTTTTATTGTCTTGTCATTCAAATGCTTAACCAACCATTTCTTCTTGTTTTAGATAAATGTACGCATGCTTTACATGTAGATAAGGAAATATTAACTATTGACTCTTGTAATTTGTTACAACTAGTCCTCTTATAACTAAAGAGCTAGATGACTTGTAAACCACTTATGACCTAATATCCTGTTTCAGGTTCTTGCTTTCATGTTTTCATATTGTTTTCATGATGTCATAAATTCAGTTTTTTGTGTATTACAATGTAATGCCTGTCAAAACAAAGTCTGTGTGGTAAAAGTCTATAAAGGCATAAGTTATAAGGAAGATATTGGCCAGGATCAGATACTTGATTACGAATTGATAATGGCCTTTATGGATTAATAACTGAATTCTCAGGGCAGATTATCACCTCTTAGTCTGGCACTGCCATAAAATAAGGTCTGACTTATTCCTCCTAAAGATGAAAACCAGTGTGCAATCTTTGTGCTGTTTCTGTACATAACTGTAATGTACAGAACATTTTAGATAAGTCAGTTTATCTGTTATAAGTGTTTTGAATGTACATCACTACATGTATGTAACTTGACTGTTTCAGACAACAGCAACTGCCAGTCCAGCACCGGCAGGGACCGGAGGATCTACTACACCAGTATGTACTACATTAATTTAATCAAACTATGTCATCATTTCACATATATGACTGTATACATTATGTTGGCTTGTAGTAACTGATGAAATTCATGCTATTCTGTCAGCTTCAAGAATAAGTTACTATATTGAAGTTTATATACTAAAGATTCATTTGCAGGCATTTTTGCACTATATAGGTCAATTTGTATATCAAGAATGTCTGAATGTGGTGTGCGCCGTTTTTCTAGCAGCAACTGTCAACTGGATATGCATTTATTTGGCTTCTCATCACAGGCAGGATTGATGAGACTGGCACATTTGATGCTCAACAGATATTATCTAGGCCAGCAATGTCTAGCTGGTTGCTGGCATTATTATGGCTATATCACGTCTTTTGTATCAATTGGCTACATGTATAGAACATTATTCATGAGTTGTTGAGTACTATTGTCAAAGTTTGGGACATTTATTACTGCATTCATTAATATAATTAGGCATAGGCAACTCTTATTTCCAAGTTGTCTCTCTTCAAGGTAAATTCCATCCGCAGTGAATCTCGAGAACGATATGGTGATTCTAAGTTGTAAGAACTTGTTTTGCAATCAAGAATAAATGAATTAGTATAGAATGTTTTGTATGAGCATGTTCTATACTATTTATTATTGTAGTCTCCTGGTTCAGCACCTGCACCAGCCCCAGATGTAAGTGCTTCGCCGTTTGGCCTTGGCAGTCTTGGTGGTCTCGCTGGTGTTGGCAACATTGGTATGGGCTCGGCAAATTTCATGGAAATGCAACAAAGAATGCAACAGCAAGTAAGTTTCTCTTAATTGTTGTTTAATTGCCAACACAGCATCCTACTCTCCTTTGTGAAAAGGGGTCTGGATGGATGAACCTTCCCTTTTCTGTCCAGTTTTAACAATATTTCAGTCCTTTGGGATCTTGTTGGCATAAGTGATACCATTTTAACACAATGTAGTATTTCAGCGACATGTACATTTATTCTAGTATAATAACTGTGATTGGCATTATTTTTATAAACTCAGAAAGGGAAAAGATTGAAACTTTCGATGAAATGAAAAACCGAAAAATCAAATATATTGACGTTCTGGCCTCTTTTAGCTGGATGGTGCTCATTTCCTCGAAAACTGCTGAGGAAATGGTGTTGCATAAGCCTAGGTCTTCATCAAGACTGTGTCAAATACAGTTGATCAATGCAGAATTATGGTTGTCATGGCCAATAAAACAAACAATAAACAGATTTTAGTAATGTCTTTATGAAATAATTACTATACCATAATTGCAGGTAATGCAGAATCCCGAGATGTTGAGACAGATGATGGAGAACCCGTTCGTACAACAGATGATGTCTAATCCTGATATAATGAGACAGTTAATGATGGCTAATCCACAGATGAGAGACGTGATGGAGGTACGACTTACCATACTGATACCCAGTGCCGGGTTAAACTTGACTGTCTGATTATATTTACCTATTGTCTGTTTGTTTGGCTGATAGATAGTGTACATTTAGATTTTGTTGTTTTTGGTAGGAAAAATTTCAAAAAGACCAATCATGCCTTCCAATTTAGCTCTCTGACTTGAGTACTTGATTCAGTCCTCCTGAAACTTTGATGCCGCAACAAACAGTCAAGGTCATGTCATGAGTAAGAGGTAGTAGTATCTATTTTTAAGACATCCAAGCTCTAGTCAGTGGATCATATGCAATCTTAAAGTGCATTTTTGGGTAAAATTTTATTTTATGCCTCCTTTTGGCTTAGATATATGCAATCTATGTGAAGAATAACTTCATTTTATAAAATTATTGCATCTAAAGATTTAGATCCGGGTCACTAATGTTTGTATTAACATCTCTTATTTATATTTGTAGAGAAATCCAGAAATAACACACATGCTGAACAATCCAGAGCTTATGAGACAGGTAAGATAAGATAAAAGATAAGATAAGATAAGGTTTATAGTCTGTCAGAAAGAGTACAACATTGTATTGTTTAAGCATTAGAGTACATTTAAGTTTTTTAATTTTTGTCTGCGTAGGTGTTTATGTAGGTTGGGATCTGTTGACCATTGTCTGCTTACACGCTTCTGTTACATACAAAATGGCAAGTTCATTTTCATCTAGAATTTGACTTGCCTGGAGCCAAGAGTTACAGATTCTTCCACTGTTTTATGCATATATCGCAATGATACTAACACACATGTTCACAGTAAAGAGTAATATATGCACAGTACAATAAGCCAAACCAAATTTTTTAGAACTGTCAAGTTTTTACTGTTGTATATATATATTTGAACAATTTTGAATTAGGGCAGATATAGAAGCCAGTCAGAGTGGAAATGCAAGTAGAAACATTTGCTGTAAAATTTATGAAAAGATGTACAATGTGAATATTGCCGAAAAAGAACCTAGCAAATAATTATATGCTCATTCTAGATGTGTATGACAAACTATCTATAATTATGTCTCCCCCCCCCTCGGGGGGAGACATATTGTTTTTGCCCTGTCCGTCAGTCCGTCCGTCCGGTCCGTCCCCCCCGTCCGTCCGTCCATTCTTCCAGTTCCCGGACGATAACTAGAGTTCCTTTTGACCTACAGCTCTCAAACTTCATAGGATGAATGGTCTTATTGAGCAGATGATCCCTATTGTTTTGTGGGGGCAGTAGTTCAAAGGTCAAGGCCCCGTGACCGTTGGTCAATTTCATTTCCGGATGATAACTAGAGTTCCTTTTGACCCCCCCCCCTACAGCCCTCAAACTTCATAGGATGATTGGTCTTATAGAGCTGATGATCCCTATTGTTTTTGGGGTCAGTAGGTCAAAGGTCAAGGTCACACTGACCGTTGGTCAATTTCTCGTTTCCGGATGATAACTAGAGTTCCTTTAGACCTACAGACCTCAAACTTCATAGGATGATTGGTCTTATAGAGCAGATGATCCCTATTGTTTTTGGGGTCAGTAGGTCAAAGGTCAAGGTCACAGTGACCGTTGGTCAATTTCTCATTTCCGGATGATAACTAGAGTTCCTTTTGACCTACAACCTCAAACTGGGGGACCCCTGGGAAAGTCCGCCCCCCCCCCCGTCCATTCTTCGTCTCCCCCCCCCCCCCACGATAGCTAGAGTTCCTTTTGACCTACGCTCTCAAACTTCATAGGATGAATGGTCTTATTGAGCAGATGATCCCTATTGTTTTTGGGGTCAGTAGTTCAAAGGTCAAGGTCACAGTGACCGTTGGTCAATTTCTCGTTTCCGGATGATAACTAGAGTTCCTTTTGACCTACAGCCCTCAAACTTCATAGGATGATTGGTCTTATAGAGCTGATGATCCCTATTGTTTTTGGGGTCAGTAGGTCAAAGGTCAAGGTCATACTGACCGCTTGTCCGTTTCCGGATGATAACTAGAGTTCCTTTAGACCTACAGACCTCAAACTTCATAGGATGATTGGTCTTATTGAGCAGATGATCCCTATTGTTTTTGGGGTCGTAGTTCAAAGGTAAGGTCATAGTGACGTTGCTCAATTTCTCGTTATAATTTGGGGTCAACTCAAAGGTCAAGGTCATAAGGGGGGAGACAAGTTTTTTTGTGAAAAACAATCTCTAGTTTTTTCTTTGTTTTAAGACTTTAGAGCTGGCAAGAAACCCTGCAATGTTACAGGAATTAATGAGGTCGCAGGATAGAGCTATGAGCAATTTAGAGGTATGCTTTTCTATATGTATATTAACAACGGAAAAAGAGTGCATGCATGAAATATTATTCCATGCTGCATTTAGTTTATACAAATTTGTTTTTTAATTAGTTTGATTACGAAGAAAGTTTATTAATGGCTTTTGAAAACCAATTCAAGAGGTCATCATGCTCGCGCAAGAGAAGGAGTTGTTCATTACCCATTTACAGACTGAGGCACATGTGGTATCAGTGTCGTTGCTCAAGGACACACCTCGTGCTTGACCTGGAAGTCAAACCCTGTCAGCTTTCATGCTGCATTTATTGACAATTGTGTCTTTTTCATATGTTTTTCTTTTAACCCTTCCTATTGACCCAGTAACATTATTTAAAAACCTACAATATAATTTCTGTGTTCAGATCATGTTGGGTGCTATTTTAAATTGAAACAGCCTGTTAACTGTCTTGAATAACATAGATCTGACCTGATCAGTCTAGAGTAGTGTCCCCTAAAATTGTATTACTGTATGTGTATAGACAGCAGTATTCATTTAGATATGGATTATTGTTACAACACCCTCCACATAAATTTAGCAAATTAGATATCTTGATATTTTCCCTATTAAACTGGTCAGATTGAATGATTGATAAATATCAGAGTAGTGGCCTTTGAACTTGGAGAGAAAATTCTTAAATGTAGCATTCAAAGTTGTTTTCAAACACATTCTGAGCAAGCTGCATACGTTCAACTGAAGAAGTTTAATTTTGGGGTCATGATTTTATGTGGAACCGTATCAATGTTGTACACCAGGCATGTTAAAGAACCGGGGGTTTCTCAGGAATGGGACACATTCTGTATCTTACACTATCTTCCAAAAGCTTAAAATCACCACCCTCTTCTGGGAGTGCTGGTTATATTGATGATCTGGTTCCAACGATAAAACTCTAAAATACAATACAATATACATTTATTTCAGAGTATTCCAGGAGGGTTTAACGCGTTACAGCGCATGTATACAGATATACAGGAGCCTATGATGAATGCGGCACAAGAGGGCTTTGGGTCTAATCCTTTTGCTGGATTAGTTGGCAATTCAGGTAAGTTATTTGAATAAGTAATGGAACATTTCAGTTATTTTAAAGCATAGGGAAGTACACAATCCCCATTTGGGTGTAGTTTGGGAGTTTCCTATTGCTGTGTGTACATTGTTCCAGATTGGCTTATAGCCTTACCTCATCAGTGGAAATTGCTTGAGCCTTGTTTACTCTTTGTAATGTGTGTTCATTCTTTATAGTGTAAGGGGGGTATACTGGATTCAGCTTGTCTGTCCGTCCGTCCATCTGTAGACAGAATCTTGTGGACACTAAATCTCCAATACCCCTAGTCAGAATTTAATGATACTTCACACAAGTGATAAGTACAATGCCTTGTTGTGCATGGTCCATGTTTTGGGTCTCTAGGTCAAAGGTCAAGGTCACAGGGGCTCGAGATAGTAAAATCTTGTGGACGCTAAATCTCCAAAAGCCCTGGTCAGAATTTAATGATACTTCACACAAGTCATAAGTACTATGCGTAGTTGTGCATGGTCGATATTTTGGGTCTCTAGGTCAAAGGTCAAGGTCACAGGGGCTCCGGATAGTAAAACCTTGTGGACGCTATATCTCCAAAACTCCTGGTCAGAAATTAATGATACTTCACATAAGTGATAAGTACAATGCCTAGTTCTGCATGGTCAATGTTTCGGGTCACTAGATCAAAGGTCACAGGGGCTTGTGATAGTAAAATCTTATGCGCTTTTAATCTCCAGAATTTAATGATACTTCACAGAAGCCTTAAGTTGTGCAGGTCCAATAGTTAAAGCATCAAATATTACATAACTTTTATATACTGTGTCAGTGGGGTTTCGTGAGGTATTCATCACCTTCAGTGATAGTTCTATTTTGGCTTGTTTTGTGAGGGCACCTGGTATTTGTGCACATTTCAAATGGTAAACTGGACTAAGCCACTTTCATGGGTTGAAAATCAGACGAGAGACATGATTATTTTGTAGATTATAATTGTGAAATTCTGAATTTTAATAGAGCGTTTTGATTGAAAAAGCGTTTTGATTGAAAATTTTGGATGATGCATGATTAGTAAATAAGCATACAGATCATGGGAATCATGGTTTTATACACCAGGCACATTAAAAAAGCAAGGGATTTATTGTTAAGAGTCAGGAACTGGTACCTGGATTCTCTTGTATCTGCATCTGTCTTTTCAATTTGTTGGTGCCTGTCAGACATGTGTATATATACACATAGAATATGGCCATAATTACAGTCAGTTATAACTGGTTTGCAATTATCATAGAAAAAGCTCTACAGGTAGAAAATGAAGGATCTTGATAAAGTCAACACATGATATGTAAACAATTGAAATTCTGTTTAACCCCTGCTATTGTTGAGTGTTCAGAATTCCTGTTTTGAAATTCAGTAAACTCTTTATATAGCGACTCCAGATATAACAAAAATCCGGATATAAGGAACAAACTTAAATGGTCCCAAAGAGTTCATTATAAACAGAGTTCACTGTATCTGTAATCATTTGTTGATTAAAGGTCACATGTGTGAGCCCTGCTACTGAACACATCTTGTTATGTGTGAAAGTTGGCGGTTACCTACAAAGGATAGGGTCTAGTGCTAGTCGTTCCCAGGAATGTAAGTTGGCTGCCTATAAAAAATTGAAAAACTGTTGAAACATTTTAAAACTTAAGAAAAAAAAAGGAAATCATGCTGAGGAAATATTCAGAATCCTCTTGTAATCGTTTTTTTAAAGAGGTAAAAAATGTTACTTGCAGATAGCCAAATACAGGCCGGTCGTGAGAACACGGATCCCTTACCAAACCCCTGGGCTCCTCGATCCACCACAGCTTCGTCATCTACATCTTCAACAACAACAACAACAACCTCCACACCATCAACAAATGCTGGACAATTTGGTAATTAGTTTTTACTTTATAACACCAACCAGACTTTAAATTCATTCAGAAATTTAAGATCATAGTGTTATACTAAGACTATTAATCTTACGGCTGGGTCAATCAGATAATTCAAGATCCAAATGAATAAAGTGTCACGAGTTTCTTTATAAAAAGAAATCTATAATTTACATACCTATCAATCAAAATTGAATGCCCACGAAGTAACATGCATTCACAGAATACAATATAAAGACATTGAACAATAGTTACCTCATAGTGAAAGGCACTTTCAACTCTGCTAGCTTTACTAGCAAAATGTGCTGTGCATAAGGCTACTTGTTCATTCATTTAGCCACTTGTTTATTCATTTTGTGAAACAATATCTTCAAAAGTACAAAAAAACACAACAGTTTGGGTTGTGTCAGTTAAAGTCTACTAAATCAATCAAATTGTTTATAGTCCCCGCCGTCGCCGTTGCATGGAAGCCACAGGTCAGACTAAAAAAAAGTCTGCTTAAATTTTCCATCAAGTGTAATTCTTGTTGGCATAAGATCACTCTGACTGTAAGTGTTCAATGTATGATTTTTTTATTCAGGAATGTTTAATACTCCTGGAATGTCCAGTCTAATGTCCCAGATGTCAGCAAACCCACAGTTGATGCAGAACATGTTACAGGCTCCATACATGCAGTCAATGATGGAATCAATGTCTGCTAATCCAGAACTGGCTAACCAGGTATATACTAAATAGTTTGCCCAGCTCAGTGTTGTGAAGTTGGGCAACATATCAATGTCCTCTGTGTGTCCATCAGTTTTGTCTAAGAATTTACATGGCTCCGTTTCTACTGTTGATGATCATGGTGTATGACTATGAGACTAAAGAATCCATTCACGCTTTTTTGACACGCATGTCCTTGTCGTACGTAAACTCTTAATTTTGAGTAGGATCAAGATCACTTGGTTTACACTTTTCAGTTATGTCTTGTTTATAACCACCAGTATATATTATAATGGCAAATACTATGCTAACCCTGGTGCTGTCATACCCACAGCTCATCTGCTGTAAGATGAAGGCGGAACTAAACTTTTCTCTCACATTTAGTGAGAAAAAACAACAACAAAAGACACTACATATCCTAGATTAGGTACATTGTATATTGCGTTTATATTCAAAGTGAGGAAAATAAAGTTCTGTTGGCATTCTGTGAAATATTCACGGGAAACTAATTTGATTCTTGTCAGGGGCGGGTCAATCCACAAAGTTCAGATCACAACAAAGAAGTCCTACTTTTATCAGAAAAAATGAAATTAAAAATTTCAGATACTGACAAAATTGTATTCTCATGAAAAGTCCACGAAAAATATTGTGCATGCACTCACAGTAACATCCTCTATTTCAGATTTTGGGAAGTAATCCAATGTTTGCAGGCAATCCACAGCTTCGGGATCAGTTTCAGCGCAATCTACCACAAATGATGCAGCAGGTATAGCAAATATAAGAATTTCGAGATTTCGGACTGAAGAAAGTGGTCGTTAACTGAATAGCCGGGTTGGTCCTGACCAATAAAATTAATAGAAAAAAATTCAGTTCTTTCAAAAAATGCCCATCATAGCGGGTGTTCTTAATTTCGGAGTGGTTGTAAAGCAGGTTTTTATCAAAACTTGTAAGATGGACAAGTACATTTTAGCAATTTGGCAGGGTAAAGATTAAAGCTGCTCGCTCACAGGTTTTAGTAAAAAAATAAAGGTCTTCAAACAGTCTGAAAATAGCATATTTTTGAACGAACAGTCAAATAAAAATGTTCCACTATAAATTCCTATTAAATATATCTGTATATTTAAAATTAAACGCTTCCTAATTTGAAATTCCAATATAAACAAATAGTGTAGCGGTACTGTAAAACACGGGTCGCACACGGGTCGCACCGATTATAGCCTCTTTAGAGGATGGTGGACCCAATAAGCACGATTACAAACAACCGTAAAACCAAACTCACCAACATTTTCAACTGATTTTTAGCTCACCTGGCACAAAGTGCCAGAGTGAGCCCCCCCCCCCCCCCCCCCCCCCCCCCCCCCCCCCCCCCCCCCCCCCCTATTAGGACCCCACCCCCCCCCCCGCCCCCCCCCCCCCCCCCCCCCCCCCCCCCTACAAGCGACTCTCCTCTGAAACCACTGGGCTAATGTTGATGAGACTTTGCAGGGATGTTCCTTGCATGAAGCTCTATCAAAGTTGTTCAAAGAATTCCATTCCATGCAGAACTCTGGTTGCTATGGCAACAAATAGGAAAAACTTAAAAATCTTCTTCTCTGAAACCACAAGGCCTAGGCTTAGATATTTGGCATGTGCTTGTCTAGTGGACCTCTACCAAGATTGTTCAAATTATGACCCCGGGTCAAAATTGACCCCTGCGGTGGCCCACTTAGTTTTCAAAATGCATAGAAATATATAGGACACAAAAAACTTTTAAAAATCTTCTTCTCTGAAACCACAAGGCCTAGAGCTTAGATATTTGGCATGTAGCATTGTCTAGTGGACCTCTATCAAGATTGTTCAAATTATGACCCCCGGGTTAAAATTGACCCCGCACTGGGGGTCACTTAGTTTTGCATAGGAATATATAGGAAAAACTTTAAAAATCTTCTTCTCTGAAACCACAAGGCCTAGAGCTTAGATATTTGGCATGTAGCATTGGCTAGTGGACCTCTACAAAGATTGTTCAAATTACCCCCTGCCCCGCAATTGACCCCCCCCCCCCACCAGGGGTCACTTAGTTTTGCATAGGAATATATAGGAAAGACTTTTAAAAATCTTCTTCTCTGAAACCACAAGGCCTAGAGCTTAGATATTTGGCATGTAGCATTGGCTAGTGGACCTCCACAAAGATTGTTCAAATTATGAGCCCCGGATCAAAATCGACCCCACACGGGGGGTCACTTAGTTTTACATAGGCTTATGTAGGAAAAACTTTAAAAATCTTCTTCTCTGAAACCACAAGGCCTAGAGCTTAGATATTTGGCAAGTAGCATTGTCTAGTGGACCTCTACCAAAATTGTTCAAATAATGACCCTCGCATCAAAATTGACCCCCCCCGCAGGGGTCCTTAATTTTACATAGGCTTATATAGTAAAAACTTTTAAAAATCTTCTTCTTTGAAACCACAAGGCCTAGGCTTAGATATTTGGCATGTAACTTGGCTAGTGGACCTCTACCAAGATTGTTCAAATTGTGACCCCGGGTCAAAATTGACCCCCACCGGGGTCACTTAGTTTTACATAGGCTTATATAGGGAAAACTTAAAAATCTTTTTCTCTGAAACCACAAGGCCTAGAGCTTAGATATTTAGCATGTAGCTTGCCTAGTAGACCTCTTCAAAGTTTGTTCAAATTATGCCCCT
The DNA here is from genome assembly GCA_022818135.1 of Saxidomus purpurata. Taxonomy (NCBI): domain Eukaryota; kingdom Metazoa; phylum Mollusca; class Bivalvia; order Venerida; family Veneridae; genus Saxidomus; species Saxidomus purpurata. The sequence continues at coordinate 15,164,932 of JAFMSR010000018.1, forward strand.
GGGGTCAAAATTGACTGTGCCCCGGGGATCATTTGTTTTACAAAAGGCGTTTAGGAAAACTTATTTGGTACATAACATTATCTAGTGATCTTCCACCAGGCAAGTGGACTTGTACCAAGGTGAGCGATATAGGGCCATGTTGGCCCTCTTGTCTCAAATTGCTACCTAGATTTTTACTTGTATTGTTGATTCTAGCCATTTCTTTTACATTTTATGTTTAACTTTATCGTGAAAATGATTTTTTTCACTGGAAACTGTGCAGGAACAGCTAAGATGCGGATGAAATTTTCATTTCAGATGCAGGATCCATCTGTACAGTCAATGTTGACCAATCCAAGGGCACTTCAGGCAATGCAACAAGTCATGTCGGGAATGCAGACTTTAAGTAGTGAAGCCCCAGGCATGTTTCCAGGGTGAGTATTTTGAAAGAAAAGAGGGAGTATCGTCCAGATCTGTCTGTGTGTGTGTCCGACTGTGACCAACACACCAGTAGATAGCTCCAATATAGAAGATTATAGATAATAGAATTAATATCAGATTGTATTTAGTGCATGTGTTCTCAGGTTGGCGATACAGAATAGTTTTGGCTGCATGCCTGCCTGCTCATTGCAATCTGGTAAAATTTAACAAACAGTAAACATTGTATTAATGCTATTTATTTTTAAAGTTTGACCTCTTTTCATATGTGAATGATAAAAAAGGTGTCTGTATATCTGTTTCTATTGGTTAAACAAAAGTCCTTTACACTGAAGACATTTCTTTAAAGAGTTTGAAATAACTTTAATTAAGAATATTGATTATATTGACAGGGTAGGAATTCCTGGTGCTAATATGACCATGCCTCCAGGTATGGGTGGGACAGGTTCGGCAGCCACAACAACTTCGACCATGGCAACAGGAACAACACCAACAACAAGTGCAACCTCCACAGATGCTACCACTACTGGCACAACAGGCACCATGCCGTCAGCTGGGGGGATGGCACCAACCACAAACCCTCAGACCCCCGGAGGAGTGGATCCCTTTTCAAACATGATGAGTCAGATGATGAACATGATGGCCCAAGGAAATGCTGTAAGTACAGTCAAACCTCCCCAGAGCAACAACCTCTGTGAAAAGACACATTTTCTTTCCTGTTGCATCAATTACAAAGCGATGCAGTTGGCTTTGCCCGTACACTATTTTATCAATCAATACAGTTACAATCTTACATCACACAAAGGCGATTCTCAAACTATTATTAGAGCATGTATATCGGTTAACTCCGCCTCATCTGTTCTTTCAATGACAAGGCCAAATAGGAGCGCATGCTTTCATTCTTTATTTGATTCTGATGTCACGTTTCGCCTAAACCACATTCAAGGTCTGCACTCATTTGATCAGAAAAATGTGGAAACATGACAATATCAGTAGATATTAAAGTGCACTTTAATTACAATGCAGTAGCCAGGTGTATGCTAATAGATGGAACTTTCTCCAAACTTTACGAATTGGACTATGGAATTTTTATTGCGTACCTCCACGAGTAGCCCAACTAATTGTGCGCAAGAGCTTATTTGCTATATATGATGGCAGCCCTTCGCAAAGGCAGGCTAGATGTATGTCAGTTTGTAAAATAGGTCTGTCTTGCGGTCATAATATTGAGGCTACTCCACAAAGAAATGCATGTACATACAAAAAACAGTAAAACACATTAAAGCGCGCTCTCAACGTTTCCCAATTATGCAAATAGATCTAGAGAGTCTAAAATTTTTGTTTAAAGTGGAATTATGCACATTTTTTTCAAGAAAAGATCCAGCTGAAATAGGTGTGTGTAAACAGGGTAGAGGAAATAATAGCTTTTAACCCAATACACGAAACTCTTCCTGCTACCAGGCCAAAATAATAACTTTCCAAATATTACTTTTCCTATTTTGACTGGGAGAGTCAATGTAAAAAAAAACAAACAACTGCATGCAGAGGTTGCTTCCCTTCCACTGCCGAAATTTCTCTACCAACAACTACAACAACACAAGGAAGATCACTGTGAAGGAAGGAACTATTATTTTATTTGTCCAATTTTTTAATTTCTAAACCACCAACTTCTAATACTAATGCGGCATAATCATTAGTTTAACACATTTAAATACACAGCAACCGAAAATTGCTTTTATAAAACTGTCACCAAAAATACACTATGTGCAGTAAGATGAGCATAATGTCACTTTATAGATTAAATACTGATAAATTGATAATTTTTGCAGAACAAAAGTTTCGCGATTTGTGAGCACACAAGACTTACTGAAGAATTTTAAATTTGTGAAAGGAGAACTCTCCTATTGTAAATCTATGTGAAATGAATTTTTCTTGAGATTTTTAAATTAGTTTAGTTTATACTAATTTTTTTAGCTCAAGTGTGGAGAAAGCTTTCAGCTTATCTTAGTCACTTTCGAGTTTACTTCGTGGAAAACCAGTACTGGTGTCATATGAGCAAGTACGGTCATGACCCCATTTGGGATGGAACCCGCATCCTCCGGGATGAGCGGCAGACACCTTCACCTCTACACCGCGAAATATCGAAAATTAAATAATTGCAAATATAACCCAATTCACAGTATTATGCATTTTATCTCCATTGAACTACATGTACCCAAATTGAAGGATCTGGAAATAAACTGAAATAGTGGGAAATAAACAGCTAAGGACTCTAAAACTTCTACAGCATATGTAGTTCATATAATTATAGTACATTTTACTTCTCAAACTTCTAGTTTAAACTTACATATACTGTAGTGTTCCTTCTAAAAAGACCACCTTTGATATTAAGACAAGAAATTTTCAGAATCAAATGCTCAATTTCATAGTAAAAAGGTCTCGGTAATAAGATAGATTCATTAATAAGACAACTTTGTACTGGTCTGAATGGTGAATGGTGGTCTTAATACAAGAACTTACTGTATTTATTTGACATTGATTATTTGATTTCTTGCAAATGGCAGCAAATGATTCTACCTTTGTGCCCAGTGCAGATCATGATCAGCCTGCACATCCATTCTGTCTGATCATTATCTGCACTTTTCGCTTTTAAATAAATTTCCACTGAGCACTGATTTTAATAATTAATGGTTACTGTGAAAGATGAAGTCTATCGTTAATGTAAGATTGTATATTTCAGAGCCAGCCCCCAGAACAGAGATTTGCCCCACAATTAGACCAGCTTGCTATGATGGGATTTGTAGATAGAGAGGCAAACATAAGAGGTATGAACATCCTGATTTGTCATCTTCATTTATTTCAAGTGAAATTCTGCGTTTTAGCTGACCAAGTTGAGCTATTGTGATTGCCTGATGTCCGTTGTCTGTCCTCGTCTGTCAACATTTGGTTTGTTTGCACACTAGCATCTACATTTCTTCGCTGATCCTAATCAAATTTACACAGAATGTGTAAGCCTGTAAGATCTCTAACAAGGCTGATTATGGGCTTGATTGGATCAATACTTCCAGAGTTGTGGCCCCTGATTTAACATAACTTGCAATAGTTTACTGTGTTTAAACTGAGCACCTTCATTTCTTCACTTGTCTTAATCATTTTTGCACTGAATATGATTGTATAACCATAAAAGCTCAAATGAGTTAGATTATGGGTTTGATCAGATAGATGCTTAGAGAGTTGACCCCTGATTTAACAAAAAATGAGATATTTAACAATGTTTTCACTCCAGCACCTACATTTCTTCCTTAATCCTATTCATATTTACATATAATGTGTATGACCAGAAGATCGCAGATGAGTTAGATTATAGGCATGATTCAATTCATACTTTTGAGAGTTATGGTCCCTGATTAAACAAAAATTGCAACATTTAGCTATGTTTACACTCTAGCACCTCATTTCATCACTTATCTGAATTGTTTTTGCACAGAATGTATATGGCCACTAGATATCACATAGGTTGGATTATACATGAAGGCTTGACTGAAGTAATAAATAGAGACTTGTAGTTTATTTTCACGAAAGATGCACTTCGATAATTCATCAGACTCGCTGAAATAACAAACAATTTTTATATATAAAATGGTTCTCACTCACGAATTTAAAACTCACGATGAAATAGCAAATTGGAAAATCGCAAAATAAATGAATCGCGAATATAAAGACTTTTGCAGTATTGTGACTCTAGTTTATATTTCTTTCAGCATTACTGGCAACATTTGGAGATGTAAATCAAGCCATAGAAAGATTACTACAACAAAGATGATGCATATATGTGAACAAAAAACGTTTTTATTCAGAATTACCTATCGTCAAATCAAGAACTTTATTGTAAAGAGCAGTTTTTAAATAGTTTCTGCTTAATTTTCCTAATCATTGATGATATTGTGAACATGGTGGCTTGTGCTGACATTAAATCAGCTTTTCCCTTGCGGCTCTATTTGTTTCCAGTAGCAAACAGAAAGTACTCTCAATGGATTCATACATCTCTGTTAGAACACGTGTTGTGTCTGTGACAGGTTCATTTGGGTAAACGAGTCAGAGTGCTGCAGAGAGTAAGCAAAATCAATGCGGCATCTTGAAATGAAATGTGTATTATTATTTTCAAAGCATGGAGAAAAAGTTGAATATAAAATGCATTTAGTTAACAGTTCTCATATGATCTTGTACAAATCTCATTACACTTGTTATTCTTAGATGTTTATTATGTTTGAAAGAGTCGGGGGAAAATGTTGAATACTAAATGAGGTTCGTGATTCTCTACAGTTTTCAGATATTTTCTTTTCAATATTTATTCCATAGAGTTTTCTTACCAGGTTAGCTTATTGCTAATCCTACTGGTGGCAATTTATTCTGGTTTTGTGACCATCACAGTCTCATTGCAGATTGTGACCAGTCTGTACATCTGTGCAGTCTGATCATGATCTGCACTGTTCGCTACACAGTTAATTTTTAGTGAACATCCCTTTCAACAATAATGGTACAGTCCAAATTGAAAGATTGACAAGTCCATTTTAAAAATGTAGTAATAAGATGGGTATCTGCTGTACAGACGTAACATCATCTTGATGTAATCTTGCCCACACATGTACTTCTAGGATGTTAATTGTAGTTGTCAACAGTTGTTCTCACTGGAGCCTTAAGATCAAGCTGCTAGCTCTTTCATTGGTTTAAATGTCTCCCGTTTCTTAAGGGGGAGGGATGTAGATTGACTGTTGTTTCTCCATCCCAGGAATGTGTGTGGCACACTTAGAGGGAGTATACATTATTCTACTAGAAGCAGGCAGTAGTTTAGTGTATGAAAGAGCAAAACACATACAGGAGACTAGTGATGTTGTGTGGGCTATCTGTACAGCCCGAATGGTTCAAGCCACTAAAGGTTATTGGTTTGAGCCCAGCTATTGACCCAACTTTTTTTGGTGCGAAAATTGCAGTTCTTACGGAGGATGAATCTAGTATTTGTCATCTCCTTCCAGCTGTAATTCTGTAAAGGGCATTACACATTTTATGGGGAAAAGACATTTAGATTAAAGGTTACTCAGCATGTACTGCATGTAGATCTAGGCTACCAGCTCATTTTGGGGTTTGAAACTTCACATTCATTCACTGATATAAGGTTTCTGTATTGAGACCACCCTTCGGGCCAGTAAAATGCAGTCTTGATAACTAATTGGTCTTATTAGTGAGACCTTTTTACTAAGAAATTGAGCAATTGGTTCTGAATTGTCTAGTCTTAATTTGGAGGGAAGTCCTAATTTTGGGTGGTCTTAGTTGTAGAACTGTACTGTATCTGTTCTTTCTTTAGGAGACAAGGTTTTTTAGCTTCTGTAGAATTTTTCAAAGATTCTGAAAATAATGTATTATAGTATTGATTCTTCAGTACTGTAAAGATAGATTTTAAATATTATATTGCAGACTGGCCAGTCTATTGTAATAGATTATGATATCTCACAATTTCACTGTGACAATGCAGTATTTATGAATTAAGACATAGAATGCCTGTATTTTCATCAGACTGTCAGCTGTCATAGACTGTAAATTGGGTAACCTTCGTATCGCCAAAATTCAACAAAATTACTTCTTTATGAATAAGTGGCCCCGTGAACCAGCTCTTAAAATTATTTGGAACAACAGCTGTCGCCAAATTTTGCTAATTTAGTAAATTTATAACTTCTTTTCACAGAAATAGGGGAAACAAAAATCTCGCAAATTGAACCCAATTTACAGTTACCATTAAAGGTTGCAATAGTGTTTCTTGTGTTTGTAAGATTCTAATTTACTGTTTAAAGTCTTAATGTTGTTAAGTACAAGGAATTGCAGATTTTTGAACGAGCAGATACTGCTGTAACTTGAAAATGAATAAAATATATGAAGTACATGTTTCATTATACACTGGCTTGTCTTCATTGTTCTTACTGTATAAAAAGTCAAACATTGTTTAAGTGGACAGGCTTGTCGTGGCAGTTAGTGACTGCTATTATTTTGCTGTTAAATAAATGTGCAATGAGATATCATAATTTCAGAACAGTTTCCAATTACTTTTGTCTGCCCTGGGTACAGGTTATAGAAGTTACCTGTAACAACGGGCGGGTGGTTTGGCATGCATACCTTCTTAACTAAATGGCAAAATTTGTGTTAATTTCATTGGAAACGCACTTATTTATGTAATGTAACGTGGGCAGGATACATGCCTAGGACCACCATGTTACTGGGTATCAATAACAAAAATTGAAGGCTGTCTCTGTCTCTCTCTCTCTCTCTCTCTCTCTCTCTCTCTCAAACTGTGTGGTTTTTTGTTGTTTGTTTTTATTTTATGATGATCTTTTATCAAACATAATGTCATTTTCAAGATAGCTTTAATCTCATATAAATTATTCATAATTTAAATACAGAAAAGTATAAAGTATACAGCAGCTAAATCTAAGCTAAGTCTTTTCTAAATTAGCGCGCAGTGCCTTGATTGATGAGGCAGTTATACGTCACCCGACACCTTTTTTGCACTTAAATTCGCTTGTGCATTGAAGACTGGTTTTCAGTGACAGATATCTCTTGATCTATCATCTGTGAATACTAATAAATAAACAGTATCCTGAAATGCGTACGATGTATTCATTTACATGTAAATGCATTACTTTTCTGGCTGTTTAATATTTTCTGTGCATTTCCACTTTTTTGTACATTCTCATCATTGGCGTGTAAACTACTTTTGTGTCCATCCAAAATATTTCCGACAGTTTTCAAAACAGCTACTTTTAAGTCTAAAGTTAATTTTTATTCCATTAAGTAAATTTACAGAATTCTCTTTTGTTACGTTTTCTATCTTGAAACTCCATGTAGCCGAACGCCAGGTCCTGGATTTTACTGTTGTTTCACTACAGCTTGGTCGATGTTTTTATGACAACCTGCAGTAAAAAAAATTTGTGATGCGTTATGTCTAAAAATGACGTTATTTCGAAAATGACGTCAGTTAAACATTGGTGCTAAGCAGTGCACAATTTAAAGGTAGTTTTGTTAAACCATACTGAATGAAATCACATATCTCTATAAGATGTTCAAGGCATGCCTCAAAATGTAATTAAAGAGCACAAGTTCATAACTTTTCATGGACCAAGTAGGTCCCTTTTTCTGATCCGCGTCACAATCACGCAGATAATTTTACATCTTTCAGTAGCACAGAATACTGCAACTATCATAAGTGAGTGTTGTGTTATACTTTTTCTATTTTCTTACGTGATCTATCGATTCCAGTGAAAGGATTCGTACCCCGTTCCTACCAAATAACACATAGTTCTACACCTGTATACATACCTTCTCCGAGTAAGAATTTGGACAGTTTTGCAAATTGTCAAATAAATCCAAAACTGGTACAGTCTTTAGAAATTCGATATACGTTTGGCCGTGCTGGGAAAGCACCTCCCCAAGGCCTAAGTTAGTATACCACATTTCAAACCCTGCAAGAATTTTAGCCGTGCTATGTGCGAAAACAACTGTAAACATGCGCTATGCGAAAGTAGTGCAAGACAGACCAGATCGATCTTCTGTTTGAATGCCGCATATGATAAGAACATGTTACAAATAAAAATAGTACATAAAACTTCAAACGACTGCGGAAGGTATATAGCTTACGGGCTGCATTCACTTTTTTCTGTTTTAGAAATTAATGCGCTGTTAGCTGATTACGGAAGATAATCTATGCATATCACGGAAAAGTACGGATATTTACGGAAATTTACGAAAACGTACGAAGCTCGAATAGAGTTCAGTCGTTTGATTTTCAAATTTCCGATGTTATTTCATTGACACTTTGTTATTTCGACGATTACATATATATTTACCTAAAAATAAATGTCTCTAAAAAAGATATATTCGTACATTCCCAGAAGGAACTACTGATCATTCCCCGCCATTTCGGACCTGCAGCGAGGCCCGACGGTTTCACTGAACACTACAAGGTGACCCAGAATCATTTTTGGGTTTCTCTGTTATATACATTGTACAGTACTGTTTTTATTTCATTGCTGGTATTGCTTTGTTTATTTCTGTTTCAAGGTCTTGTCATTGGTACCATATTTTCGATCCACTCATCAGATCATATCGCTTGAAGTTGTACAAACGCAGATGAATTATTTGTACTGGCTAACTTTTATAATGTTGACTATGTGATTATTTTTCATTTAACGTACTTTCATAATAAACAAACTTCCCTGTCACCCATATATTTGTGAATCATTCATTCTGGTCATATATTGAATTTCGTCCTCGCACTTTCGACCCCTTTAGGTAAGTTCACCGACCTGGTGAAAGTTTTTTTCGGGGTTCCAGCCCCAGGCCTCACCACCTTTTTGTATGAGTGAAATCTGAGGATGAGAACACTTACATTTTTCACTTCCGTGTACTGCTGAAGTCCATATTCTCCACTGAAAAGATTAAAACGTTACATAAATTTGCGTGTTTGACAACGTCTTGGCAAAAAAGTAAGAAGTCGTTACTAGATCTCAAGAGATAGTTACAATTCAGAGAAATATAATTATTAGTTACTGTAATAATTAGTTATTTTGCAGTTAGCAAACAAAACAAATAAATATGGAACTGTTACTAGACGAGCTTTTTTAAAGTTTGATTAATCAGTTCTGACGACAAACTGGAAAATGGTGTCCGTATAAAGATACTGGCTGTATGAAAGAACCGAACCGGACCGCAATACTTTTTTGAGCTATGGATTCGCCCAATCATGGTTGAATGTATGTATTTTAGAGTTGTATCGTTGGTACCGGATAATATATATCACCAACGCCCGAAGGAGAGTTTAGTTCTTTTATGTTTCGGGGATAGTGAAAGATACAGAACACGCCCCGATACTTCGGACATCGGTTTTAGATCTCATCCGAAAAACTATTAGTTATGATAGTGGAGGAGCGGACACTCGGTGGTTAGAGTTACATATAGGTCCATGTAAGTAAGCAATGACCCTAGCGGAACATCGTATGTGATAGTGATTCAGTAACTTACAGCTCACGTCCTACTCCAGACATTTTGAATCCACCGAACGGAGCAGCAGGTGAGTTTGCGTTATAACAGTTAACCCTGAAAAATAGATTAATCATAATTATATACAGTACATTATTTTTTTTTCGGATAAAAGATGATATAAAACTAAAGGTGTACACCAACATCGTCAATACAATTTTGGACCCCGTCTCAAATCGTGTTTTTAAGTCAATTAACTAGGTGCCATAGTTAGGCAACTTGGTGTTGATGATATCAACTTGAAGTCCTAGATCACAAATCATGAGCGATTTCTCTGCACGGTGACAGCATGTTTCCTGGTTTTATACTTGATTATTCTTGATTTTCTATCCGTAGACTTGAGACAATGATAAATTTCATTCATATTTGGTATGTATTTTAACAATTAAAGTGACATTATGCACATTTTTTAAAAGTAAAATTCCAGCTGAAATAGGTATGTGTGGAAAGGATAGAGGATCGAAATAATAACTTTTAACCAATGCAACAAACTTTTCCTGCTACCAGTACGAAATAATAACTTTCCAAATATTACTTTTCCTATTTTGACTTGGAGAGTCAATTTAAGAAATAAACAAATGCATGCGGAGTTGCTTCCCTTCCACTGCTGAACAACACAAATAACACAAGGCAGATCACTGCCAAGGAAGGAATTATTATTTCATTAGTCCATTTTTTTTAATTTCTAAAGCACCGACATTATGCACATTTTTTAAAAGTAAAATTCCAGCTGAAATAGGTATGTGTGGAAAGGATAGAGGAAATAATAACTTTTAACCCAATGCAACAAACTCATCCTGCTACCAGTACGAAATAATAACTTTCCAAATATTACTTTTCCTATTTTGACTGGGAGAGTCAATTTAAAGTGACGTCATGCACATTTTTTTAAAAGTAAAATTCCAGCTGAAGTAGGTGTGTGTGGAAAGGACAGAGGAAATAATAACTTTTAACCCAATGCAACAAACTTTTCCTGCTACCAGTACGAAATAATAACTTTCCAAATATTACTTTCCTATTTTGACTTGGAGAGTCAATTTAAGAAATAAACAAATGCATGCGGAGTTGCTTCCCTTCCACTGCTGAACAACACAAATTACACAAGGCAGATCACTGCCAAGGAAGGAATTATTATTTCATTAGTCCATTTTTTTAATTTCTAAAGCACCAACTTCAAATATTAATGCGGCATTATCATTAGTTTAACACATTTAAATGCACAGCAACCGAAAATTACTTTTATAAAACTGTCACCAAAATATACTATGTGCAGTAAGATGAGCATAATGTCACTTTAACAAAAATATATTCAAAAATAGATATATGCTCGTAGTAGTCAATGTGTTCTTCAGTCATGTAACGTACATATCTTTTTATGTGCATTGCCTTCTATTATACAGTTATTTATATACTTTCTCCCTGACACACTATTCACTAAAACTTTCGCTCCAGTTTCAAGAAAAATATGCGATTTGTAGATATGTGTGCCTGTGTTTCATGCATACCAGACACACTGCAGTCCATAGAGAGCAGTTAATTTCAATCAAATTTGTATTGACAAGTGGAACCTTGGTTTCTTCCAAGTTCCGAGAGAGTATATAATAAAATTAGCAATTTTGGACACACCATAAACTTCAGACAGGGAAATTCTTTATAAAAGAGACCATACCAGACGCTAGGAAAATAATAACTGGCTTGCACACCTATACAACTGATCAATGTGAGTGAATTAATATTTATTTGTGTCGACTGCTCAGATCGGCTAAGCATTTATGTTTACATTCAATAATTACTCACTCTAATATCACACGTAAAACTGATATCAGGATATCGCTGCCTCGGGAGTGAATGTTGCTAGTTCAAATAGTCAATTGGTTTGCCATAATTTTAATCAGTTTAGTCCTGTACTTAGCGCGACAGGTGAAGGAAGTCAAAGTGAAAAAATACCTCGCGGAAAAAATTGTATATAATTTATGTAGGGAAATTAAATCTACGTGTTGTGTTTATTTTTGTTACATCTCATCTTATTAGTATAGGTTTTTAGAAACATAAACAAGGGCACCAATATTGTTTGGACATGTTTTGTTTGTTTTTAATCTAAAAGACATTGGCTTTAAGCAATATAGGATTTATGAATACAGGCACGTGATGATAGCGTTCAGCCTTTTCCGTAGTTTTTGTTTTTGTAAGACAGTTGACGTACCATACACTTCCAGCCTTTACTCTGCTTGTAAAGGTCATAGCGGTATCTAAATCTTCTGTGAAGATTGCGGCTGCCAACCCGTATGTTGTATCGTTTGCTCTTGTGATAACGTCCTCCATGTCCTTGTACTTAATTATCTGTTGAACTGGTCCGAATATCTGGTAGATATAAATTGATAAGATATGTAGAGCATCTACCTAGACAACATGTACATGTGGAGCCATGTTTTTGCAAATAATTCCGTTTTTGGTAATTGCTGTTATATAAGTGCTATTAAAATGAATTTACGGTCACACAAAATCGGCAAATACTGTAATATATGGAACGCCTAAGCGGTCTGATAATAACCACTGTAGAAAATTTAATATGTGTAGAAACAAATGCACTAACATTTATTCGCAGACAAACGATCATCACCAAAGCTGCGAAAATGAGAAGCTAGCCAATTCATATTTCTACACGTACAGTAGTAGTAAGAACGGTCAATAAGTACATGAAACTTGTCCGGCGAGGACAAAGTTTTCACACAGTTCATCACAAGTTTGAGCCCGAAAGTTCGAACTTGCTACAGAGTTCATTTACTTTACGAACCTCTTCTTTTCCGATTCTCATTTTCTCTGTAACATCAGAGAACACAGTTGGTTGCACGAAATACCCTTCAGTTCCCTGTCTGGCTCCACCACACTCTAGTTTAGCCCCGTCTTTCTTTCCACTGTCTATCATTTCAAGTACTTTGTTAAACTGTTCTTCGCTCACCTGAAAAACGTAATCGTTAACTTTTCTTTTCGACATACTCGGCAAGTAACTACAATTTCGAGGGCTGAAAAAGTGTGAATAGAAATTGAAGCAAATAGGACAGTGTCGCAGTCAGTTCTAGATTCGTCAACATTTTTACAATACTTTTTTTATTAGCTAAGCTTTATCTTACGTTTAAAATTAAACTATGTCCCTATTTTCATCTTACTGCCGCCCACTATTTGGAATCTTATCGTGTCATTTCAATCACAGGGTGGTGTTTTTGTGTAATTTTTGGCGGTAACGGCCGTCCATAGGTTTAAACTTTTGCAATTTAACAGCTGCTCGGTCACAGATTATGAGAAGAATTTCATCAATTCAAAACGAACATTCAAAGGTACAAACAACTAAAACATAGAAACAGAATTTTAGGTCACTGTTTTGTTTTGTATACTACCACAAACGTATTACCTCTGCAAAAAAACTACGCTAATAAACTTGCAACGTCTCTTTAGGAAATGTTCACATAAATTTCACCCGGTGTTGCTGCTTTACAGATAGGTCCTATTTGCGCCAGTCGACTACAACTAAACATATAAAGTATCATTATAAGTATATTACCTGAGGTCCGTATTCACTCTTAGCATCATAGGGATCACCAATGACCTTGGCCTTCGCACGTGCTACAGCCCTTTTGACAAACTCGTCATAAATGTCTTCATGCACATATGTTCGAGACCCAGCTGTGCATACCTGTCCCATGTTGAAGAAAATGGCCTGGTGTGCCCACTCTACCACGTAGTCCACTGTAGATAGGTTAGTACAATATATTTAGTTTTACGAGGACTACTTCTTTCAATGAAAATTTGCCAAATGCAGCAAAGAATGTCAGTCAACAAAATTTGTCTATATTAAAACGACCTGAAGTGCAGCCCATATTAATCATGACATATTGACACTAAATCACTATTCTTAGTAAACTTGCTGGTTAAAGTGTTTGCTTCTCATGGCTAAATGTCAGTTCCAAATGCACTCCAGTTATTTTTGTGTAGTTTACCTAGCCATCGTTTCCTGGGACGAACCAGAACTAGAGCCCGTCCATTCATAAGAAACTGCCATATTTGACATGGTCGGTAGCAGGGCTCGAACCCATGACCCTCAAACAATAAGCAGGGCTCGAATCCATGGCCCTCAACCAATGAGTAGTTACAGCGATTTCAAGTGACCACGGTGGTGCATGCTTATTGGCTGTTTAATTGCTCATCACGTGATCGTCTTACTCTTAAAGTTGAAATATTTTACTTACAGTTAGCATCTTTCCAGACGACTAGAGGACTTTTACCACCAAGCTCAAGTGTAACTCTCTTCAGGTTTGATTTTGCGGCTGATGCCATGATGAGCTGTCCAACCTGAATTAAAACAATGAAAATAAAACCGTAGTGGTATATCAAGTACCATCTATATGCTATATGTCTAAAAATTTCAAAATTTGATATTAATATTGTTTACGTTTTTATGGCAGAAATATTTTTTCTGTTAGGGAATCGAAAACATCAGCGCTTTATGTATTTTCGTAAAATCTATCATATCGGCGCTACAAAGGTTCTTAAAGTCTGTAATATTGGCGCGCTCTTTGTTTGTCTTTATGTTTATAAAATTAAAAATATCGGCGCTCTCTAAATACATGTAAATCTGTGTACCTCTGTAGATCCCGTGAATGCAACTTTGTTGATTTCAGGGTGGGCGGAGATAGCCGCACCGGCAGTAGGGCCGTATCCAGGTACCACATTGACTACACCTGCAGGAAACCCAGCCTGAAAACATTTGCAGTTATTTGAAATTTATTCGACCAAATTTAAAGTATATTATCTTAAAGGTTGTTGTAATAGAAAAACGTTTATTATTTTCCCTGAGTTTGAGTTTTTTGTGTTTTAGTTTTAATACGTTTCAAAATAAATAATCGTAAAAATGTTTACCGACTGTGGAAAGAATAGCATCATAGTGGTTGCTATAACAATATAAAAACTACTTTTATGAGAAATTACAAAAAAAAGACTAATTATCCATTGAGATTCTCTGAATTTAACAAATACTATCACATGAAACAAATACGGTAGTACATGTACTATAATTCAAGCTATATTTTGTTTTCAGGAAGAAATATGCAGTGCATGTGGCAAGTTACGGCGTGATACCCCGGCCACCCCATTCCAAAACAACGACAAACTATTATCATTAAACTAGAAAGCTGTGTGACCCCCACCCCCGTTTCAATATGCAAATCTCAACTTCATACTAATGCTTCCCGCCAAGTTTGATGAAAATCCAATATGAGGTTTGGAGAAGAAGGGTTGACAATATTTTCAAAGTTTTAGGCCCTTGTTACCTCGACCCTTTGACCTGATATCGTTATCTGTCCGTCCGTAATTATAATGGACAGATGGCAAGGGGAAAACAATAAGTCTCCTCCCCCTGATGGGAGAGAATTAGTTTATGTGCAATACTGAACAATAAAGTGTTTAAAACAAATATGTCGGCACATGGCTCATTACCTCTTTAATGAGAGTTGCCATGTATAAGGCAGTCAGCGGAGTTTGCTCTGCGGGTTTGAGCACTACGGTGTTGCCACAGGCAAGAGCTGGAGCGATCTTCCAGGCCATCATAGCTAGGGGGAAATTCCACTGAAACAAATACACAACAAGTAAGTGACGAGTTCAACAAAATCTCTGATCTAATATTTCCAAAATGCGAAACTAAGTGACAGGGAATTCAAATACTTTACAGCACTCTATGCCGTCTAGATTGGCCTTTAATTTTCTCGAAGACCGTTTATAATCTGATCCTATCAAGTGACAATTCGAGCAAATCTTGTAAACAATGTAAATAAATGAATGAATAAAGAAATAAAACATAAACAGCAGATAAAAAGATTAAAAATAGATAAACTTATTGATAATAGTCAAATGAATTACGAAATGAATAACTAAACATCAATCAATCGATCGATCGATCGATCGATCGATCCATCCATCCATCCATCCATCAATCATCTAATCGTACTTACAGGAATGATTTGTCCACAGATTCCTACGGGCTCATGTTTCGTGTAGCAGAAATATGTGCCATCTGAAAACATCCAATTTAAGAGCATATTACACGTAATAGTGACAAACATAAAACAGATCAAAACAGAAGTAATTATTTGTGTTGTTGAAAAGTTTGTAAAAACAACGGACTTGGGCGTGATATACCATAAGCAGCATATATTATGTACGTCCCAAATCGTGTTTCAGTATTTTGCAGGAGGTGGGGGACGGGTCATTGAGCACAACTATTCACCATATTGGCAAGATGTTCACCTAACCTGGTTGGTATCATGATCACGTGAGGTAAATGTGCCCCCAAAGAAGGTGTTAAAAAAATAATGACTGGCCCTTAAAACACTATAATTATCAAACACTATACTAACCGATAGGTATGGTTTTGCCCTGGATCTTATCAGGCCAGCCGGCATAGTACCTGATGGTCATAATTACAGCAGTCATATCTATATAAAAGGCATCTTTAAATGGCTTCCCGTTGTCTAATGTTTCCAGACTCTGAAATAAGTAATAAAGATCAAAGATGCTTTACCGGATATTACAGTATACATTGTATTTCGTCATAAACGAGTAATACATATAATCAGGTGTTATCTTAAATCCAATTGTAAAGCATTTTGCCGTAGCCATGCATAACCATATGCTAGTTTATTTTATTTGGACATTCATGAAGTGTCCAAATTTAGTGTACATTCGTTCAATTATACATCTTTAGTTCATGATTGGAGGTGCAGAAATCTCCGTTTAAGAACTCCTCATATTCGTTCCATATATCGGGAGTATGCTATCAAGCAGTTGTACTTGTGTTCGCGGGCATAAAACCTGATACAATATGTGCCTAAGGCGATCCAGCAGTAAATGGGTACCAGTAATATAAAATAACGCCAAGTCTAATATCGGTATGCCTACATTGTAAACGATAGCTTCCTGCCAGGGTTGTGTCTCTCGAGAGAGATTGATACTTATTGAGGGAACTCATTCCGCCATTAAGCTTAAACAAACTTAGTAAGAATATAGTTTACCAAAACGTATACATTATTTTTGCCACGCAATTCACGTACGCGTATATAAAGTCCATATGGAACATAACTATAGGTCTTCCGACACAAAAACCGAGTATGTAGTTTATTAACATAATTTCCATGTCTTGCAAGCACTACTTACAGCAATATAAATCCTGTCTCGTTCAACAAGATCGGCAAGCTTATTTAGCAAGACTCCTCTCTTACTCGCGTCAGTTTTCTGCCACTCCGAGCCAAACTCGAACGCCTTCTTTGCTGCTGCAACAGCCTTGTCCACGTCAGCCTGAGGAGACAAAGTACACAGGAATATATATCATGTATATTACACGTGAAAAGTTGTAACCGATAGTGAATTTCAACAATTAAAGGTCGTTTTTAGACAACATATTCATATTCTAGAAGTAAATTTTATAACAACTTGTATCGACATTTAAGCGGACACGTTACCTAACCATCGTTCCTGGGAAGAACAGATACCTAGAACTTTATCCTCCGTAATGAACTGCCAGCTTTCTCATATAAAGAGACATGGTTAGCGGCAGGGCTCGAGTCCATAACCCTCAATCAAAGAGAGGTTAAAGCGACCCAAACCACTGGACCACAGAGGCGAATTTTGCCGTTGTAACGTATCTCCTATGCATACTTTAACTTTCGGATGCATGTGGAATATTGTTTGGAATCATCAGGTTAAAATTTAGTTATTTACAGATTCGGTACAGAAAGAAAATGGGATAGGTAGCTTAAGCACTGACAAGAAACAGCGTTATTTTGAGCTATATCATGATCTTTCTCCTTTTTTTACAAAAAAAAAAAATAATAATAAAAACACAAGGCGAATACAGTAAATTGGGTAATTTCCCCGCGGATATAAATTTGCGAAACGGCGTAATAATTCGCAAACTTTTCTTGCGAAAAGTAGATTCCTGGGTCAAAGGTCAGTTACCTTGTCACCCTCCTGTACATCACAGATTTTCTTCCCATTTACGGGGTTTATCGTCGGGAAGGTTTTTCCGCTCTCCGAGTTCACCCATTCGTTGTTGATGAAGATCTGCAAACAGGTAGAACAGGTAAAGAATTGTTAAAAGTCAGACAATTAATTGCTAAGTTTGAAAAGTAAGACGATGGTTGTCATTTCTGAAGGTACGGCGGGCTTTCGGTGAGATCTTGCGGGCTTGCAGTGCATGAGATCTTGCGGGCTTTCGGTGAGATCTTGTGCACATAAATCTGCACTGGTAAGAGTAAAAGGCAATTTGACTTTTTGCGTAAAAATCAATGAAGGTCCAGCGTTACTTTAAGCCTAGTGGAATGTATTCAGTAGTGTGAAATTAACATAAATATATGGAACGTCATTGCTGTCTCCTTATCACAAATTGAAGACAGGTATAGTGTTCCGTACACATATACTAGGCAGTCTCTGTTACATGTGCCGAAGTCTGCTATTTTCAAGACATGGGAACTGGATGGTTTTGAGTGAAAAGAAATATGCTTCGAAAAATATAAAATATGAATAGCCGTGTCGGACTAAAACTTTTACGAATCATATTGGAAAATTCTTGCGCAGTGATAAAGATGATCAAATGTTCTTAGTAACCAAAATACAATGTATATAATTTACACATGCAATTTCACGTTTTATATCTCAAAATTAAACGAATGAATCAAGCTCCTATCTCATGGAAATATTTCGTCACTGGAGGCAGATAAATGCCCATCGCTTGTGAAAGTATCTCATTTTTAGCGAAGACACTCTGTATGTAAAGAATGAATGAAAAGTTAATCAGCATCCAAAAATAGTTTTTATTACTGGTTTGTTCACTCGTTTTGTTTGGAGCGAGTGTTAATACGGGTACTCTAAGCTACTAGTCCTACCTGTATATACTTATATGTTTGTCATGCGCATGCATTGTGCAAGGAATGCACGGACATCCAAAAGATATCGAGCGAATGCAAAATTATTAGCTTCACTTTCAAACCAAACGTTGATATACAAAGGTACAAGACGTCGTTCCGAGTCTTAACACGTCACCATAGAACAAATAACAATGGTAAAATTCTAATTAGCTACGATCTTCGATCACTCAAGAGCTCATCTAGCGAACGGAAGTTTACTAATATGTTTCAACTTAGCTATACTGAGTGTAATCACCTTCTAAACCACTGATATCTTGTCCCAAGTGCATTAACTTTCTAATCGGCTTATATAAGGCTGCTATCAGCTATTTATATATATTTCAAATTGTAAAAGTTATGGCGTAGGCGGAGCTCCATAGTTCTGCATTACGATTCCTAATAAAAATGTGATTTTTTTTCTGAAATGCAAAAGTTTTTTTTGACTAGTTATAAATGATGTAACTCAGCCTTTCCAAATGCAATTCTATCAAGATTGATGAAGTGAATTGGCGTTTTTGTGACTGGCAAAAATACTCCCACAAAATTACTTTTATTGTCCATGAGGTAAGCAGGCGGACATATAACTTCATCTGTATCTTTCAAGGACCCTGATACTAAACTTTCTTTAAAAAGTAAGAGCAAAATTTAGAACGCCTTACCAGGTTAAACAATCATGAAATGATATATGAAACTGTATTCTATATACGTAACTGATATGGTTTAAAGAAATATTTGTTCATAATTACAGGTCGCACTACTAAAGCACCTTTCACTTGATTTATTTATCAGTGATACTAAGTCCGGTTGTAAAGATAGCAGTTTGTACATGTTTGTACTACATGTATATAATTTGGAATCAATCTTAAATATATGACGTGGTATTCTCAAATATTAAGATATAGTACCAACGCATTACGTTAATTTCACAACTTAAATGGATATTTGAATGTTAACTAAGACTTATGTTTATTCTCAGGTTCCGCTGCGTTATTGTGCATAACTTAAATGGATATATGAATATATTATTTATATACATGTGTTTATAACAATTCATCTTATATATGGTCTTATGACACGTACGAACTGTAGTAAGAATTAATTTGTTTCGGGTGAGGGCGAGGGAGAGGGAGTGCAAGACACAGAAAGTGTGACCTTGTTCCAGAGTCATCACTGGTTATTTTATAAACATGCACGATTATTTTATTAGACCGATTTTTTTATTTCTAAAGCACCAACTTCAAATACTAATGCGGCATAATCATAAATTTAACACCAACCAAAAATTGCTTTTATAAAACTGTCACCAAAAATACACTTTGTGCAGTAAGATGCGCATAATGTCACTTTAATATATGACGTAGTATTCTCAAATATAGTACCAACGCATTACGTTAATTTCACAACTTAAATGGATATTTGAATGTTAACTCAGAATTATGTTTATTCTCAGGTTCCGCTGCGTTATTTTGCATAACTTAAATGGATATATGAATGTATTATTTATATACATGTATTTATAACAATTAAGTTTATATATGGTCTTATGACACGTACGAACTGTAGTAAGAATTAATTTGTTTCGGGTGAGGGCGAGGGAGAGGGAGTGCAAGACACAGAAAGTGTGACCTTGTTCCAGAGTCATCACTGGTTATTTTATAAACATGCACGGTGTAATTAGTGCGTAATCACGGGAAATCTCATCCGAAAAAGTACTAGTTGTATATGTGCTGGAGCTGGGTTTCGAAACTGCGACCTAGGGATTGATAGTCCAGCATGTTACTACTTGGCATCACACAATGAAGCTCACCGCCGTATATTCACTTTTATGAAATGAACAAACGGTCAAGTATTTAAAGTGACATTATGCGCATTTTTTTCAAGTAAAAATCCAGCTGAATATGGTGTGTGTACAAAATCGTAGACGACCGCCGTATATTCACTTTTATGAGATGAACAAACGGTTAAGTATTTAACTATTTTGCTTATACAAAAAGAATGGAAAAAGTATAAGATCAAAATGCATATTGACCTGTTGGCGTTCAAGTCCACATCAATAATAATAAGGGAAGAGCCCTCGACAATGTTGCAAGAACTTTTTTTGTCTTTGTTTGTATTGATATAAGCATTTCGCTGTGATATGTATATGCAAAGAGCAAAATAAAATATTATCAAACTAAACTAATCATTAGAAAGCAGCACAAATACGAATCCAAACACAGAAGATGAAAAACGAAATGCTGAGAAAATATTTCCTTATATAGACAAAAAGAAAAGCAACAACAAATTAATTAAAAAATCTTACTTGCGTAAATTTTATTTCTGGATCTTTGATAGCGGGTGGTGGAGGTGGTAGCTGGGCCATGGTGTCCTGGGATGTAACAGTCAACCTTTTCACTGTAATATAGGACTCTGACGAAGGTCCGAAAGATAGTACACGTCTTAAATAGGACTTCGTGTAGATAACAATGTTTACTTTATCTCGACAAAGTATCGCCACATGAAATATAGACACCCTATTATGACTATGGTAAGCTGTTTGCACAACAAATCCGCCAAGCTTCATACACAATTTGTTTTAAGACTTCCTTCTAGGCGTTGATCAATATGTAATCAAACAGTACTGTCTTCTCTCGACCTTCTTTCGACCTTAAATAATTTAATGTTTAAATCCACTGGCCACTATGAATTTGCTCGGGTAGAATAAAGAATACCTGTATACTGATAGAGTAATGTCATGATAGCAGTTGTGTTCTATTTCACTACTTAAAACAACATTGACGTACTCCTTTCTCTAATACTCATGACATTACTGTTTCTTCACGAAAAAAGTTTGTCAGAAAGTGTTCCATATTTTCTGCAATATCAATGCAAAAACTACCGCGCTAATCTATAACATGTACTTTCGATTAAAGTGACATTATGCTCATCTTACTGCACATAGTGTATGTTTGGTGACAGTTTTATAAAAGCAATTTTCAATTGTTGTGCATTTAAATGTGTTTAACTCATGATAATGCCGCATTAGTATTTGAAGTTGGGGCTTTAGAAATAAAAAAAATGGACAAATAAAATAATAGTTCATTCGTTCGCAGTGAGTTGTTACAATAGAGCGATTTCGGCAGTGGAAGGGAAGCAACTCCAGCATGCAGTTTTTTTAAATTGACTCTCCCAGTCAAAACAGAAAGAGTAATATTTGGCAAGTTATTATTTCGTACTGGTAGCAGGAAGAGTTTGGTGTATTGGGTTAAAAGCTATTATTTCCTCTACCCTTTTTACACACCTATTTCAGCTGGATCTTTTCTCGAAAAAATTGTGCATAATTCCAAAACTTTAAAAACATATTTTTGTACAAATAATGGTTGATTTCGTCGGTATGAAGTCTTTCTTAGTAATATAAGTTATTCGAGTATACGTTACATCCTAAGTTATCGCTCGCCTTTAATGCTATCTTTTGATTCAGTATTCCAAACTGAATCCCAATCATGTATACAATTTATGTTTTGCTAGAAAAATATATTTGCCACATACAGGCAAACAGGCACGCAGCAATTCTACATAAGCACATACATTCATACATGTAGGTGACTTTTCGCCTTCTTTATGTATACACGCATGGTTTATTAAATACCCATAAGTGTTTAGCTAAATTCTCTTCATGATATGTGCAAATAGAATAGAAAATATATGTAACAGCAGTTTCGTTATCATATAGTGCACTCGTGTGTCTTGTTGCACTTTAAGCGGTGTGCACATGACTGTATACTTTATCAATACATTATCATGGTACATCAGTGCAATTGTAAAACTAGACCCTTGCAGCTGTAAAATATAATTGTGATTTTTAAAAGCGAATAAAGCGCAGATCACTCTCAACGATCCACTTCTCGTGTAATCCGGCATTTACACACGAACCAAGTGTATGAATATATCTGCTCGTGCCCCTAAAAAATGATATTTTCATCGCGTTCATTTCATTAAATGCCGCCTCATCTGGTGACAGTCTACTTCTCAAAAGTCATCCGATAGAAAAAGTGTATTTATAGTAAAAACAACCGAAAAAAGAAGTCTACCCTCCTGTTCCGATACATCGGTTAACTTCTCAAAAATATCACGATTTTTTTTTATCAAAAATACTAGACAACATGTGAATGGCCCCAGATAATTTTGGCATTTAGGCGGCTACTGATAGCCATGCACTCATAGAAATTGAATCCATAATGCGAAATAGCTTCCTCCTTATTAATTGATTGACAACGCAGCCGTGTTTTAGATAACATTTTTTTTAAAAAGGATTTTACAGATATATACTCACATACTTTATAATACTTACAAGTAATGCAACAAAAACTGTATGTAAGATTTATTATGGAACGCCATGACCGTCTTATTATGACTTGTTTGCTTATATGCGGTAGATATTTCATTATATGCAGTACATATTGTATTTTATGCAGTAGATATTTCATTATGTGCAGTAGAAATTCCATTATGCGCGGTACTTTTTTCTTTATATATTGTACAATCTTTGTTATATGTGGTAGTATTGTCTTCAATTCCGTGTGTCGTACAAAGACCAATGTATGCAGTAGCTTTGTTATTGTGTGTAGTAGATAAAACGTTATACGTGGTGCTTTTTACATCATATGATGTGCAAAATTGAATATAATGTGGTAGGTCTAGTGACTGAGTCCATTATGTGCGGTGCTTTTATCCTTATATGCAGTGCAAATAAGTGAAATAACATTATTTGTTGTACTTTCGTTTAGATCTATATACGCTGTGGATCTCGCATTATATGCTGTACATGCGATTTCCTTATATGCTGTAGTATTTTCATTATATGCGATAGTTCCGTCGTTATGATAAGATGGTTAGGATATTTCCGAACGATACCGTATACTGCCGGATCATGACGAATCCGGATGTTTCACGCGAGTAATTATTGTGCACCGAGACAGTTTAAACGACGTTTAATCTAATTTCTAATTTACCCCCTAATTAAAGTGACATCATGCACACTTTTTAAAAGTAAAATTCCAGCTGAAATAGGTGTGTGTGGAAAGGATAGAGGAAATAATAACTTTTAACCCAATGCAACAAACTTTTCCTGCTACCAGTACGAAATAATAACTTTCCAAATATTACTTTTCCTATTTTGACTGAGAGAGTCAATTTAAGAAATAAACAAATGCATGCGGAGTTGCTTCCCTTCCACTGCTGAACAACACAAATAACACAAGGGAGATCACTGCCAAGGAAGGAATTATTATTTCATTAGTCCATTTTTTAATTTCTAAAGCACCAACTTCAAATATTAATGCGGCATTATCATTAGTTTAACACATTTAAATGCACAGCAACCGAAAATTACTTTTATAAAACTGTCACCAAAATATACTATGTGCAGTAAGATGAGCAAAATGTCACTTTAAAGTGGAATTATGCACATTTTTTCAAGTAAATATCCAGCTGAAATAGGTGTGTGTAGAAAGGGTACAGGAAATAATAGCTTTTAACCCAATACACCAAACTCTTCTTGCTACCAGTACGAAATAATAACTTTCCTAATATTACTTTTCCTATTTTGACTGGGAGAGTCAATAAAAAAACCCAAATGCATACAGGAATTGCTTCTCTTCCACTGCCAACATTTCTACCAACAACAACAAAAACACAAGGAAGATCACTGAAGAAAGGAACTATTATTTTATTAGTCCGATTTTTTTTTATTTCTAAAGCAGGCATTATCATTAATTTAACACATTTAAATGCACTGCAACCGAAATCTGCTTTTATAAAACTGTCACCGAAAATACACTATGTGCAGTAAGATGCACTATGTGCAGTTAGATGCGCATAATGTCACTTTAAATTAACAAATTTATTCATGTTTGTTTTTACTTTACACAGTTATGAATTTGACATGGAAATGTGTTTCAATTATATGAACTAATTACTCTATGAAAAAGTTCCATTTTCCATTGGATTCCATGGAAGGCCAAACATGTCTAAGCCTCAACATGCGGTTTTTAGCAAGCCCTTGATTTTGTTATGCGCATTTCGAAAAGCACTAATCCAAACCATGACATCCTGAACCGGCTGAGGCTTTCCAGCTAAGTAGTTCCTCTAAAGCTAAAAATTCAACAAAAGGAATAGACACTAACCTTCATCATATTAACGTGAAAATGGATTTGAAAGCACATCCGCTACCTGACAGAGAATATTATCAAGAACATCTTTGAACTGCAAAACTTAAAGTGACATTATGCGCATCTTACTGCACATAGTGTATTTTTGGTGACAATTTTATAATTGCAATTTTTGGTTGCTGCATGTGCATTTAAATGTGTTAAATTAATGATTATGCCGCATTAGTATTTGAAATTGGTGCTTTAGATATAAAAAAATCGGACTGATAAAATGATAGTTGATTGTGTCGTTGTTGATGTTGGTTGGAAGGGAAGCAACTCCTGCATGCAGTTGTTCTTTTCTTAAATTGACTCTCCCAGTCAAATAAGAAAATCAATATTTGAAAAGTTATTTTTTCATACTGGTAGCGGGAAGAGTTTCGTGTATTGGGTTAAAAGCTATTATTTCCTCTACGCTTTTGTACACACACCAATTTCTGTTGGATTGTTACTTGAAAAAAATGCGCATAATGTCACTTTAAAGAAACTTTGTGTAACTACTGAAATTGTGACCTTTGTAGTTCTAGAATACTTTAATGTTGCCATATGATAGGCTACATTTAACATTTGCAGCGAAACGGCTTTCGTTATTTTCTAACATTTTTCATAATCTAGAGGTTATTTTGATCATATGATTCGCCACCGTATGATCATGACATGTTGAATTGTACAAGACAGTGTTTTCAAATAAATCACATGCATTATTATCCATTGTAGCATGTTTTTCCTATTTTATTCATCTGCAGTGACTGGCAACATTATTCAAAAAAGATTTCAAAAACAAATTGAGTAATAAAACTTACATAAGCGCGAAACCATATCAAATAAAATAAAATGTTCGGAACGTACAAATATGCATACCGCACGAGTGTAGCGAAACTAATTTGACTATTAATGTCATGTTTACAATCTGCAAATCGGGTAAAGGGGTACTCAATGTTTAATTAGTGAACATAGTGCAGATCCTGATCAGAACAAATTGATGTACAGGCTGATCATGGTCTGCACTGTTCGCAAAGGCAGTCTGACTTGCTGCAAGAATGGTAAGGGTTGAATTGAGTTCCACGCCCATTCAAGAGCATTTTAATATGATCTGAATTGCGCCATTTGAGTTTTGGTTTCAGTTTCATTATCACATTTTCTAACTCTAGTACACTGCAGAGCTAAGGTGTAAATATTCTACAGTTGAATATCTTTTATGTAGATGCATGCGGGACAAACTTAAAGTATATGTTATAGGTCTATAATACAGGAATAAGCAAACTTAGGGCAAGAGAGGATTTATAAAGCGAACGACAGAAGTAAGTTTGTTTATTCCTGTAATATGAAACTACATGTATAACCAACCACAGTTTTTGCTTTGGAGTAAACAAAATTATATTTAGGACGGAGTTTATTCTGTGACACTCATTGGAAAGAAGTGAAGAACTTATTTTCATAATACGGATACCGAGTCATAATAGAAAACATATCTTGCTTTTTAGCTCAACTGGCAACAAAGTACCAGGGTGAGCTATTTGGATCGATGAACCATCCGTTGTACGTCCGTTCACAATTGCCTTCAAACGACATCTCCTCCGAAACCACTCTATCAATGTTCATGAAACTTGGCATCGATGTTCTACCAGGTGAGCGATATATGGTCATCTTGGTCCACTTGTTTATTGAGAGGGGAGCATATTTAATATTCAATTTCCAATGTGTATAATTATGTAAGTGGTTCTACTATTTTACAATCTCACCCATCTTTACTATGGACTGAGTTTACGTAACATTGGAACAGTTTATAAACATTCTATGACATTTAGAAGAAAGGAAATACCAAAAAAACAGCGACTTCTTTGGATGACAAATAAAGTTGCCCACTAAAACGAAGTACATAAAACAAAATGTTACAGGAATAAAAATGAGCCAAAGATGATTTCATGTGTACTATTTAAGATAACTGCGGACGAACAGCTAAGACCAAATCGAAGTTTCTTTTAAATCTGGAATTGTAACGGGGGAAACAGTTTGAAACGGAGTTCTAAAACTTTACATTAGACTGAAAAACGAGTTTATGCTTTTTGTATTTCCTTAGATTAACCTGGGTGGTGTGTTTTTCCTACTTTCGCTTTATTGCATGTTGTAAACAGTCAGAGATATACGTTGTACATCACTGGAATATATAAAAGAGGGAATATCAAACTTATCATCTACTAGCTCCTAGCATTGAAATTCACTCAAATACAGTGTATAAAACATAATCAAACACAAGCATGTGCACTCTTTCCTAAGTAAAAACAATCAGAAAGAAATGATATGAAATTATCCGATACTACTACAGTATATAAAATTTGTTAAAAAGATATTTAGGTATTTTTTATTATATTTATAGCTTTATAATTTCAATAATATGTAAACGGAAAAAATAAACCGAAAGACTGTATGTGAAAGGATATAAATAACCGCAGACGGACAACTATTTAAAGCAACTGTCAATCAGTTGACCTTTGTCCATATTTTCTGAAAACGGATTAAGCTTATTTCTTTGCATTATTTCACTTTAAGGACATTGGCAACTTTCTAAACCCGTTTCATTGTAATAATTGTTTTGATAACATGTGTATAGTGCGGGTAGCATAGGGCCTGCGGGGTGTTAAACAGCAACACATATGTATATTCACCGTACATTAGTTTATGCACAGCTTTGTACACCTCAGTATGCATTCAGGCTGTCCAACATCTTGGTGCTCCGTCAAAAGGTAAAATTAGACATATCATCTGCTATTTCTTAGACAGAAAAGTTCTTTCAAAAGCTTACTTGCCCAAAGACACAAGACCCGGGATCAATAGAGACTATCGCAAGGGGTTGTACTAAGCTAGATGCAGGATTTGGCCACCGTTCAAGGAGAAATGTGCTAAGCACGGGGAACGTTCGAAAGCGAAGGAGATACGTAAATCCAATCACAAGTGCTTTTAGAAACTCGGGTCGGCGGGGAATATCCAAAATATAGAAATTGACTGTAACAGTTCCTATTGTGTAAATAGTGTGAAATATCAAGAAACAGACTATAATGCACTTTCGGTAAAACAATGCGGTTAAAGTGACATTATGCTCATCGTACTGCACATAGTGTATTTTTGGTGACAGTTTTATAAATATGTTAAACTAATGATAATGCCGCATTAGTATTTGTAGTTGGTGCTTTAGAAATAAAAAAAGGTCAAGTAAAATAAAAGTTCTTTCCTACGCAGTGATCTCCCTTGTGCTGTTGTAGTTGTTGGTAGAGAGATTTCGGCAGTGGAAGGGAAGCAACTTTTGCATGCAGTTGTTTTTTATATTGACTCTCCCAGTCAAAATAGGAAAAGTAATATTTGGAAAGTTATTATTTCATACTGGTAGCAGGTAGAGTTTGGTGTATTAGGTTAAAATACCCTTTTTACACACACCTATTTCAGCTGGATTTTTTCTTGAAATTTTTTTTTATTAAAAACAACTGCATGCAGGAGTTGCTTCCCTTCCACTGCCGAAATCTCTCTACCAACGACTACAACAACACAAGGGAGATCACTGCGATGGAAGGAACTATAATTTTATTTGTCCAATTTTTTATTTCTAAAGCACCAACTTCAAATCCTAATGCGGCATTATCATTAGTTTAACACATTTAAATGCACAGCAACCGAAAATTGCTTTTATAAAACTGTCTCCAAAATAAACTTTGTGCAGTAAGATGAGCATAATGTAACTTTAATAGGATAATGTAATCAAAAACAGACTATATTGTACTTTCCAATAGAGTTAGGGGTACATGTACGTCAATATGCCATGGACACAGAA
>JAFMSR010000018.1:15198391-15295599 GCA_022818135.1 Saxidomus purpurata
TCCGAGACAATGTTTTAAGGCGAAGTGTTTGGATCCCAGGTAAGAACGTACACTATGAAAAAGTTGCCAAAGACGGTCGTCTTAATGTGATGTAACTAAAGCACTTTTCAAAGTTTACGTTCGATTTTGTATATCAAATGCGTCTGGTGAGAAAAAATTGCAATACCCACTTAATCGTCGTATGACTCATGTATCAAACACGGATCTAATTATGCATGTTTGAGGTAAAGCATACAATACAGAATCCTGGACAGCTAACTTGTGAAGGTGTGGTATAAACACATGCACCATCTTCTATAAAATAAATTATATTTTATTAAATATTTTAAGTATGATACGGTATTAAATGTCATATATTATTTGATAATTGCACCATTTGTAGGCAGAAAAACATTATTCAAGCACAAAGCATCCTGCAATCATTACAATTCTGATCTTCGTAAGTACACCATTGAACTACAATAAAATTACACTTACCATGGTTAAAATTCGTTTTGAATGCGTTTGAAAAGAAAACAGGATACGTGTCTCACTCACATTTTATAAATTACTTGATAAAATAACACACAAACGGAAAACAGTTTTAATTGCACGCCACATTTTCAAAAGTTTAATGATTACATGTTATGAAAGTAATTTGACAGTACCTTGTAAAATTGAAGGCTCATTTTATTCTTTGATTTATGTACCGGTTGTCACTGTTTAGTTTCACGTCTTTGGTACGACGTGGTTTGAACACGCTACTTCTCTTATTAGAAGCAGGCGTTCTTCCACCAGGATATCTAGGATTTCTGACACTGATATGTGTATCTTTGAATTCTTTTTTAAAACATAAAACTTATGAATGGTTTTACATACTCAAGAAGGAAGTATTATGTAAATGTTTTTTTAAGATGTTTAAAGAGCAAATATTTTAGCAACGTCAATTCCCTGACTGCGATATTATCCAAATAGCTGCAAATAGATGGGATCATTTCCAGGATAACAACAACGTGGCTTAAACGAGTTTTGAGTAATACGGGTTGTGCATTTACGATTTTTGTTGACTTTTTAGTAATATGTGGAAATGTACTTTTACTTTATAATCATTCGGTGCTAGTAAAGGGTCTACTGTTGTCATGATAGGTTTTAACTCGAAGCATTTAAGACTTTTATTTTCGAGAAGTTGTGAAAACCGTTTAAAAAAACTTCTGTGAGACAACACTCAAGAAATTAGTAAGCTGGTAGCCACAGAGTATTTTTCCATTAATATATAGGTAATAAATGAAATATTGAGAAATTGTTTGTTCCATCCTTATATTGGAGTTTTCGGAAGTTACGTATGAAAAAATGAGTCCAGTGACTGTTTGACATTTTCACTCCGTGTACGTAAACGATCAATTTATTTACCTTTTCCAAGAAGCGTCGTCACTTTTTCGCGTTACATTGACAGTATTCAAGAGCGCTTTCTGAAAAATCTAAGCCGAACACATCCCATTTTTATTCAATTATTCAGTTTCAGATATCAAAAATAGTAAATTGTCAAAATTTCAAAATCTTTCACCGTCTACTTTTTTGGTTATTCTCCGAAATGCCAAAATTCATGGAGCAGAAAAATGTTGTTTCTGTCGTTTTTGGCCTGGGGACTGAAAGTCCCCAAGGCCTAAGTTAGTATACCACATTTCAAACCCTGCAAGAATTTTAGCCGTGCTATGTGCGAATAACAACTGTAAACATGCACTATGCGAAAGTAGTGCAAGACAGACCAGATCAATCTTCTGTTTGAATGCCGCATATGATAAGAACATGTTATAAATAAAAATGTACATAAATCTTCAAACGACTGCAGGAAGGTATATAGCTTACGGGCTGCTTACACTTTTTTTCTGTTTTTAGAAATTAATGCGCTGTTAGCTGATTACGGAAGATAATCATATGCATATCACGGAAAAGTACGGATATTTACGGAAATTTACGAAAACGTACAAGCTCGATATAAGAGTTTGTAGTTTTGATTTTCAAATTTCCGATGTTATTTCATTGACAACTTTGTTATTTACGAACGATTACATATATATTTACCTAAAAATAAATGTCTCTAAAAAAAGATATAATTTACGTACATTCCCGAGAAGGAACTAACGTGATCAAATTCACCGCCATTTATCGAGGACGCTGCATGTCGAGGCCCAGTGAACGGTTTCACTGATTACACTACAAGGTAACCCAGAATCTTTTTGGTTTTCTCTGTTATACACTTGTACAGTATTGTATTTATATTTCATTGCTGGTATTGCTTTTGTTTATTTCTGTTTCAAGGTCTTGTCATTGGTACACAATAATTTTCGATCCACATCATCAGATCATATCGCTTGAAGTTGTACAAAGCGCAGATCGAATTATTTGTACTGGCTTAAACATTTTATAATGTTGACTATGTGATTATTTTTCATTTAACGTACATTTCATAATAAAACAAACTTCCCTGCCACCCATATATTTGTGAATCATTCATTCTGTGTCATATATTGAATTTCGTCCTCTGCACATTTCGACCCGCGCTTTAGGTAAGATTCAACGCAGAACACGTAGGTGAAAAGTTGTTTTTCGGGGAGTTAACCTATAGCCCCCAGGCCTTCAGCGCTCACAGCGCTTTGATTCTATACGTTTTTGACGGAAATGTAATACTTTTTAAACTAAAGTGTAATAGTTTGCACAACGATTAATAGTCTATTTTGCAAGTATTATAGCAAACTTTGAAAAATAAAAGTAGGTCCACAAATGACAAAATAACATAACAATAACCACATGACGGTATGCTTCCGGTACGCTTTCGCCAGATGGCGTTGTTAAATGACGTCACGTGAATAAAAACGTTACCATGCAACGCAGACGGGCACAATATACACATGTTCCAAATTTTAAACAAATGTCAGAACTTTTAACTTTACTGACGAAAGGTACTGACCTACCTTAAATAACTACAGAACAGAACAGAACAGAACACATACTTTATTGAACTCACGCCAAGTTAAAGTACATAATGTACAAACAATAACACGTGACCTATTGTATATTGTGCTTTTTCCTTCAAGATTTGAATGAAAAAACACAATACGCAATAGGTCATGTGTTATTGCGTATTGTGCTTTTTTTTCTTTCTACATTTGATAAATATCCATGCAAGGAAAATCCCTGCAACGATTTAATAAAACATGTTGACTTGAAGCAATACCTTTGCACTAGACTTAAAGTGACATTATGCTCATCTTACTGCACATAGTATATTTTTGGTGACAGCTTTATAAAAGTAATTTTTGGTTGCTGTGCATTTAAATGTGTTAAACTAATGATAATGCCGTATTAATATTTGAAGTTGGTGCTTTAGAAATAAAAAAATTGGACAAATAAAATAATAGTTCCTTCCTTCGCAGTGATTTCCCTTGTTTTTTTGTAGTTGTTGGTAGAGAGATTTCGGCAGTGGAAGGGAAGCAACTCCTGCATGCATTTGTTTATTTCTTGAATTGACTCTCCCAGTCAAAATAGGAAAAGTAAAATTTGGAAAGTTATTATTCCGTAGTGGTAGCAGGAAAAGTTTGTTGCATTGGGTTAAAAGTTATTATTTCCTCTATCCTTTCCACACACACCTATTTCAGCTGGAATTTTACTTTTAAAAAATATGCATAATGTCACTTTAAAGTAGAATTATGCTCATTTTTTTTCAAGTAAATATCCAGCTGAAATAGGTGTGTGTGTAAAAAGGGTAGAGGAAATAATAGCTTTTAACCAAAATACACCAAACTCTTCCTGCTATCAGTATTTCCAAATATTATTTTTCCTATTTTGACTGGGACAGTCTTAAAAAAAATGCATGCAGGAGTTGCTTCCCTTCCACTGCCAAAATCTCTACCAACAACAACAATAACACAAGGGGGATCACTGCGAAGAAAGGAACTATTATTTTATTAGTCCGATTTTTTTTATTTCTAAAGCACCAGCTTCAAATACTAACAGCGTCATTATCATTAGTTTAACACATTTAAATGCACAGCAACCGAAAATTGCTTTTATAAAACTGTCACCAAAAATACGCTATGTGCAGTAAGATGCGCATAAAGTCACTTCAAGCGCCTCTCGAACTTTATGCGTGGAAACTTTGCGTCCATAAAAGTAGCACTTAAATAGTCTTTCAATAGTATAGTAGATTTCATGCTTATAAAATATTCACACTGGAACAGGGCTTACCGTACAAAAATATTCCTGAATTTCTTACCCTGAAACGATTCATTTACAAAATAAAATATTTTACATCACGTCCTACTTGACCAACATCTTGTTAAGCTTAAACAATGATTTTCTATTTAGGGATGCGAAATATCTAAATCGGTAGAGTGCTTGAGTGCTGACGTAGGTTTAGTTTTCTCTTTATTTTACCATACTTGTTTTTGGAAAAATTAAAAAATACAAAGTGGGAGTATCACAATCATTATTTTCTCATGCACTGGCTCTTCTATGTTGAAATTCGCTTGAAACTCAATACATACAACGTATTTAAACACACATATGAGCACTCTTTCTTAAGTAAAAACAATAAATCAAAATGATATGAAATTGTCTCATGTATCTGCATTTGTGAAAAAAAGAAGTTTTTTTTATAAAACTAACGGCTTTATAATTTCAATAATAAAAATATGTATGTAGAAGGGAAATAATCCGAATGACTATCTGTGAAAACGGATTTGAAAAACCGCAGGCGAACAGTTATTCGAAGCCACTGTCAAGCAATACCTTTGTGCCGTTTTTTTCTTCTGGAAAAGGTTTCAGTTTTTATCATTCTTTGCATTACTTCCCTTTAAGGACATTGACATCTTTGTAAACCCATTTCATTGTAATAATTTGATGGAGAGTATAGGAGGTGTTTAGCACCAACACATGTTTATTCACCATACAGGTGTTTATGCAAAGTCCTGTACACGCGAAACAGCGGCTTTTGAAGTTTGAAAGACTGGTCATGCAGGTGTTTCACAGTACTAAATGAACACATCATTCTACAAATTTATTATCGCATACATTACTGCACAATTCAATAGTAAGAAATTAATAGGATGAATGAACGTTTAGTGCTATGCCTTCAAATTTGCACGATTTGTTTCTTTACGATATACTTTTAAAGGACAAATTATCTGACACGGTTATCTAATATCATTGGTGCTGTCTATCTCCACACTGGAGCTCTCAATCTTCGCACCGGAGCCCTCAATCTTCGCACCGGAGCCCTCTAGTGTCGCACCGGAGCTCTCTAGTGTCGTACCGGAGCTCTCTTGTGTCGCACCGGACGATTAATGTTGCTACTCTTTTGTTCTCTCTCTTTCTCTCTGTCGTTCTTTTTAGCTACGCAGACTTCAAATGCTAAATTACAAACCAAAAGCAAGTCTTAGAGTAAATGACAACAAAAATAATTTACTGTTACCTATTGCCTTCACAGCCAGACAAGTACCGATTTATATGCACTAAATATTCAAAAGTCACAAACATTAAAATAACCAGGTTGTAACTAAGCTGCGCGTAATACAGCCAATCGTTTATGATTTGCAAATATGTAAAGTATAAGACAAACTGCAATGATTGACAATCAAAATGCTTTAAAAAAGATTTAAAGTGTCAGAAAGGAATGTTTAGAATGTTACCTGATTTTAATCTAAAAAATAGTAGATATGTGCGTGAAGTTAGCTGCCAGATGCCGGTTGCCAATTCAATGCCGATTCATTTTGCAACTGGCAACTGGCAGCCAACTTCACACATTTGTTGCCATTTCGTCTTCACTTGAAAATTTTAACAAAAAACAAAGTTGCTAAACCACGCGAATTGGCAACTGGCAGCCAGATGCCAATTCGATTTTATGTTAAAATCTGAATAAAAGTTGAATTGGCAACTGGCAACCAACTTCATACACCAGACGCTTTACTAGTCCGTTTCTTAGAAAATTATTTTGTATTGGCCTTGTTGCTGGTGTGATGTGGTAATATTTAACAAAACATATCATTATCATATATCTTTGGCTGCTATTTCATCAATTGTTTGGTAAACACAGATGGCGCGTCTCTGTCGTAATTCTATCACCTTTGCATGTCAGCATGCCAGTATTGATCTTATAATAACTTGATATTATTTTTATAGCTATCCTGCACATTTAACACACCCTTAAGAAAAGAGGCTGGGTAAACACCGAGGACTTTGAAATATCGTCTGCCAAAAGTGAATAATCGTCTGGTTACTTGAATTTTCGTCTGCTGATGTGACTTATCGTCTGCTTACTTGAACTTGATTAGATCTAATTAGTATTTAAAGTGGAATTATGCACATTTCTTTCAAGAAAAGATCCAGCTGAAATATGTGTGTGTAAATAGGGTAGAAGAAATAATAGCTTTTAACCCAATACATCAAACTCTTCCTGCTACCAGTACGAAATAATAACTTTCCAAATATTACTTTTCCAATTTTGACTGGGAGAGTCAATTAAAAAAAAGAACAACGGAGTTGCTTCCCTTCCACTGCCGAAACCTCTCTACCGACAACTACAACAACACAAGGGAGATCACTGCGAAGGAAGGAACTATTATTTTATTTGTCCAATTTTTTTATTTCTAAAGCACCAACTTCAAATACTAATGCGGCATTATCATTAGTTTAACACATTTAAATGCACAGCAACCAAAAATTGCTTTTATAAAACTGTCACCAAAAATACACTATATGTGCAGTAAGATGAGCATAATGTCACTTTAATATAAAGAAAACAGTGCATCTCAGTTCAACCTAAATAAAGAAAACAAATGAATAAAAGGACAAAACCATTGTAAATTCAAATTCGTTTGTATATTATTGCATACTAAATGAACTGCATTTCAAACATTACACTAATACAGTGCAGATATGATGGTATGTCACTTCTAATGGTATTCTAATGATCTACAGTTCCAACTAATATCTTAAAACCACAGAGCTACATTTTTTTCACGTTAAATTTTATCTCAAAAGAATACCTTTTTCAAAATTAGAAGTTCTTTATTCAACCGTTTTACTCACCTTTTATGCATCGCGTTTACTAATATATATGAAATGTTACATGAGAATATACAAACTATAATAGTTAGGATCACGAAAGTCGGGGACGGACAAAACAATAATTTTCAGCTTTCCCTTAACCGAACCATATAATGACGCAGTTTGATTTCTCTTCTAAATCTGGAGGCAAATAGAAATATATTTCATAAGATGGATATTTAAACAAACGCTGTGGCTCGATTTCTTTACAACTGTTTACCAAAGAAATACTTTTGTTGTGAAAGCACAAGTCTTCAGGTTTGTCTATTTATTTTAGTAGAGTAAAGAATCACATTTGAGCTAAGGATTAGTTGCCGAGTATACGTAGAGAAAAAATAACTTACTTGATTTTGATGTAATGTATTATATCTCGATTTTATATGCTTTAATAGTTTATACTAATTTATTTATTCTCGATTGCGAAACAAGTTCTTACAACTTATATTAATCGCTCTCGAGACTCATTCCAGATGGAATCAACCTCGAAGAGAGAGAGGCAATGTGGAAATAGTGTCTTGCCTAAGAACACTACCGACATGGCGATGGTAGGGATCGAACCCTGAGGCGAACGCGCTACCATTGCGCCACGGCGTCCGGCTTTAATATTTGTTGGGGCGATTGTCTTTAGCTATCGCCCAATAGAAAACTGTATACAAAGCACTTTACATCATGCCTCACATCGTGTAATTAGTTAAAAAATTATTTCCGAATCTAGAATCCAAAACTGATTTAATCTTAGATAAGCTTTGACCATGATTGCACTTCAGCTTTCTTTTGTTTTCCCATCCTATCTATTACTATAACAAAATGTGGTTATTAATCCGCGGGGATCCTAACAGAGCGTTACCCATAAATTAAAATTTCCATATTATGTTCCCGTTTGAAAGTTTTCTTCGAATGAATGTGTGTGGAACCAGTGCTTTACCAATAACACACTTAAATCAGTAGATACAGAATTAGGAAATGAAATAATGTGTCGTTAATATCAGACAGTATCGTGGCTGCAACACTCTCATGCTAGAGTTGTATAGAATTAGGACATGAAATAATGTGTCGTAAATATCAGACAGTATCGTGCCTGCAACACTCTCATGCTAGAGTTGTATAGAATTAGGAAATGAAATACTGTATCGTAAAGATCAGACAGTATACTGCACTATTGTAATGGTATAGGACATTAAGAGAAAGCACAATGTTTAAGAATAATATCTTGCACATTTTGAGGATTATCTCTCTTTATTATACGTTATTATATAATTATAAAACTATTTAATTGATTTAGTTGCAAATTTACACATATCGATACAAGACATAATGAGGAAACAAACTACTGTATGTAGTATCTAATCAAAGTTTTTACATACTTGTGGAAGGTGAGTAGCTTAGCCCGGCAGCAGTACTACTATTTTAAAGGATCATTCAGGTGTCAGCCTACTGTATTAAACTAATTTACCAACTTGGCTACTTCAGGACACCGACATGAAGTCTTATCGGTCTGTACTTTGCGTCTGGCTATTACAGATTACTGCTGGCATCAATTATGGTAAGTAAATTTATCAAATATATCATCTTTTATTTCTCCAACCATGAACAAACATTACTGTTTATGTCTGTGTATCGTATCGACAAATATTGATAACGATGTTCATGTATTTACATCATTCAAAGAAAGCAAAAACCATCTGTGAACACTGTATTGATCCTGGTATGCAGAACTAAAACAACATCATAATTAGTAGAAAAACAGATCTTTTATCACGATAAATGGTTTTTATTCTGATTTATGTTGATATTCTTGAAAAAAAAACATTGCATTCGAAAGACGGAATTATTAATTTATTTGTCTAATTTTTTTATTTCTAAATACTAATGCGGCATTATCATTAGTTTAACACATTTAAATGCACAGCAACCGAAAACTGCTTTTATAAAACAGTCACCAATAATACACTTTGTACAGTAAGATGAGCATAATGTCACTTTAAACAACATATATCATAATTTGACAAAAGTTTGACTCTAATTATATTCACTCTACTGCAAAGTCTTAATTAGTTGCTTTAAATAATATCCATACTTCTTACCGAAATAATTAAAAAACTGGCTAATGGGAAAATCAAATATATTTTAACTTTGCATCACTCATTTTGTTTGCCTTTGATTTACTTTAACGCATTTAAATGTAAAATTCTCACGAATATCTTTGCTCTGGGTTCATTGTCATTCCTCTTACATGACCTTCACCTCATTTTGATTATATAAAACGTGAAAGAAGCCCATAACGTCCTACAAAACTGGAATGAAAGTTTGTCACGACATTGTGTGCAATTCCCCACAGATTTTATGAGGAAATATGTGTTTCTGCGTATGCAGGCACATATGAAAGACAAGGAACTGTGAATGTTCAAGTCTGATCTATAAAAAAATGTATGTTTTGTTTTCTTGTCACAAATGTCACAGTCTTTTCAATCATAAGCTGATTTAACACTGCATTATCTATATGTGAAAAAAGGAACTGTAAACGCCGTTTATAACAAACTAATTGGGACCATCTAGTTCGATATATCCGTAGTTTGTTATGTCCATATAACATGTTCATAAAAAATAAATAAAGAAAAGAAATCGGGTAGAGAAACTTTGTTCCTTATATCCTGAATTTCGCTATATCCGGAGTCGTTATATACGGAGTTTTATGTATACGTCAAAATGGTTTGGAGTAAGTAGACAACATTTCTATTACTATCCTAGTCAGTTTATATTTTCCGCACAAATTTAATTAGAGCATGGCCCTTTAAACTACACTTTAGTACATATGTACTGAAACTGGGCAATAATCCTTCAAAATCGTTTCAGATAATAAGTATTGTCCACAGACTGACGAAAGTATTCCTACAAAATGCGCCACAGAATGTACGACAGATGCCGACTGCTATAGTGGAGGTATTTGCTGTCCTGGCTTTTGTGACGATGATGAGAAAAGTAGACAAAAAAACACTGTTTGCATATTTCCAAGTAAGAACTCGTATACTCGTCATTTTCATTTTTTTACGGATTTTACAATTTTATTCGTTTGTTTATAACAACAGCAGTGGTTGCTGTGACCCCGTTTGTGGCAAATTATTCCGGATTACGGTACTCCGAAATAAAACTTCTTATAATCGAAGTCACATTTCGTATTTCTATAAGTAAAAATACATTCAGCTGTTCTAGAAATATTAGGAATTATACGTCATGTAGCAATATTTTTTTCAACCGGGTAATTTCAAAATCTTCAGACAGGTCAAAATGTGATGATTGATTGCCTCGGTTTTGCCAATACAGGTGACTAAAGCCGTAGATTTGTGAAATTAGATAAAATTGTTATTTTAAAACGTTTATGGAAGCAAGAAGACATAAACATAATTCAAAGATAAAAACATTTAATAGAAGAAGCAACTTTCTAGTTTACTAGTTTACTAATACGGTTTGTTAAAGTGACACTATGCTTATCTTACTGCACATAGTATATTTTGGTGACAGTTTTATAAAAGTAATGTTTGGTTGCTGTGCATTTAAATGTGTTAAACTAATGATAATGCCGCATTAATATTTGAAGTTGGTGCTTTAGAAATTAAAAAAAATGGACTAATGAAATAATAATTCCTTCCTTGGCAGTGATCTCCCTTGTGTTATTTGTGTTGTTCAGCAGTGGAAGGGAAGCAACTCATGCATGCATTTGATTATTTCTTAAATTGACTCTCCCAGTCAAAATAGGAAAAATAATATTTGGAAAGTTGTTATTTCGTACTGGTAGCAGGAAAAGTTTGTTGCATTGGGTTAAAAGTTATTATTTCCTCTATCCTTTCCACACACACCTATTTCAGCTGGAATTTTACTTTTAAAAAATGTGCATAATGTCACTTTAAGTATACATAAGAAAATACCTGAAATGAAAATCCCATATTAAGCTAAAATACATCTTTTTCTATTGAATTCAATGGGATATGCTGTAAATAAAAGTTGCATATTTCAAATAAATCGATCTATTTTGATAAAACATATATTGAAATAAAGAGGAAATAATGTAAATTGCTTCAGTAACTTATAAAATATTGTCAGATGAACACGATTTCAGATGTGTGTGCGGATAAATGCAACAACAATGCAACGTGTACATTAGAAAGTAACAACACGTATAAATGTTGGTGTAAGTCCGGTTTTAAAGGAGATGAGTGTGAGACAGGTACGTTCATTTCTGCATCTTTATATATTTTCATTGTACCACTTCTTATATAATTCACATGGCCTGATATACCAGTTGGATATAAACTCACTCAGTGATTATTTTTTATAAACAAAAGCATTCGATAATGTCATGTAGTAAATACGTTAAAGTTTTAAAGTTACTGAAATCATCAGTGACTGCGTCTGTCACTGTCATTGACAAAAGAAAAATTGGTTTTGCTAAAAAAACCAAAAGACAATTAGTCTCGAGATTGTCATGCAAAATATCTTAAATCTGCGTTGCCTTTTAAAAAAATGACCCGATTTCTGGGGGGAACCCGCGAGCTACCTTAAATGATGTACAGTAGGATTTTGGCCCGTGAGCTATGACCATTCGTCCAGATAAATTATGGATAATAACCAAAGGTGATTCAGAATCTAGTCTGTAATTATGTATAGACTGTATAGTTTTGAGCAGATATCAGGACATTGAGAACGTATATTGTTCACTAGATCTGACTATGTTAAGAAATAAATGATTAAATAGTTAAAAGGAATTTATCTTTTAGTACATCAAATCTTGATTTTTTAGTATTTATTATTGCCAAAATACATTAGTGAGTTTCTTGGTTAAATTTTTGATAGTTTTGGCATTTTTGAGGTTAACTATTGTCGGGTATTAAACTAGTTGAACATATATAGCTTTTACTGTGATATAATAACCTGTGATTGGTTGATTAATAGTCTTATAATTCTTATATATGAATGACTATAATGCATTTTAACATGTTTTATATACTGAATGTTACACATGGAATAGACATACTAGTAGATAAATAAATAAATAAAACTAAGCATTATACCAGAACTTTGTATCCAAAGCAAAAGCAAAAAAAAACATCCATGTAACATCATTTTGAATTTATTTAAATTATTCGATAAAATATATATACATGTATACGTCTAATTTAGTACTACAATAGAAGTGAAATGATCTTGCTTTATTTCGACAGACATCAATGAGTGCGAATCCAGTCCATGCAAAAATATGGGAGTGTGTGAGGACTTAATAGACGACTACAAGTGTTGCTGTCCGCCTGGATTCACTGGCAAGAACTGTACGGAAAGTAAGTTTTACATGCACGATTATCGCTGTTGTTGTTGCTGTTGTTGTTGTTGTAACAGTAGGAGTTTTACGCCCGTTCCAATCGTAATTTGGTCATTTTAACAGGCGGGCAGTTTACCTATCTTTCATGTGTAGAACCAGTACTAGATTCCCATTCTCCGTAAAAAAAAACCCTGCCAACATTCTTACAATAAGAGGCATGGTCGGTAGCAGGACCTGAACCCATGACCCTCACTCTATGAGAGAGGTTACAGTGATTTCAAGTCAACGACCATGGTTATCGTAGGCAGGTATTTACTGCATAAATAAACCACGTGTACATACTCTCTAAAAATATCATACTCTGAAAAGTTTAACCCATTGCGTTGGATGGTATGTTTTAGTGTCCGCACTTCTTAGAGGAGAACAATGATGGCCCTCTATCGTTTACCTAAGTTCTATTGCACCATATGGACTGGGTTGTCAAATTTTGATTTTAACTAACAACATATAGATATAGTCACTTCAAGACATCAAAGTCTTAGATTAACTAAACTCTCGTGAGAAATTTGGTAGACGGCTATGTAAGGACTATTTCCAACGAAATACTTTTTTGTAGTGTAATATCTAACGGTTTATGGGAATATTTTTAAGTTATCCATATAACCATATCTAGAAATAAGCCATGTCCTTGAGCAGACATGTTATTCTATGAATTAACATCTCGTGGATACGTTTGGTTGAAAGTCACGCGAGAATCATACCTCTCAGTTTATTTTTAAAATCTGACCAGTGTATGTAGATATTAAGATTTTTTCCATACATGTATAGTCATACATGTATAAGGAAAAGCAGCATTGTGCCACATTTATGACACTCACAAGTTGAACAATATATGGAAATGTCAGTAAAATAAATCAGTCATTTAAATCAGACTTTATTTTTCTCTTAAAGAAATCAAGTAAACTTAAAGTGATTGACATCCCGGTGTGGGACAAATATTGACCCCAGGGGCATACCGGTATTAAAGTAATATGAACACACTTGCTGGAAGACCATTAGACACTTACGTATTCGGAAGCTCTTAGCAAGACGATATCCTATAAAAGTTAATGTTACAATGTATACAGGCATTTCAGTTATGACCCTACGGACATGGTTTGAACACATTGTTAGAGGATTACTTAGCAATGCTAGGACCCAATATCTAAGCCCCGGACCATGTTGCTTTAGACAAAAGATGTTCTTAGATGTAATTATAACACTAGATCAAATAATTATAACTTTTTTATTCCGCATTGCAATACAGTGTGTACTGATACCTTCTTATATAATGGCATTAAAGACTGGAACAGTTTACCAGAAAATATCAAGTCAATAAAAATATATCTTTGTATAAAACATCAGTTAAAAGCCATATTTCAACAAGTTGGAAGGCACAATCTGAAAATTGTTTCTTGTATTACAAGATTTAAATGTATTGCTTATCATTCTAGTTTCATTTTTCTAAGTAATCATATGTTGTCAAAATTGTGATAAAGTGAACCCTCTGTGATAATATTTCTATTGAAAATTATGTGATAATAAAGCTAGTCTGCAAAAGTGATTGATTAAAAAAATACATGTTGCTTTAAGATCCCGATGTTCTCTGGTTCCATCTTGATTTTCATTTTTCATTTTTTGTTGGTAAACTGGACCCCATTGGAAATAAGCTTTCGAGCTTAATGGGTTATCCATGCAGCCATAGATCAATATTTTAATATATAATATATATTTTTTCTTTTTTCTTCATTTTAAAGATTCTTTTATAATTCAAGTTTACATTTTAACAGCATTGTAAACTATTAATTGAAACATTTCTATCTTAGTTTATACTGGAAATTATGCTAGCTTTTAATTGATTTCACTTCTATGAAATAAGTATAGCCTGTTTTAGAGTGTTTTATTGAACATCTTAAATTTAACCTATGTAGATCTAATATAAATATTTACATTATTTATTGTTAATATTGTTTTATAGCGCTTATTATGAAAATGTTAATTGTGATCTATGTACTGCTAAATAATAAATAAATAAATAAATAAATAAATAAGCAAAATAGGTGAATTCAAGCCGACACAAATCCTGACCAAAAGGGCCATTTGAACAATTAAAACACTAGACTATTATCTAAGACGAGTGGCTTGCTGTTTTCAAACAATAGGTTCTTTAATAGAAAAGATTCTCATATATAAGTGTTACAGGGGTTCCTCAATGTTGGGAGCAATTTGTATCGCAGGGAACAGGGTTTGAAGACATGAGACGCAAGCCAATAAAGAGTTCCTAAGTGGCCTCCCTATTTAGGCATAAACTTTCGAATATATCCCTGTAATACAGGGGAATCCTAGGCACAAGTGTCTTTTAGCATATTAAAAAACAACTATCTAAGCTCTGGGCGTTGTGGTTTTGACAAAATATATTTGAAGATTTTGCCACATATGTCATACTTCTGACGCATGATCGGTTATATAGATAAATGACTCCAACATTTGTATATGCTATTCTATATCAGAGGCATGTGATTAACGACGATTCAGCTCTAGATAATCAAAAAAGCATACAAATAAAACATATAAATTACGTTGATGAATGGGGTAGTGACAAATGACAAATGTATACTATTTGCTGTAACAGAAACTAAAAGGAGAAACAGTATGACATTTTATGTATCATTTGATATCCTTTTATATCAACTATAACCATCTGATATACACGTGGCTTACATGTGCATAAATATAAACAAATATGGCGACAACGGATCATTTAGCAGTAAACATATTTGCTTACTAGTATATAACTTACAAATAACAAAACATGCTGAGCTATTTTAAAGACCTTTATAGAGGGAGAGGGCAAACTTGAGTACTTTTACTATATATATACACATAACATATTGCGGCAAGGGGGCTACGATGGCCCTTTCTGACATAAATTGAAGAGTAGCGTTTTAGTGGAGATGATTGTAATCAGATTGGGGCTTAACAATTTTTGGTCAGTTCTTATAAAAATCATTCCGAGAGAGATTCTTTTTTTTTCTTCAAAATATGACAAACACTTTCTGAGAAGCTTTAAAGTTTTGCAAATAGCCATACTGGCTCCCCTTTATCGAATCAACATGAAAGTTACCACAGGAAAATTCTATCAAATCATTCAAGAATAATAGACATTAATTGGCTTCTTACAAAATGGTTTCCTTGTTCCACGTTACACGTGTAGAAGTCTATGTAAAACAAGTGACCACAAGGCAGGGGTTAGTACTAAGTATGGACCAATGAGTAAAATGTGGACGAATTTTAAAGAGTACCACGCTTCACAACATCTGTTGTCTATTTTTAAGAAAATGTAGACACTTTATTCCATAGTGCCTTTTTGATTATTTCTTCGAGATTGAAACAATTTGGAGGGAATCTAGAGAGCGATTAATATCAGTTTTAAGAAATCAATATAAAACCAGTAGAAAAAAGTAACCTCCAAGGATGGCTAATCATGATTTGAACAATCCCGTATAGGACAACTAATGCGATGGTTT
Organism: Saxidomus purpurata; assembly: GCA_022818135.1. Lineage (NCBI taxonomy): Eukaryota > Metazoa > Mollusca > Bivalvia > Venerida > Veneridae > Saxidomus > Saxidomus purpurata. The sequence goes on from JAFMSR010000018.1 coordinate 15,214,352, forward strand.
GACCTAGTGCAGGTTTGGAATTAAAAGATATTTAAAGTTCTTCCTTTTAGTTACCATAGCAAAGAGAGTTCTACATTGAATGGATTTTAAAAAAAAAGTTTGCCAAAGGGCCCTCGAATGAACATTTATGTGAAGTTATATTGAAATTTTAGCCATTGGTTTGTGAAGAGATTTTACGACGGACTGACGGCGCACGACGACGAACTCGGACTATTACGACAGGTCACCAAGAGCACTTTGTTCTCATGTAACCTAATGAAATCTGCATTTCCTACCCAATATTAATAAATTTCTTTTGAATGAGAGCCTTTTTCCAATATATGATAATAGTACATCTGTTGTAACAGCTGTTTTCCGTTCGGACAACTGAGACACAATTCAATTTTAACTCAGGTTAACGTGAAAATAATTTTCTGCAAACAAAAGAGTGCTACATTTCAAAAGCTTTACTTTTTGCAAGCATAACCAATTCTGGCGATGAATAAAAACAAACGTGGAGCTGCCGTGTCGCAGTGGTAGCGCGTTCGCTTTAGGATCGAAGGGTTCCAGGCTCGATCCGTACTATAGCCGTGTCGGTAGTGTCCTTAGGCAAGACACAAATAATTTAACATTGACTCTCTCTCTCTCTCTCTCTCTCTCTCTCTCTCTCTCCGAGGTTGATGACATCTGGAATGAGTTTCGACAGCGATTAATTTACAACAATTATTAATCTGTAAGAACTTGTTTCGCATTCGAGAGTAAATAAATTAGTATAAATAAAAAATCAAAAAATCAATCCATATCAATTTGCAATAAGCATCTGTTTTTGTCCAGGTATTAATTATATAAGATACCAGGATTTATTATATACGATCCCTGAAGGTTTATTTTTATTAGTTTATGTCATTTCTGTTGTTTTATAGATTAAATTAATGTTTGTTTCAGAAATAAACTGCCCGTTACAGACTCCGTGCTCTCAAGAAAACTGCCCAAACATAAAAGATGCCATATGCATGTAAGTAATTAGATTTAAATAATCTTTCCACAGTAATGAAACCGCCTAATCTAGTGTATTACAAATTAACAAGTACAAATGTTCAATGTCTAACTCTTGACATCAAAGGATACGATTGGAAGGGATGGTTCTTATTAGTAAGAAATGACTGGTCCCTTAAATAGAGAGTTAACTCCACACTGTCTCTCTCTTCTAGGCTGATTCAGTCTGGAGTAAGTCAATCTAAGTTGCTAGAACTTGTTTTGCAATTAGGTTTGGGAGGGATGGTTCTTAATAGTAAGAAATGACTGGTGCGGTACAACTGGGCAATACACTTAACTCCACACTGTCTCTGTCTCTCTTTTCTAGGCTGATTCAGTCTGGTGTAAGTCAATCTATTGTTTTGCAATTAAGTTTAACGCAATGATAATCGAACACGTTACCTTTCTTATTGTTTACAATGTATTACAATGTTTTAACATAAATTTATTTCCGTTACAGACCAACACCAAGGTATTTCATACAACACGACGATGGATCGTTTGCCGAAGTTACTGACCAATGCAGAACTTGGAAGCCATGACTACTTTACACTTCTAAAGTGACAAACTTTTAATGAGTCAGTGATGTAATCTTATATTTTCGAAATGCAAATATACGAGTGACACACTTTCAAATGAGTTCCAGTTTTGTTATATACATTTCAAGAAAGGCAAATAAGCCTTATTTCCCTATAAGTCATATTTACTGAGCTTTTAGCGATTGTTATCAAACTTTACCTGAACAATGAACAACAATACTGGGAGCAATGTAAATTTCCACAGTAGTTAACAAAGACTAATACAAAATGTATTATGAACAAAAATAATTATAAGCGACATCCTAACAACATTGATTAGAACAGGGTTCTTATATACAATCTAATAAATTCTAATTAGAATAAATAAACAAATTCTTCTGAATAGTTAGGTTAAACAGATCAAATATAAACAAGCAAATTCAGTGTATTCATACCCCCTCCTCCCCCGAATGACGCAAATCCCTGTAAAAAGACAAATTGGAAAATTAAGACAACATACTTCAGAGAAAAATAATTTTATGAAAATCTATCCATTGGTTGCTTAGAAACGTAAAAACAAGTATAAACGGGTAATAACAATGGAAAACTAGAAGTCAACCCGGTAAGCTCAATCGGTAGAGCAAGAGACTTGTACTCTCGGGGTAGCGGGTTCGATTCCCGGGGCTGACCAACTAAAATAACTAACAGTCTTTCGGATGAGACTAAAACCGAGGTTCCATGTATGGGTGCTATACACCTGGCATGTATAAGAACCAGGGGTGTCTCTGGAATTGGGACGCTTTCTGTATCTTGCACTATCCCCCGAAACCTAAAATAACTAACCTCTTCTGCGAGCGTTGGTCATATGGGAAACCGGTACCAACGATAAAGCCTACTATACGATACGAAAACTAGAATTAACAAGTCAAGTTGACAGTGCCAATACCCCACCGAGGTATGAAAGGGTCGTCATCGAATGACAAATCATTGAACCAGAACATGGCATTATGCGCATCTCTTTTTGCTAGTGATGCTTCCCATGAAGATCTGTTGAAAATCTGCATGATGTTGCTGCGAAATAGCACGGACACGAAAGAATATAAAACAGGAATCAAAGGGTAATACACGAGTGAAATATGAAAAGTGCACTGGAACACGCTGATAATGTATGTGTAGAAATGTTTGCGGGCTTCAAATTTACGCGAAAATCGCTATCATCATAGATCCGCGAAATCATTTTTGGCGCAAAAAATTCATTTCAAATTTTAAATCGAAGTCAAATTCTGCACAAGTGATAAGCAAATTAGTGTTTACACGAATTACCTTTTATACTTTATTTACTTATTAACATATCTTTTTGTTTTTTTATTACAGTTGAAATCATATCTTACTGAATTAAAGTGGAATTACGCTCATCTTTTTCAAGTAAAAATCCAGCTGAAATAGGTTAATAATAACTTTCCAAATATTACTTTTCCTATTTTGACTGGGAGAATCAATCAAAAGAAACTGCATGCATGAGTTGCTTCCCTTTCCCTCAACTACAACAACAAAAGGGAGATCACTGTGAAGAAAGGAACTTTTATTTTATTAGTCCAATTTTTTAAAATTTCTTAAGCACCAACTTCAAATACTAATGCGGCATTATCTTTAGTTTAACACATGTGAATGCACAGCAACCGAAAATTGCTTTTATAAAACTGTCACCAAAAATACACTACATAAATGTATGTGAAGTAAGATGCGCATAATGTCACTTTAAAATTGCTGTTTTTATTTCAACTTGCTCAAGGTGATTAGCTTTTAGGATCACTTTGCTTCAAACGACGTATCTTCCTAAACCGTTTGACGGAAGTTGGTGAAGCTTTGCAGAAATGTATATTGGTGGTCATCAACCAAAAAAGTTCCATTTCATGCAGAAGTCTGGTTGCTACGGCAAGAAATCTCTGAAACCAAGAGGCACAGAGCTTAGATATTTGGCATGTAGCATTGTCTAGTAGACCTGCACCAAAATTGTTCAAATCAGTCCCTGGGGTTAAAGATGACCACAACCAGGGGCTATTGGTTGCCAAGTAAACGTATATAGGAAAAAGTTAAAAGTTTTTCTCTGAAACCGCGAGGCCCAGAGCTTAGATATTTGGTATTTTGCATTACCCAGTGGACCACTATCAAGATTGTTCAAATCGTGTTCCAGGGTCAAAATTGACCCCACCATGGGGGTCACTTGATTTTACATAGGCTTATATATGAAAAAAGTTAGAGTCTCAAAAACCACAAGACCTAAAACTTAGATATTTAGATAGTAGCACTGTCTATTGAACTTCGGACAAGATTGTTCGATTCATGCCCCTTGGGTCATAATTGACCACACCCAGGGAGAACTGTAGACTTCTATATGGACAAATTTAAAAATCTCCAAAACCACAAAGCCAAGAGCTTAGATGCATTTATTTAGCATGTAGCAATGTTTAGTATACCTCTACCAAGTCCGTTAAAATCTTGCCACAGGGGTAAATATTAGCCCTGCCAAGGGAGTTCCTTGTTTTACTTATACTTATATATGTAGGAAAATCTTTAAAGTGACATTATGCGCATTTTTTCAAGTAAAAATCAAGCTGAATATGGTGTGTGTACAAAATCGTAGAGGAAATAATAGCTTTTAACCCAAACACAAACTCTTCACGCTACCAGTATGAAAAATACTTTCCAAATATTGATTTTCTTATTTGACTGGGAGAGTCAATTTAAGAAAAGAACACTGCATGCGGAGTTGCTCCCTTCCACTGCCGAAATCTCTACCAAGACACAATCACTATCTTTTTATCAGTCCGTTTTTTTATATCTAAAGCACCAACTTCAAATACTAATGCGACAATCATTAATTTAACACTTTAAATGAACACACCAAAAATTGCTTTTATAAAACTGTCACCAAAATACACTATGTGCAGTAAGATGAGCATAATGTCACTTTAAAATATTTTCTCCTAAACAAAGCCTAGTGCTTAGATATTTGGTATGAAGCATTGTCTAGTAGACCTCTACTAAGATTGTTCAAATTATGAAAAACAAAGACAAAGATTGCATCAATGCAAGTTTTATTGCCTTTAAATATGAATTATTTTTCCAAACGATGTGTGCCACGAGTGCTTACAATCAGTCGGCCAGTTTGTTTTTAATGTTAACATATTTTACATAGGTTTTCTCGCCAATGAGGAAAGGCGAAAACGACATGGCTCCAAATGGGAGGCGGTATATACGGGACTGCTCACGGTATATACGGGCTCATATACAGGGGCTCTTGACCAAGCAGAATCTATCAAATTTTTCTGCGGTTTTATGAATGTACATAATTATAATGAAAGAGTCATAATAACAATAATTTAACCCATTTCAAATGTATTTGTTTTATTCATTTAGTTGTGCGTGAAGACATTTAACTGCACATTTCCTCCTTTTGCAATACATCACACGAACAGCTGTCATATTTTTGATTATCCACATCCACAAACGCTGGATATCACTTTGGAAAAATGAGATGGTACATGAAACCATTACTGTACCAAGGCATGTCATTCTCTGTGGCCAACCTCCTGACAGGTTTTCTAAAAGGGTTGATTACAGGATCAGACGTGGTACCAAGTCCAAGTCCCTCCACAGCAATTTTAGCACACTCGCAGCTGTACTGACAGTAGTCTGTAAAGTAAGCTGGACTTCCTTGTGTCTGAAAAGAAAATAACAACCATTGTATGCCTGTTGAAACAACAGAGCAAAGATAGCTCTGTGACTCACCATGGCCAACTAATGCAGTCAATCTGAAATATAGCTCTTCTATGCATGGATGACGGTACTGTCATATTTCAAGTTTGCATTTAACCAACAGAAAGCCGATTCAAGAATGATCTTGTATAGCTTTATTCATGATGGCTGACATCCGAGATATCTTAAACGCTACAGGTATATAATTACTTCTCCATCTACGATTCATTTATATAAAAGAGTCACACGAGGGCAATTTCTTGTTTCAAATTTGCTTTCCTGCCATTATTAACCAAGTTTTCTCTTCACCATACCTTGGATATGACCGATCGCAAAACACCAAAGTTTCGAACAAAACATTCTTGACAGAGTTATATCCGAGTTATTTTAAAGTGACATTATGTGCATCTTACTGCACAAAGTGTATTTTTGGTGACAATTTTTATAATTGCAATTTTTGGTTGCTGTGCATTTAAATGTGTTAAATTAATGATTATGCCGCATTATTATTTGAAATTGGTGCTTTAGATATAAAAAAATCGGACTGATAAAATGATAGTTGATTGTGTCGTTGTTGATGTTGGTAGAGATTTCGGCAGTGGAAGGGAAGCAACTCCTGCATGCAGTTTTTCTTTTCTTAAATTGACTCTCCCAGTCAAATAAGAAAAACAATTGGAAAGTTATTTTTTCATACTAGTAGCGGGAAGAGTTTGGTGTACTGGGTTAAAAGCTATTATTTCCTCTACGCTTTTGTACACACACCATTTTCAGCTGGATTGTTACTTGAAAAAAATGCGCATAATGTCACTTTAAATCAGTAAAAAAAATATTTTCAAACTTTTCTTGAAAGACATGTATCTGAATGCCAAATTGATTAATTATAATCTCCTTATAATCTAAGTAGATGCTCTGACTGTCATTCAAAAGATCATTCATACGATCTTGTACAAGCATTGACTTATTTACTACTATTCATATAATATACAGCGAAACAAGGGACAACTATCAGTAAAAGTGTCTTTAACGAACAACATTTTCTTAATATCTTTATAATCTATTATCTTCGTAGTTTTCAAAATCTGAAAAGTCATTTAAGAGTAGCCATCAACTTAAGAATTTCAGGTGTCTCAATGGCAAAGGCCTACTTTGTAACAAATGATCCTAAAGTGTCTGACATTTTATTAGAATTCATTTTCTACATTTTTCTCCCTAGCCTCACATTGTCATGATAAAAGTTTACATTTCTATAGATCTACCTTTTTTGAAAGTTCCATGACAAAACTTCAAAGGCGCAATAACACTGAGGCACCTTGAGACCATTGACATTTGCATTATATATAAATTACAGGCACAAATGCCAATCAAAGTTCAATAATTTTAATTATTATGATAAAGAAAAACAAAAATACACTAAGGAAACTTACCTTTAACTTGACCAAAGTCTGTGACCACTGTTGATAAGCTCCTAACCCAGCATTAAAACCTGTAAGCAAAGTTTGCTTTGACTTTGTATTTATAAAATTTCTATCTTTCTACAGGGTCATACAATCCTGTTAAATTCTTTGAATCTAAAATCTAAAATAATATTAGTAAAGGGCCACCAACATGGAATTTCAAATATGATTTTTAAAATAAATTTTTTCCAATATTCCAAAGCTAACAGCGCTCTGGACTGACACCCTTTACAAAAATATAAATACAAATGTACTGTGCATCACCGTTAAGTTTAACAAATTCTAAATGTTGTTTTTAGAATTTTTGAGCAGACAGATTGACTGAAGACTTATGGTTAAATTATCAAGAAACTGTGCTAGAGGCTTTAGTGTTAAACTAGGGCCTTGTCCTTCAAGATCTGTAAGTGATCTTACATCACAAACTGTGAAGAAGAGCGTAGGATCCTGAAGTTTGCTAAATGGTTTACTTGTATGAACAATTTCTCTGATGGAAGAGTAACTTCGTTAAAAATTCACTTTAAATGTAGTTGAATCTAAAAAGCATTCCCTTAGTAGACATATAAATAACATATCAAAACTGAGTAGCCTTGAGTGAACATACCAATTACAAGGTCAGGTTTGCAGTATGCTGTGGATCTTTTATGGTACAGTCCTCTTCTCACCTCCACCCTCACATTGGTTTTCTCATATATTTCTCCCTCAACCTTCTTTGAGATTTCATTTCCGTACATTTGAATTTTTATTTTGAGTTCTGGAAACAAGTATCCAAGCTCCTGGTTCCAGAAAATAAAATTATTAAACATGCAAATCCTGTGTTAGTCGTGCATTTCTCAGATCCTTTAATTGCCAAATAAATAACCATTATGTTTATAATATATTAAGTTCAATAATCAGTTTGGATTTACAATAACCTGTATAACTAACATACCAAAGAAATATATCTAACCAGTGAGATATACTGTTAGTTACACAAAAATATCCTAATGTTTTCTTTATTTTCAAACATATGTTCTAAAATATAGCACAGCAGTTCGTTAAAGATATATTAATGAAAATAAGAATCATTTCCGGACAAACTTTTTCCCCGGAGAAGTGACATACATTATAACGGCTCCGGTAATATAAGTCTAGGTGGGTAATATATCCCCATATACCACTTCAAAAACCAAAAAACAATTTTATTACCCTTCCCTGTCTTTAATTTTAAAAGATTCCGTTGATGTTTTATTTATTTAACGGCTGAACGTAAGCAGACCTTCAAATCCCCGTATGATACCTCATTGTCACTTCGTGACGTCACAAATCAGCACGGACTTATACATTATACGCGGCGAACAAGCTCACGTTTAGCATGGATTACAGTAACGGGATTTGCCAAGTGTATATTACCGGATTGCCCGTAAATATCAATATATATTTATGGATCCTTGACCAATCAGAAGACCGCAAATTTCACGGAAATGTAATAAATTTGCATACTACAAAACTGCTTTTGAATAAAAAGAATTATCAATTGATTCGTTAAAAAATGTAACACTACTCTATACAAAAGAGAGAGAGCATGATTTACGAAGAACATTTTTGATAAAGTTGCAGGACTTCTACTGTTCAAGTACAATACAATAGCCAGTATTATTCTTTAAACGCAAACAATTATGTGGTAGTGCTGACATCTCTACACAATTTACTTCCTTCACACTGGTCTACTGACTTGACTTTTAATAGAATAACAAACGATGCTACAAACTGTAAAAATTGGTAAAAACTCCACTTCCATCTCGACACCAACAATATCTATCACAAGCTCTCTTCCTTCCCACCACACAAGCTCTCTTCCTTCCCACCAATCAGGATCTAGAAATAATTTGAATAAAACCATAGCATAATAAATTTACCCTGAACAAAGTAGAAACAAGTCCAATAGCATCAAGGGGTCCAGATCAAAATCCACAAAACTACAGTTAGTTAAAACAGAATCACTATATACTTAAAATTAATTATACAACACAAAGACAACTGTAATTATCTAAACACGCTCATCAGATGTTAATATTCCTGAAGTGGAGTTATTCTACCAAGTGCAAAAGCTATAAATACTAAATTTGTGCTACGTCAAGGGCCAGAAGTTTATCCTTACTGAGGGCACAGAACCCAAGATAGAAAACTAATCAAGCTATTTGTATTTTTTTAATGTTTCATAACCACAGGTCTGATTTTTTTAGCATGCATTGAAGAAAACAAAAAGGTCCTCTTCTGATCAGTAAAGGGCGTGACTCTGCTTTCAAAAACCCTAGGGCATAATTTTACAAGCTGAAACTACTTTTGCTACAATTCATGATTCTATGAAATGTTGGAGTCTATTGTACATTGTAACGCACAAAACTCTGCACATGAAATATTTATATTTCCTCCACCTACTTTATGGTGAAACAATAACACAAGTAAAATATGCCATGAAGAAAACAAGTTATCTTACAGTCAATGGGTAGACAGTATTTGACGATGTGGAATACTGTGAGAGGCCAATGCAAGAGTATGGCAACAGGTGAATCCATCCTGAACCCGCGCCATTTGTAGTAGGAATCCCAGTCACATACTCCATCAGGTAGACTGGCTGGTTTATCATCCAGTATACTGGACTCTACAGGTAATACAACTATATCATCAACCTTTGGTAGCTCACCTGCAAATAGCAAGAAAACAAGCAAATTCAATTAACTGCTTTTCCATGGTGAAATAGTTTACAGAAACATTAAGTAAAACAGCTAGTCTTATAGCGAGGGGTTATTATAATGATTATACAGAATTTAATTCTGACAACAGATTTAACTCATGCATGCCTAGTGTCCAAAAAGCTACGCTCCAAAGCAGATAATAATAACAATGTCGTCTGTTCAGGATTTAAGTTGTTAGTCTTTTGTATCACAATTCTGTGAAACACCCCTTTTAAAAATATACTTGCCCAAACTGGAAGCAAAATATAGATTCATAGTATAAATGGGTTTAAAAAACACTATCTGGGCTTTTAACTGTGTGAATTATAAGAAAACGAGCGGCAGCGCCAAACCATTTTCAAAGCGCCTGTAGAAATTCTAGATTTTAATAATATTTTTTTTAAAAAAAAAAGTTACAAAGTAGACCCCCCCCCCCCCCCCCCCCCCCCCCCCATGAAATAATATATCATATCTTTTTAATTACTCCAAAGATGATATGACCTTTGACTGCCAAATCAAGTTAAAATCTGTAAACAGGTTTTCAATGTTAATGTCATGGACCTTGACCTTGGAGCCAAGGTTGCACGTCATCTTGATGTGGTAAACTTTGTCTGAGTTTCTCAAAATTTTCAAAGGGTTGAAGAGTTCAGAGCGGACAGGATTTTCAATGTTAATGTCACTGTGACCTTGACCTTGGGCCAGCCATGGGAACTGCGTTCTGCCGTCATCTTGATGTGGTACATTTGTCTGAGTTTCACAAATTTTCAAAGGGTTGAAGAGTTAGAGGGACAATTTCGTTTGACGCCCGCCCATCCGCCCATCCGCCCACCGCCCATCCGCCCGCCATCCCCAACACCAGGTTTTCAGAAACCTGGAAAAATATTACAGACCAACTGGGGCTCTAATTATTGTGTGTAAAAAGACTTTCAATGACCTGCAGGTATCTTTAACAACAACAATAAAAATATTAAAACACTCCCCAAAGCAAATTATAAGATATTTTTTTAAGGTAGACCAATATGAACTCTTTTCAAGAAGCTTGAATTTAAGCACTTTTATAGGTCTTAACAACCTTAACATGTGTCTACTCTACAATGTTTTATCAAAATATTTACCAAACTGAATGTGGCACAAACAATGCTTATGTTGATGGCTGGATTTTTGCCATTCTCGGCGCCAGGCACCTTGGCGATACACTCCATTTGTTTCCAAAAACTCCTTGTACTTTATATCATCAAACTCTTCTGATGTTGTTTCTGAAACAGTGCATTGGTAAAGTTAATCAACAAATCTTAGTATAAGTTAAAGGATATAAAAGAGGACTTGACCAGCTGGCAACATGGCATAGGGCAATAAAAACATAAACATGCACAGGGAAACGAATTGAGACGAAACCAAGACAAAGGCTATGAAGGTGTCACAAATGTTAAGGTTTGCAAAGAGGGTGCACATTTCAGTCCTTATTTGGCCATTCCACAAACTTTACTTTCTAAAGTTCATTGGTGTATGACATGTATTGGTTTGATCTTAGAAGCCTGACACCATAGTATATTACATAAAAAAAATCATTGTGACAATGTTTTAAGTAGAAAAGTAATCACATGGATTTTTATGCTGTGCTTTGTGACCTAATTTTTAACCAATGTAGTCTAATCTAATGATAATGCCGTTTACATTTTATTATGAAAGATTGGTGCCTTTAGAAATTAAAATACTTTGACTAAGTGACAATACCATCCAATTCCTTTGTCACGAGCTGGCCCTTAAGAAAGAGCGCAGGACATACCTCCTTGTGTTATTATACAAAAGTTGTGTTGTTTAATACAGCAGTGGAAGGGAAAGTATGGACTTATTATTGAATTTAATAGGTTTATTTCTGTTAATATCACTAACTCTCCCAGTCAAATATAGTAAAAGTAAAATTTGGAAACGTTATTATTCCGACCCCCCCGACCCCCCTACACATCTGATGTAACTGGTAGCAGAAAATTTTGTTCATATGGGTTATAAACCGTTTTTATTTCCTCTGTCCTTTACCTACACCCCAAAACTTACCTTATTTCAGCACTGGAAATACAGCCACCGAACCTGTGCATAGTGTCACTTGACCTTGACCTTTGCTCAACTTGACGTTTCATTGGTGTACCAAAAATTAAAAATGTCATTTTCATGAGTTTTCATCCGGAAACCGTTTACAGGCATGACGCCTTGTGATATACCCCACGAACTTGTCACTGTATTCTATGATGCACCTTTATTATTTAAATGGAACAATCATTCTAAACAAATTTTATAAGGTACGACCTTGACCTGGCCAAAGCAACTGCCCTGTATTTCAGAGTTACAGCTGTGTCCCATTTTTATGCTCCAGTCCTTAAGTTACCAAACGTTTTACTGTTTAGGGCCAATGTGACGTTGACCTTTGACCTACTGATCCCAAAGTGAACTTGACCTGTTTTTTACATCTGTTGCACTTGTGTACCAAAAATAAATGGTAAGTCGTTCATGAGTTATACCGGAAACCAAAACACACCTACAAGCTCACTCTTATATACCCCCAAATTTCTATAACTAGTATGACCTTTTTTTCAAAATTGACCTAGATTATAAAGGTAAAGAACTGTGACCTGACGACCCTGTACTAAGATTATACAAGTGACAACATTCTAACTAAGTTTTGGCTTAAAATTTGTCACTTAAATGTTAACAAGTCAATTATTGAAAACTAATGGAGGACAGTTTTAGGCCAGACAAACAACTGCTCAAGCAGATGAACTAGAAACTTACGTTCAGTAAATGTGAAAGGGAAGTTCCTGAGTCTATCAACTTCGGCCATGTACATTTTCATTTTCTTACACCAGCGTTTGTGACTGTGAACAGCAAATGGCCCTTTCTGGTCCCAGGCCTCCTTCTGGCATGTCTTAGAACAGTACAGTACAGCTTGACAACAAGCGCTAAAATTCAATTTTGGCTTTACATGTATAAACTTTAACTTTATACTGCTCACCTGAGTATCATTGCAATTCAAAACAAGAAAGCTGGTCAAAAGGTTGGAATCAAGGTCAGTCATAGGAATTTTGGAGATAAGTTTGCAAAACTGCACAAATAAGTCCATACTTGACAGATGACAAACATCACACAATCACAAAAGCTCACCTTAAGCACAAAAATGCTTAAGGGCAGTCACCAGTGGTCACTGGTGACGTTTAAGATTTTTGCACTTCGGGAAATTTACATTTGTTATATTTCCAGAAAGTATAATTAAACTGAAAAAAAAAACAATTATGCAATAATAAAATTAGGCACAATAGGAATATTTTAGTGCAAAAAGAGGAAAAGAAATTGACCCCACATTTTGTGGCTAAATTGACAAATTGTACCATATGCTAAAATGGGGGTACGGGTACAAAAATAGTCATTTCTCAAAAACCGTTTAAGACATTTACTTAATTCAAACTTTATTACAAGGAGACTTGACATTTTTTTATCCTATATAACCTAGTATCAAACATAGCCATACATCTTTGGTGCAAGTTTGTTCAAAGAACCTGATTGTGGACATCAGAGAACTTTCACATCAGTGGTACCAGTCAATAATACTGTCAAAATAGCAATCAGATACTTTGCAGAGTACAATGTACTTTGTACCTAATTACTTGGTAAAGTGGTTATTCATTTATGTCCTTAAAACTGTTGTTAAGTACACAAAAGTAGTATAGATTCAATTTAAAAAAAATATCATTGGTGCAAGCATGGTAACAAATAAAACTATATTACCATGTCTTGAAGAGGCTTCTAGATCCACGAAGATGGCAAACAGAGCATTCCCTCATTTTAACTGGTTCTGTTCGAGTCGTCTGTTCCATTCCAGCATACACATATGAAATGCCAAAACATGCTAGATCTAATCCAACTGCTTTTCTGTAAAATTAACAAGAAGACAGGCAGGAATGACAGGACAGAATTTGACTCCACAACCCCTTCTTTCTGGTCAGAACTCCAGGAGGCACTTATCAAGAATTATATTTAACACAAGTTGCAAAATACTGTAAAATGCAACAACTTGCTTGAGCAAATCTCTTCCTAAGTAAATGCTAAGATTCTTACTCTGCACAAACTGGATCCTTGAAAGTTACTTTCAGTGGTTTCCTTGGCAACCCTACCATCGGATGCAGTGTGCAGTCACATACAAGTTCTCGACACTGGTCAACAAAAGTTGTCTCATTTGCAGGAGCATTTCTTGTACCAATCACATAGTTGTTCTTGTCAGTCACTGTCAAAACTCTGTGAGACTGTCCATCCTCATCTGCAAAAGAAGTCAAATGTAAGTTGTTTATTTATTTATAGTGTCACCTGTATTTAAAAAGAAAAGACTACCATTTGTCAATAATGAATCATCCTCTTTCATCGGTTTTACCTCCAGAATCCTATGTTTTAATGCCAGCAAACTGGTACAAAGGTTTACTGTTACTATTTGTTAACTATTTTGACTCCACTTAACCTGGATGGGAGGTCACCAACCAACCATTTCAGAACGGACCCCTGCTGGGATTCAAACCATTGATCTCCAACTGCCGCATGACGATTCCTTAAGCCACTAGATGAAGGGAAACAGTATATTATGATGTAAAGTAGAAATTTATTTGTTGCACACAGGCATTTAAAACCCCGATGGATATGATGGTCCTATATCGCTCACCTGCGTCTATAGAGAACACATATCAATATAATGAGAACTGCATAATTCATGTAAAGTATAAATATCTAAAAGTAATATTAGAAATTCTAAACTAAAATACCTTTAAAGTCTGGGAACTCTTCTATAAGCCAGATGGTGTCCTCAATAGGCAAATTCTTGACATCCTCGAATCTTTTCAGCATTGCCCCAGTTTCTGTATTGTAATGTTATTTAATTTTAATGTTTTTTTTTCAGAATAGTGAAAATAATCAAATATATATAATTTATTTGACAATAAAGTCAAGATAACACAGAGATGTTGTTTCCATGAGATTTATTTCCAGACAGGGCCGGGCTAATACATTTATCAAACATGCGGTGCGGGTTTAGCCACGCATGCGCTGTAGAAATAGATGGAGTTGATCTATAGTTTATTTTAAACATGTTACATCCTCGTCTATTAAGAAAAAGATATGTTCAATGAAATACATATTTCAACCATGGTGGTATGAACAATTAATAATATTGTTCAAATGTTCCAAGACTATACTGAAATAAAATCATGCCTGATTGCTAGTTGCTGAACGTTCTCAATATTTTTTATAAATGTTTATTGTCCCGGCCGACCGTAGGATTTCTCCCCTGGTGAGCCAAGACCCCTTTTTCAATGTTCTGTATAGAATTCATTCTGACAGTCTCAATCACTGATAAATGATAATTGCATTAAGTACATCTCAATTACAAATCCACTGATCGCTGGTGTATAGATTGTTTGGCTTTACAGTTCTACCTGATCGTGTCTGATAAGGGAAAAACAGTAATTTGCTTGATGGGATATTTGACCTGTTGCTGATAGCACGGTCAGCATAATTCCCGGGATTTGAGATAAGGGGTACCTGAGGGGTGTTATCTCATAAAATATTCGGTGAGAAATCTGTGATATCTGGGAAGCTTTCGTTTGTTTGATTCAATATATAAGCATCTGTTGTTACGACATATTTCACCGCTGTGCGTTTGAACCTAAAAGGATCGGTCCTTTTAACTTTGGCAGGCTTCCAGGTTTTACCTACTTGCATTCGCACATATTTATTGACTTTTAGCGTTGACGGGGGTTTTGATAAAGATTGTTCTGCCTTTTCAATGACCGTGTATTTTCTTTAGATAAACTGTTGTTGTGTAACCGGTAGAATAGATTTTGTCCTTCTATCCATCAGCAACTGTGAAAGTATATATCCTGATGGGATGGAGTGTGTTTCTGTATTCTAATAACGAGATGAACGGATCCTTGTTGCCCTCTTTAGCTTTTTGTAGTAACCCTGTTGCAGTTTTTACTGCATTTTCCGCAAGACCATTTGTTTTGGGATAAAGGGGACTCGAAAACACCTGTGTGGAATTCCGTTCATTGGAAAAATTTTCATATGTTCGGATGCATATAGATTAGTTACTAGTCTGATAAAATTTATGTTTTTTCAATATACTATATTTCATGCACTATTTCCAGTCTATTTTATATGATTTTGCTTAGTACACTAGGGCAGTTTTATCTGAAATCGGCGCTGGATAGTAGACTGGCTCTATAACAAAACTGATAGATATTTATTAGTAAAAGAGATATTTCAGGGCCTGGTGACCAGGCTAGGATGCATACTGTCTAGCATTGTCAGACATAAGCTTGTCAGGAACAGTGTGTGTTTTAATTTTCTGATGACTGTAACACATTTCATGTCTCGAAGCAAGACTATTTCAAAGTAATTTCTGTATGTATCTAGCCATCTACTGTGACTAAATACTCATTGTTGTCCCAAGTAAATATGTCACTTGAAACATACTGTTGTGGTATTTCATGTTGAGTAAGTGGCTCTTCAGACATATACCGCATTCAAGTACAAAATGAGTTATTTCTTTTGTCATTCCAGGCCAAAATATTGCATCTTTTGCTCTACTAACTGTGTTTTCAACACCTAAATGACTTTGTTGTACTGACTGAATGAGTTCATATCGTACTGACTGAGGGATAATTATAGTTTGGCCTCTGAAAATAAGGTCATCAGCAAAAGAAAGTTCCTATGATTCCAGAATTCAATGATAGTTATGTCACATTCTGCCCTGGAATCTGGCCAACCGTCAAAGTTTGCATCAGGTCACTCTTTGTTGCCGATTTTAATGACTCCAGGCATCTGGTTAGTTATAAGCAAGCCTTGCATAATAGTGTGAACATGTAAGTCTAGTCCGTCTTGAGTGGGTTGTCTTGAAAGTAAGTCACTGATTGGAAATTCCTTCCCGCTCACATGAAGAACGTCAAGATCGTATTTTTGTAGCTGCAGCAATATCCTTTGTAAACGTGGTTGTGCTGCTGCAAGTTACTTTTTCATAATAGCAAAAAGTGTCTTATGGTCTGAATGCACTGTCACGTGTCTACCGTAAATATACTGGTGGAAGCGCTTGCAACCATATAGTATAGCTAACATTTCGCACTCTATGTTAGCACAACCAGATTATGTCTGTGTCAAGGTCTTTGGTGCAAATGCCACGGGGCGACCAACTTGCATAATGGTTGCTCCAACTCCATGCAATGAAGCATCGCATTCAAGTGTCACTTTTTAGGGTTAAAGTAAGCTGGCACAGGACTCAAATGTGTCCGTCTGTTCATGATCCCAAACAAACTCCATGTCTTTTTTTAAGCTAAATTAGGGGAGAACTTTTGCAGATAACTGACCATCCGGAGTAGTGTTTTGAGCTCAGTTCTGTTTTTAGGGATACCGTGATTCGTGATGGCTTCTATTTGGATGGGTCTTGTTTCAGCCCAGTAGAAGTGAAAAGATGACCAAAGAAAGGTATCTCATAAACTGTGATTATGCATTTGTCTGGGTTGAATTTTATACCTTTTTCACATGCTTGTTCCAGAACAGCTCATAAATTTGCAGTGTTCATACCTTGTCTCATGCTTATTGCTTCCCCAATGACCGCAGCTTGTCTTTGATTTCATAGCGTCATACCTTGCATGTCTCTGTTTCCAGTCTGCCTTTTGGGTCTTGGACCTATGCCTCATGAACCAACGTTACGAACTTCTTTCTCTAACATCAGGCGTAGTTGTTGTTGTGAGTATTCATGGGACTGTACTATTTGAATAGCTTTGTCTATAGTTACAGCCTCACCGACATAAATGAGTTTCTCTCTAATTTTTGCAGAGTTTGTGCTAAACACTATTCTGTCATTTATCATCTCTTCCAAATTTGGAAAATTGCAGTCTCTAGCCAACTTAATCGTAAGCGTATAACAAAAGAGTCCACTGTGTCGTCATTTTGTACCTCATTGAAGAATCTGTACCTTGCAAATATTGGATTCAGCTTGGGCTGGGCATAAGCTTGAATTTCTTATAATAAGTTTCAAGCTTTTGGGAGTCTTATTATGGAATATCGTTCCACTTTGCATGTACACCCTGTCCCTTTTCTCTGTCTATATCAAAAGAAATGCAATTTTTCTTTCTCAGCTTTTTCTTTAAGCGGCCGTTCAAATATGAGTTCACCATGTTATTTGAACTTTTTCCATTGTTCTGGGAAATTACTGTCTGCCCAGTTCATTGAAGGTGGCGTAATTTCTATTAAAACCATTATCTGAATTGTACTGTATAAACTTACATGATCGTATGTTTAATTAACGATAATAATCTATAATATGTCGCAAGTCCAAATTTTCTGACACCATGTAATGTTATTTAGTTTTAATGTTTTATGTTATATATATATATATATAGTTTATTTGACAATAAAGACAAGCTAACACAAATGTGTTGTTTCTATGAGATTCATTTCAAGACTGGGAATAATACATTTATCAAACATGCGGTGCAGGTTCAGCCATGCATGCGCTGTAGGAATAGATGAGTATAACTATGTGTATTACAATCAAGTTTCCCTACAATCCCTAAGTAAAACACATCTTTCAAATTGTTAAAATGTAAGAACATTTCTTGAGCGTTTTAACAGGATGTATCTACTACGTTCCAAGCTGCATAATAAGTAAAGAATTCCTTTTTATTAAATTCCCCTCTTCTGACCTTCTGTTGAAGTCCACAGAATAAAGGGCAAGCATACTTATGCCGTTTAGGCTTGGATTCATTAACGGGAGATTTATATAAATATCACCTGGTTTGAATTTGGACATCACAACTGGCTTAAAAACGAAAACCAAAAAACAAGCGTTTATGACGTCAAACATGACGATTATGTTTATTCAGTTTTATGTAAATATATTCAGTCGCCATTTTATGCACATTTAAACCTTGCTTCTCAATTTTATATGCATAACTATTACTCAAACAGAAATTCTCTGAATATTTAATGAAACAAGAATAAACTGTCGTACATATGTTTGATCTGGATACAAAGCAAAACAAACAAATGCAACAATTTTATTTCTTTCAACTGGCGGTACATAATCTTTAATCAACTAGTACATTAAAATTTTCATATAATCATATTTAATAATCCTGACCAAGGTCTTTCAAATGGTCTAAAACGACGTACTCCATAAATAACTTATATGATCAGTGACAAAAATCCGGACCAGTGATTTGGAAAAATAAAGAAAATATTGAAACTTTATATCTAGAAGATATCGAATTTTACCAATCAATTTGACCAACAAAGAGATCCTCAATACAATATATACTATTTTAAAGACCTTGTCCAGAGTGTATCTTGTTAAAATCAATTACATCAATAGTACAGTATTACCCCGAACAATGACCAGATGTTACTGACAATCAAACACTAACAGTGCGTTAATAACACGGCCCATGCCCACACCTAATCAACAAACATTTATCACATCGTCGCCTGTCAAGGTTTTGACTTTGTATATTCAAACTTGGACTTAAGTGGGTTTCCCTACAATCCTTTATGGATTTTCTTTCTTGTCAAAAGAAAAACATTTTTGAGCGTTTTATCGGGAGATTTGCGGTGTTTTGCGATCTTCACCCGGGCGCATATAGGTCTAAATTTCGGGAGAACCCTCGTTGAAGTCCACAGAAGGTAAAAGGCAAGTGACATGCAGGTCAACCTCTCGGGAACAAGCACCCTTTGGAACACATAAATGTGTTTGTTGTAGAGAGGAGTTGTTTGAGAGAGGTCGCTTTCTTATATAATTGACACAGCGGGAAAGAAATTGTCATATGAAGGAGGTGAATACTTTTGGGAGCTGTTGTTCATGGAGGTTGCACTGTATCTAAAGATTAATTTGGGTTACTTTCTCATTTACACTGCTTTAATATAGAAGGATTGGTAACCAGTCAACTCGTACCCAAGTCAACTATATACGAGTTGACTTTTTGAACCATACGAGTTGACCAATTCGGGTACGAGATGACAAAGGTACGAGTTGACCTAGGTACGAGTTGACCCGGAAGCGAAAGATTATCCTCAAGTAATCTGTTACCGGTTTAAAATACTACATTAATTATTTCATTACAAGGAATTAGTGTTTAAAAATGCAAAAAGTACATTTCTCTGTCCGTTTTGACAGCTTCTTGTCCTTTCGTCAATCAATATAAAGCAAGGAACTCGCGAAAACATGTGGCATTTCCACAGAAGATAGCTTGAACAAAACTGTCATCAAATTTTGTATTACCAACCTTTGCATTATGCATATTGTATACAGATCTTATACTATTTGTATCATTTTACTTTGATCTTTCTGCTTAAGTTAAACGATAAAAAGTAATCAGCTGTTTTCTGCTGTTGTTGTTTTTGCTTTGCATCGGTTACTTCCCCTTTTTGTGGACTTGTCTAAAACGCAGACCTGCAGACTAGGTGGAAAAATAACGCAGAAGAAATAACATACATGTATGCAAACGGAGACTCTATGTATATAATTGCAGATATTCAGCTAACTCAGTTTAGATAAATGATTTTGCACTCTAGAAAACAAAGTATCACTCATGTGGGCCCCCAATAACTTTCAATAAAGGTATACAGTAGACTGTTTGCGAAATTAATATCTTAGTTCTCCTGAAACAAAATGAAAACAGCAAAGTATATACCTTAATATATCTTATATTTTACTGTAGAATGAAATCACGTCGTTGCGTTTCTCGAAAAATAAACATTTGTGCAATCAGCTCATGATCTCCATTTTTCAGAACAGGGTCCGTATATAACTGTTCAGAAGATAGGTAAAAGATAAGTTTTGTATATATATTATATAAGTAAATTGGATGGTTAAAAGATCAAAGCAGGAATACCATCTATATCAAGGATATAGTAAGGATAGCAGCGAATATCCGGATATGCGAATATTCGTCAAGACCTTTTCGGTCAGCGCGACTACCCAAACTCTCACAGACTGCTGAAATGCATTTCATTTTGCAGAAGCATCCTAGTTCCACATAAAATACTTCATGCAAGTATTTGGACCTGAATGGCACCATCTACATTTTCGGGGCATTTTTAGTGGTCACCGACCAAAAAATACCAAATATTCTAATTATAATTCATATCCTAGTTTTGCTCTCCCCGTTTCATTCGTGATCTGTCATCCAGCGATGAGAAAGTTTGCAGTTTCTAATGGAGGACGGTACTAATAAGAAACTGAAATCGTTCTTAGAATGGCCTTACTGAAATCGACATATCTGTT
This sequence comes from Saxidomus purpurata, assembly GCA_022818135.1. Taxonomy (NCBI): domain Eukaryota; kingdom Metazoa; phylum Mollusca; class Bivalvia; order Venerida; family Veneridae; genus Saxidomus; species Saxidomus purpurata. The sequence continues at coordinate 15,235,122 of JAFMSR010000018.1, forward strand.
TTAGAGTTCTAGAATGAAGAACAAAAATATACAGAAGGGACAAATACGGATCGGCAATGGTCAGGCTTTGAATTTGTGTCGTATTTGTTCCCCGTTAGGACCGTTTGAAAAAGCTGCTTTTGAAGTTGTTTTTTTTACTTCAAGCACATTTCCATGTCTATCGGGTATGTTTAAGACGATTTAACGTATGTTCGGGTTTGTAATACATCCTTACTAGATGAGTGTGTACAACAACAAGCACTGGTTTTGAACAATAAAATTTGACTTACATTGATGTTTTGCATTGGTCACGTTGATACACTCAAGAGGTTTAGAAACGCAAAGGTGGCAAAATATTTATTTTAACAATGTTATCGTGTTTCAAATTTATTCAAATTTCATACACAACAAAAACCAATATAAAATTGAATTCTTATAAAGTTTCAATAATTCATCGAAAAATGACTTAAAGAGAAATAACGACAATAGCGTCATTCAAATAAAAATGTTCAACAGGAGAATCTTTGCGTTTCTAAACCTGTTAAGTGTATATTCAATATATTGAGTCACGAGCAGATCGATGTTCTCATAATTCAGTGGCACTCGAAATCCATTTATGTGACCCCAATAATTTGTTAAATCGCACAATTATAATCGGTTCAAGGGCCGTGCGGCAACGATCGAGGCATGGTCAGATATATGAAGCAGTTACCGGCAAATGGTTCGATGATGTGACTGATGAAAAGGTACTACTAGTTTAGTAGTCCATAAAGGGGAGCCAGTCCTGATGGCATAGTTGGAAGGGATTCCGTGTTAGAATTCAAATGTCCAACTAAACCCTTAAATTATTTAATTGACTCTGGAAAGTATTATGTGATCACGCATGATGGAGACACTGTCATGAATAAAATGAATGGGTGTCAGAAAGGCCCACTTCCAAAAAGGGCCAGTACCAAAAAGGCCCAAAACCAGAAAGGCCCATACCAGAAAGGTCCACCCAAAAAGGACCAGTCTTATTTTCCATGGTATTATGTACCTTAGGGAAATGAAAGATTATAAAGCATATGCACAATGAAAAAGTATTATATACGATCAAAAAAAAGGAAAAAAACAGCAAACAGTAGGCTTACTGCAGTAGCAAACAATGGGGTGCATAAAAAGTGTAACAATGGTGAAATTAATGATGAAAACACAAAATATTTACCTTTATAAAATCAACAACAGACTTAAAGATTATATAATAAACAACATGCTTAAGAAATAGACATTAACAAAAATAACAATTTATACATTAATATAGACACAGATCAACGTTCATCCACAGAGCCTAACAATGTCACATTCTAACAGAATAAATTGTTCCTACTTCCTTCAGGAAAGCTGACGTCTTTAACGTACCAGGGTGTACTTTTCCCATTAAAAATAGTGACCCTTATTGAAACAAAAGTTTCAAACTTTCAAAAAAAAACATTTCATTAAAACACAACAATATAGGGTAGTTTAACAATGGGCCTTTCTGGTACCTTTTTTGTGGGCCTTTCAGGTACCTTTCATAAATGGGCCTTTTTGGACTGGGCCTTTTAGGACTGGTCCTTTCTGGAAGTGGGCCTTTCTGGACCCCTACCAATAAAATTGGGGGAAATGGCTACTGTTGTCAAGTACAAATTAGTATGTTCTGTACAAGTTGAAAAAACACGCAAATTTGTTGTCTGGACTGAAGACCATGCAATCATCTTAGGTGTTGTATATAGCAGAGACTATGTAGCAACCCTACTTCACAGAATAAGAAACTTCTACTTCAGTCATATTTTAGTGAGACTGACGAAAGAACTGCTCTGTAACCGGCTGACATTTTCTTCACAGTAAAGGTACTAGATACAGTACTGTTCGCCAGAATAATTACATGTAGCATCAAAGTAATAACATTATTGTTCGAGCAACAGTTCTTTGTCTGATCTGTACCATGGCCAATTTCCTATATTACTTTTATGAAACTGTAATACGAGTATATGTTCACCCCTTTGCATCATAAATATATCAGTAATGGAGATTCAGCTCAAAGCCAATATAGGAGCAGTTATGAATGTTAACATAGATCTCAAAGAACTTTTAATGTATTCTTATACATTATTTTTGTCTGCGAACATATTCCCGCTGCAGTATTCAAAGCTTTAAAGTGACATCATGCGCATTTTTTTCAAAGTAAATATCCAGCTGAAATAGGTGTGTTTACAAAGGGTAGAGGAAATAATAGTTTTTAACCCAATACACCACCAGTACGAAATAATAACTTTCAAAATATTCATTTTCCTATTTTGACTTGGAGAATTAATTTAAGAAATAAACAAATGCATGCAGGAGTTGCTTCCCTTCTACTGCCGAAATCTCTACCGGCAACAATACTAATTACACAAGGGAGATCACTGCCAAGAAAGGAATTATATTTCATCAGTCCATTTTTTTTTTATTTCTAAAGCACCAACTTCAAATACTAATGCGGCATTATCATTAGTTTAAATGCTCAGCAACCGAAAATTGCTTTTATAAAAATGTCACCAAAATATACTATGTGCAGTAAGATGCGGATAATGTCACTTTAATATGGAGGTTTGATCGTAAACCTACACAACATATATCAATTAATTTACAGTCGTTACAAAGAACACAATGAGAATATAAATAAAAATATATCGTTCTAAATTGCATATACTGTAACTGTTTTATATGTATAAATATATATTTCTTTTTTGCTAAGTTACATCATGTTTCATACTAGTAGAATATAACGTTTTACAATGCTAATCACTAGGTATGAGACGCCTAAATACATTTCCATAGACTTACATTATAAGGGTTTCTTCCGGTGCGACTACCCAAAATCTCACCGACTGCTGAAATGAACTTTATTTTGTAGAATCATCCTAGTCCCACATAAAAATAACAAAATTTATACATGTGATCCAATACTTTATGCCAGTAATTTGGAGCTCAATGACACCACCCCATTTTTGTGGCAGTTTTAGTGGTCACCGACCAAATATGTCAGTATTTTCAAATACCAAATATTTTGATTATAATTTATATCCAGATTTTCCTTTTCATATTTCATTTTGTGATCTATCATGCGCGATTATTTCAAAATAATTTTTCTTGTATGCATCCACTTAGTTTCAGCCAATCAGCAATCAAACACATAGTGTAGGTCTGCATGTTCCCTAGACAAAATCACCTGCTTCCGGTTTTCACCGATTTAGGCGTCTCATACCACTATGTCTGTTTTTAAACTTTTTAGCATTGATACAGACATCAACAGAAACACTTGAATTGTAGACGAACATTAATTTTTTGCTTTACCATACTTCATTGAATTTTCGAATTGTACATCATAATTACACTTGAAATTTTGATTCATTAATTTTTTGTTTACATGTTCAAACACAGGTTATTTTAATCTGTGAATAGTAAGAAGCGTCTGCATTGGTAAAATATACCTTTTGCAGGAAGGGTAAATGTTAAATTTTGATGATTCGGGTAAATTTAACACATTGTTGTGATATATTTATAGAATTTACATGAAATATTGTTGAATTTGTTGAATAATAAAGAAAATATAATATTACCAATTTGATGTCATCAGTAGGTTAATTCCTTCTATTGACCAAATCTTATGAATGTGTATTGTTTTTAACAATTTAGCATGGCTATCACCTTTACTATTGTACACATGTACATGCAAATGTATACCCTTTAAAAAGTCACCAATAATTTTTTGTTTATTTAGTGTTACTTTCATTTCAATAGCACTGATCTATTCAATTCATTCCAATGCAGAATGCCGTACATTGCTGTATCAATGTTTGATTGCATTTTTAAGCAGGTTTTTGAAGACAAAAACTGCTTATTAGAATGGCGATGTCGTATGTCGGGCGGGCGGATGGGCGGGCGTCAGACATTGGTTTCCGTTCAATAACTTGAGTAAGGAGTGACCAATTGCAACGAAACTTGGTGTGTAGGTAGCTTGCATGGAGACGCAGCTTTGGATTGCATTTCAGGTCACAAGGATTAAGGTCAAGGTCACTGTTACTAAAAATAAAAAACCGTTTCCGCTCAATAACTCAAGTTAGGAGTGACCAATTGCAATGAAACTTGGTGTATAGGCAGCATGCGTAGAGACGCAACTTTGGATTGCATTTGGGGTTACTAGGGTGAAGGTCACGGTCACTGTTACTAAAAATAGAATAACAGTTTCCGCTTAATAACTCAAGATAGGAGTGACCAATTACAATGAAACTTGGTCTGTAGGTAGCCTGCGTGAGACGCAGCTTGGGATTGCAATAGGGGTCACTAGGGACAAGGTCAAGGTCACTGTTACTAAGAATAGAAAAATGGTTTCCGCTCAAGAACTCAAGTTAGGAATGACTTATTGCAATCAAACTTTTTGTGTAGGTAGCTTGTGTAGAGAGGAAGCTTGGGATTGTATATTGGGTCACTGGGGTCAAGGTCAAGGTCACTGTTACTCAAAATAGAATAATGGTTTCTGCTCAATAATTTGAGTAAGGAGTGACCAATTGTAATGAAACTTGGTATGTAGGGAGCTTGCGAGGAGAGGAAGCTTTTAGTCACTGGGTCAAGGTCATTAGGGTCAAGGTCAAGGTCAATGTCACTAAAACTAGATTATTACTTTTTCAGTTTTTAGATTGTTATAAACAAAAAAGTATTCTTTTGGGTCAAGCTCACTATGGTCAATGTCAAGGTCAATGTTTCTAAAAATATATTTTTAATTTTTCTCAGTTTTTAGATTGTTTTAAGCAAAAACCTTCTTTTTAGGTCTAGGTCACTGAGGTCAAGGTCAAGGTCACTGTTACTAAAATAGATGTTTTTTTTTTTTAGTTTTTAGATTATTTGAAGCAAAAAAAGATTGTTGAGGTCAAGGTTACTAGGGTCAATGTCAAGGTCACTGTTTCTAAAAATAGATTTGTTGTTGATTAAAATCATTTAATACAAAAATGGGGGGTCAAGGTCACTAGGGTCAAGGTCACTAGGGTCAAGGTCAATCTTACTAAATATGAATTTAAGAATTTTTTTTCAAATTTTAAATTGTTTAAGCAATTAAAACATTCTTTGCAGACGGGAGAGTCAAGGTGACTGTTTTTTTTAATTCTACCATTTCTACAGGCGCAAGTTAAACCTGCTTTGGTGGCATTGCCGCGTCTTCTTGTTTAAATTGCATTCACGTGGCTGAAACACTCACTCTACGGGTCGTACCGATTATAGCCTCTTTAGAGGATGGTGGACCCAATAAGCACAATAACAAACAAAAAGAAACACTCACTCTAACGCACTAGCGACGTAACGTTGTATCTGATTGGCTACGTCGTTTAAATTTGCGATTATGAAACAACGAAGATATAGTCGCAAAAATCGGACGGCGTTTTGATAATCGCATTTTAACACATTGTGCGTTAGAAAACAGTTAAATATTATATAGTGATTTTGACAATTGCTACCGTATTTACGGTTTTAATGGTCGCAAACAGTTTTAACAGCTCCGGTTTGAGCCGTCGCCATTAAAAAAGGTTCAGACCATTAAAACCCGCATATACAGTCCTAGATATCAAAACTAGAACACACTTAATCCTATATTAACAGTACACACAATCTCTTCGGCAATCTACTCCATGTCCTCCTCCTCAATTCCATCGTTCTTAATTTCAATGAGCAATTCTTGTGCAGCCTAACACCAGTTCCTCGATTCATGAACACAAGTTACATAATGTTTGTCATTCACACTTAACCCCGGCAAGTCACAGTCAAATAACTGGAGTGCCTGCACATGTAAATCAAGGGGGAAGGCTTCATGAGTAACGTATACCCCGTCAAGAATCTATATTGCTAAAAGCATATTTAAAATCGTTATTTTTATTATCTAATTTACCACTATGAATAACAAATATAGTTTAGATAGAACATAATCCCAAGAATATTCTTTCAAAAAAATCAACCGAAATCGTGGACTCTTTTTGATGATGGTGTTGTTGTTGTTGATGATGATGATGATGATGATGATGATGTTGGTGGTTGTTTCGATGACGACGACGGCGATGATGATGATATTGATGATGATGAGCAATTAGCAAGCATTTGGGGACGGAGAAAATGTATATGTATAGTGAAAAACAATAACTCTGTATTTTTGAAACATATCGATAGATGCAGCAATTGAGCATAGCGTCTGTTATTGGCCAGTACTTGACCCCTTAGTAGGACTTCCTGGCATTTCTCAAAATTTCTAAAGCATAAAAATTAAAGGGGCACTCCCTACATCTAGCAGATTATATTCTCGAAACATAGATTATGTGTTCAATGAACGTAAAATGATAAATAAAAACAATTTCAAAGAAAAACCTATTAATCAATACAAAGGTTTTTTGTAATAAATCGCATCCACCCATTAATTGTATAACAACAACTCTACATACATTATTGTATGGTTTACGGTACTGTTGTATATTTTAAAACGCTGATTTTATCGATAATGACTGGGAATGCAGAGCTGAAACTTTTAGGTTAAGTTATAACATTTCCAAAGATGCTATTATTTATGTTTTTGGGGATATTTGTTTGGCATCAGTGATAGGGTATGTACTTTTAATTACTCACCTCTAGATATAATTTACATTCTCTTGTTCATCTTTGTTGGGATCAAGAAATAGAGGGCCACGTTCCATACTCCAAGTGCCTGTGGATAAGCATGCCCAACTCAGGGCCAATGTTAGAATCAGTCATTGTGCCATCAAAGAAAAAATCGTTGGGGCACTTATATACATGTCTGCCAGGCGTATTTTCTACCACGTCGGCAGAATTTCTAGTTGAACTTTGTCGGCAGTAGAAGACATCTGGTACTGTCACGCACATAATCTTGATGACGCAAAAATTTATATTTTGTACATTATAAGGTAAACTTATAAGGTAAAAGTCTGTTGATATTGAGAGGTCTTTTTTACCTTCAAGTCTTTTTTTTCTTTTTAGAAAGTATCTCTATCAAAAATTTGTTTCAATCAAAGCTCATCTCAACAGACTTATCAAATGCGATTCTTGGTTACCTAATCCAAGGAGAAACACATCAGCGGTTTAGCAGTGAAGAATGGACAAGTAAATTAATTTATGCTCAAGTAGCACTGACCACAAGAAGACAAATGAGCCTTGAAAAATCTGACCAGATGCTGAAGTAGGGAAAAGATCCGATTGAGTCAAGGGAAGGAGAACTTGTGAAGATGTTATAAAAATGCCCAGAAAAGAAATGAGGTAATGACTCATAACGTCTTTCAAAAATGGTACGATACTGTTAATTGCTCCAGTAAATGTTTAAAATACAAAATGTACTAGCAAAGTATTTCAAACTGTTGCCACAAGACCATGTAATTTCGTTATGTAAATTTAGGTGTATGAGCCATAAACTACCTATTGAAAACGAAAGATTTGAAAATATTGTTGGTCATAGAATTGTCATGTCTGTAATTTTACCCGGATGGGTGATGAATTTCATTATCATTTTAACTGAAGTCACTTTAAATATGATAGAAAGAATATTTAGATTAATATTACTTTAAAAATCCTAATTCAATTAAAGTTTCGAAATTAATGAATAGTGAAAATAAGGACGAAATTAATGAATATAGTGAAAATAAGGACGAAATAAATGAATAGTGAAAATATGGACACAAAGTAATGTCTTCTTTCAGGTAGTTCAGAAATTTAACTGTTAACTTAAATCATCCCCCACCCCCATCATACACATTTTATCTTAGACTTATTAAAGTCACAAAGCGGTTTACTCACTTACACTGTAATATTGTGTAGATATCTTAGAAATTGATGTGTGTCATGTAGATTTTGTCAAATAATTGACATACGGAACGAGAATGAAGAATAAGATACCGAGTCGTATATGATCCATTTAACTAACATATTTTATTTCAAATCTTAGCTGTTACCTGCTTGACACGTGCATGTCGGCTTACTTTGAAGAGCGTAAAGCAGTTCTAGTAAAGACAAAAATGCCTGATATTGACAATATGTTTTATTTTAATACAGTATACTATAAAATCGAAAGTGTTCAAAAACTGCCTCATACTCGATTTACAGGTAGAGGAGTATTCTAAAAATAGATTCACTGATAAGCACTGACCTAATAGCAACTGTTGCTAGTCGTACAATGTCCTTTATCACTGATCAAGTGGCAGTACGAGTAAAGAATTATGGATGCTTGTAATGAAGCAAATAAAAAGCAAAAAGGCGCTACGAAACATTGTTGTTATGGTGTTTGTAATAGTGACTCACGTTATATAGACAGGGACTACATGAAAGGAGTATATTTTATACCCTTTCCTAAACCAAAAACAAATGGAACAAAGTGCAAGAAATGGATTGCTGCATGTGGTCGTGAGTGTTTCACTGTGGACAGCGTGAGGAAATGGACTTATATATGCAGCAAACATTTTGTTGGAGGAAATGGACCAACAGAGGCACATCCTGACCCTATTCCTGCCACATTTACACCTGCACAGGTAAATACTTTTGACTCAAATACCATTAAGCATAAATTGAACGGAATTTTGATGTATTTTGTCTTTGTCATCTTCGTTATATTTTGAAAATTAAATGTCAGTTGTTGATAGATAATAATTCACAGAGTAAGAATTATTTTTTGGGTAAAATAAGAAAATTATGAACAGACTAATTGAATATTTCAGGTAGAGAGGTACTCGCGTAAGCGCAAGGCACCTGTCCCAAGAGCTGCACCAGTGTCAAAGAAGACATTATTTGAAGTCTCGGAAACACTTTTATTGCTACAAGACACACAAAGTCAGGACCAGAACCAAAAGCATGAGAACACCAAAGAACAGAATCACAAGGAAAATGAGTTAACTTTGCATTTACATAAGGTTTGTAATCTTGATCAATTAACTATATAGGAACCGCGAAATGCAGTAATTTATAGCATTATAGAGTAAGCCAGAAAATCGGAAGTACGTATAATGTTACATTTTACTTGTCTTGTACCACAATGTACTATCAAAAGCGGATGGTTCCTAGTTAGTTCTAAATAAACACTGCTGCAAACAAATAACACCACGGACCTACAGTCAAATATGTGTTAAAGACAACCTCCGAATAGAGACCACCCTGCAAATAAAGACCAGCAGGGAGATCACCGTGCACTATTGATATACAGTAGACATACCCGGGAATAAAGACCACCTGCAAACAAAGACCACATGTTCAGCTTTCCAACAGTGGTCTTTGTTAACAGGTTTGACTGTTTACACATTATGTGTATATAGGTCCGTAATAATAGGAAGACTGAAACTACGAAAAAAGTGGTAGCACCTATCGATGTAGGCCTACGCGCCTGGTCTGCAAGCTCGCACGCCTATCTTTTGACTACTCGCATTTTACAAATTGGCTATAAATTTGATACATATGGAACATTTTGTTCTCTACTCGCTAGCAATGATAAGGCTGGTCAGAAAATCGATAAGCAGGTAGTAGAGGCCGGACAGTTCTGCGGTCAAACTTTCCGAAACAGACCGGAAAACCGCTGACTGTTTCGGCAGCTAAATCATAAAATCGTTTTGCTTGCTAATATTGCCCGAGGATGACTGTGTATTACGCTAAAATAGAAATCTTTAATCTTATTGCTTCATCCCAGCTATCTTTTTTGTACTATTACATTGTATGTTTAAAAGCAACTGTTGTAAAATAGAGATTACAGAGAAATGAAGCAACACTGATTTGAATAATAGAGCTTTATAGATAACAGTTTGAGGGGAAATGGTTTTTCATGAATTCCCTCGAATTTCATTCTTTTTGTTAAATCTATGCAATGCACAGAGCTATTCGTGTAAAATTGTTGACAGGATCATGCGGACAAACACAGGAGTATAAGCTTTAATCTTTATATTGTTGAATTAATTTTATTAAACTGAATCACATATTATATCAAAGCATCCGCTTTAATGTAATTAAGTGAAGCTTCACACATAAATCATAACGGCATCACCAACTTGTCCGCAATGACAGTCCACTTTCACAGTTTTCTTTTTCTTCGCACGTGCTTAAAAGCCATAAGTGGTTGTATATCTTGAAAGCAATTAGTTCTCTAAACTAAAAGGTAACAACAACAATCGTCCGCGCATGTTTAGTATATGAAAGCGATTGGTAGCTTGATTCTAATATTGATTGTGAAACAATGAAATAACAAGTTTTATTAGGCATATCAAAATCGATGTCACGATTTCATATTCTGTTAGCTGTGAAAAACAAAAAACGACGACACAATGCATGAACGTGTGCGTCATCTTTGAAAATGTGTTTTTCATAACTTACAAGGTAGATGTTACTTTTGTTCAAGGTCTTTCAAATGAAAGACCTTGTTTTGTTTATTAATTAGTACTGTTTCCGTGTGCTTGACGCCAACGTTACACTGCGTAAATTCTACAAGATAGAAATAAATGTGCACAGCAGAAGCTTGAACGACACCTAATGTCGAGGATTATTTCAAATTTTCACATGAAATCATGAACGTTTCTTCGAAAAAATTATTTTAAAGTGCGAGTTATTTAAAGGTTACTTTTGTTAATAAAAGGAATAATCAAGTAAGGTCTTTTTTCGTTGTCCCTTTCCACGTAGTTAATTGTTCTCAAAAGCAAACGAAATACATTTATTAAACTAACTAAAATACATTTCATTGTTTCTGAATGGGTGTACATAAAATAGATATATATAATACACACATTTAGGGTAATAAATTACCAAGACCACAAAGCTTTTTTGCACCCTAATAATCCATATCCGTTCTAGTGTTTTATTGCCCGGGGTATATTGTAAAACGCAAGTGGTAATTTTAGACGTTTTAAGTGTCTTTAAATATGTAAGTTTACCGTAATACATCTTATTTGCATTTTCTTTTCAATTTCTGATATTTGATCAAAATACAAATGTACTAATTCACAAACTTTTTTTTCGACTTACATGTACCTGATTTCCATTTCTGACTGGTCTTCACTTTTTTCTTTGTCAACCACCTTTAAGTTCAAAATGTTTATAGGGGACCAAAGAGAAGTAAACGACTGTCAAAAACGCACAAATAGCAAAGCAAAAAAAAAAAACACATCCCACATTTATAACGGATGGTCTACCGGACGAACGGATTCTGAAAACAATTCTTTCATAAAAAGCACATTTAAAGTGACATACGTACTTGTGTTTGTGTGTTTGTGTGACATTCACATCCCGTGAAAATGTGTAAATTAAATGTATACAAAAATCTTTTTTCACAGGTGTTCTTTACCTGTTTACGTTAAGTTGAAAAAGTGTGAAATTTAGTCACTTTGCTACATACAGATATAACTTTAACCAAATGCAGTCCTTTTAATTTACTCATTTAATTTACACATGAATAAAGCATACCGAGACTCGTTCAAAGATTGGTACAACTTATGCACTTTTTTCCTCTTCATATAAGTTATGCCATCCTTACTTTTAAAGCAACAATACAATACAAAATCATCACGATTTTAATACGATAGTAATCGACACTTCCGTGAAAATTACGGACGGCCCGATCTATATTACGATTACTTTTTAACTGACTGTACTTAAAAAATATTAAAAGGTAAGCGAAATCCTTCAAATATTTTTTTATTTTTCCAATTTATAGTTGATATAATTCCTTGCCGATATCACGAAGCAAAAACAATTTATAATTGATGTTCTATGTAGGGTCAAAGTATTGAGACAAATGACCCAAAAAGTGACTAAAAGTCTTGCAATCCTTACATTTCATATGGAAAATGCGGTGGTACTTTTTTAATTAAAAGGTAGTGAAATCCAATTATCTTTTTGAAATTTCATCATTATAAAGAAGAAATTATTAATTCGTCTGACCAAGCAAAACATATTCACGGTTTTTATTTAATAGTTAACCAAATCTCCCTTCTTTGTTTAAGTGTAAGCCGCTCTAAGATTACGGGAAAGTAAATCATATTCTCCTTTTGACAAAACTGACAGGGTATTGCAGTCATGTAAAAAAAAACCCCTAAATTTTCAACCAGTATTTGCATGGGAGTCATATATGGCCTACTGCATGGGGTCTTGGCAAGTTCACCAAGTTCAACGGTCGGACAGGACTATATAAACAATCGAAACTGTGAATACTGTAAGTTTTGGGTCTCATCCAGATATTAAACTAACATAACTGCTCTTTTGGACGGACCTTGATAAAATTCTCATCAAATCAAATATACACGCTAACTTTTGTATATTAAGTCTAAATCTTACCAGCGATCTTGATCTAACATTTCAAGTATCTTCAATGGACGGTTAAATTATTCAACAAATATAGTCAGTATATGCATGCATCGTTTGAATACTGATAGGCCCGGGCCTATATTATTTTTGGATGCAATAAGAAAAAATATGTTTTATATAGATGTAGATATAATTTACCGACATGTTCTTGAAAGAAGGGTTAAATTTAAGATGAATTTAAAAAAAGTAGAATTCATATAACGGATTAAAGGCAAAAAATGGTTCAAATGTAATATTGAAGATATAAGTAGGATTGCATTTATCAGTAATAAAACATTAATAAAATCACGTGACAGTGCCAAACCAATCAGTAGGTCACTTGAAGATGTTAGATTAGCGGCCTAATTTGCTCCGTTTCCCACAATTGGTAAACCCCAATTATTAGAATTTAGCAGCCATTTTGATAGACAGATGAAAAAGAGATGACGTAAACCGACAAAAGATAAACAAAATAATAAATCAACGATTTTGTTCTTTAACTTGATTAAAGAGTGAGCACTTATTTTATAAATTTTCGCACAGTAAATTGAATAGCAGTGTAAATCTCGCGTGGAATACGGCTTACTCAATGATTTTATCTCTCAAATTTCCTTTGTTTTTATTTTTTGCGAAAAATTTTGTCAGGCCTGGGTTTGTCGTGCTTGAACTTGAATTTTGCATGCTACACATACACGCCTTTTTCATGTATTAAACATTTGTAGTGTTAGTCGTTAATTCAAAACTGAATATGTCATTTATCTGAGAGTTTCAGAAATATTACCGGCATGTATTCGTACCCGAAACAGGACGTACCATAATTGGATTTCGCGAATCTAGTTACTGGTCACGATTTTCAGATTTCTTCAAAACACAACAGTAAAGAATTTCCGTACTATTTTAATGTTTGCACTTGTGTTTGGTTTATAAATAATGTTTTTTTATATTGGTTTGCTGAACAAAATTGAAAAATAAATTGAATTTGTTCAAAAAGTAAAATGTCAGAGTCAACAGAATTCCATGAAACTCTGTACTGTATGAATCCTTGAACATGACTAACAACTGTGCATGCATATAGTATATACAGTAAAATATTCAAAGAGTTTTAATAACTTGAATATGTAAATCTATGTTGTCAGGGCTTTTCATCAGGAAATTGGGAAGAGGCCTTGGCCTTTCAATTGGGAAATTTATGCGAGATAAAAGTCCATTCTGGGAAAAGATTTACAATAATATATTTCAGTTATGCGACATTGTCAAAGTCAACTGGAAGTCGAAATAATTTACCTCCCCGGAGACACGGACTAAAATTCAGGTCCAGAACATAACGGATTAGACTGGTAATACATAGCACCCAGAACTGTGCGCTGTTACATTGTAGTGGAGCGAAAAATTGATTCCAGACAAATGCTTCCTCCAGAAATACTAAAATGTTAACAAACTTTGAGGAAAACTTACCTTGCATTTTGGGAAGTTGCTCTGCCACAGTTGGGAAAAAATACTATATTTTTGGATTGGGAAACTGGTCGATTATCAGCCCCTGTTATAAAGCCCTGGTAATAGTCAATACCTGAATTTACGGTAACCAGTCAACTCGTACCTTAACCTCGTACCCGAATTGGTCAACTTGTACCTGATTTTGTTTCCGAAAAAGTTAACTCGTACCTTAACATTTTTTTATTCAGTATCTTTGAGATAATAATATTTTTTAATCAATCATCATTTAATGTTTGCATTTAAATACGTTATTTTGCTCTTATTCTGTAAAATTGTTGTCAGAAAGTGGTAGAAATGAAGAGAATGTTTTATAAAAAGTAAACCCTTACCCAACAGTATCATTCATTTGAAGTGTTACTAAAATAATGAATAACGGGACTTTCGAAAATTGTATTATTTTCATCATGTAAATGACAAATCGGTTCAACTTAGGTTCTTTTAGACAAAATTTGCCCTCGAACATAGAATTTAGGTTTGCAGACACGTTCAAAAATTAGTTAATTTACTTCCTGTTTTATTAGCTCACCTGGTACAAAGTGCCAGAGTGAGCTATTAGGATCACTCGATGTCCGGGGTCCGTTGTACGTCGTCTGTCCGTCTACCATTTCCTTCAAACAACATCTCTCTGAAACCACTGGGACAATGTTGATGAGATTTTGCAGGAATGTTCCTTGCATGAAGCTCAACCAAAGTTGTTCAAAGAATTCATTTCCATGCAGAACTCTGGTTGCTATGGCAACAAATAGGAAAAACTTTAAAAATCTTCTTCTCTGAAACCACAAGGCCTAGAGCTTACATATTTAGCATACATGTAGCATTGTCTAGTGGACCTCTTCCAAGATTGTTCAAATTATAAGCCCCTGGTCAAAATTGACCCTGCGCTGGTGGTCACTTATTTTTGCATAGGCTTTATAAATTATATAGGAAAAACTTTAAAAATCTTGTTCTCTGAAACCGCAAGGCCTAGAGCTTAGATATTTGGCATGTAGCATTGTCTAGTGGACCTCTACCAAGATTGTTCAAATTATGACCCCTGGGTCAAAATTGACCCTGCAGGGGTGGTCACTTAGTTTTACATAGGCTTATATATGAAAAACTTTAAAAATCTTGTTCTCTGAAACCACAAGGCCTACAGCTTAGATATTTAGCATTTAGCATGTAGTATGGCTAGTGGACTTCTACCAATATTGTTCAAATTATGACCTCCGGATCAAAATTGACCCTGCATGGGGGTCACTTAGTTTTACATAGGCTTATATAGGAAAACTTTTAAAATCTTCTTCTCCAAAACCACAAGGTCTAGAGCTTAGATATTTGGCATGTAGCATTGGCTAGTGGACCTCTACCAAGATTGTTCAAATTATGACCCCTGGATCAAAATTGACCCTGCACGGGTGGTCACTTGGTTTTACATAGACTTATAGAGGGAAGACTTTAAAAATCTTCTTCTCTGAAACCACAAGGCCTAGAGTTTAGATATTTAGCATGTGGCATTTTCTAGTAGACCTCTACCAAGATTGTTCAAATTATTAACCCCGGGTCAAAATTGACCCTGCCCAGGTGAGTCACTTGGTTTTACATAGGCTTATATAGGAAATTTTTTTATAAATTTTCTTCTCTGAAACCACAAGGCCTAGAGCTTAGATATTTGGCATGTAGCATTGTTTAGTGGACCTCTACCAAGATTGTTCAAATCATGACCCCCTAGTCAAAATTACCCCTTCCTGGGAGGGGGGAAGTCACCTGATTTCACATAGGCTTATATAAGGAAAACTTAAAAAAAAGCACAAGACTGACAGGCAGATAATAGATATTTGAAATGTTACTTAGCATTGTGTAGTGGACCTCTACAAATTATGTTAGAATCATGACCCATTTTATTATAGCCAATGGTAGTCAGGTGAGCGATATAGGGCCATCTTGGCCCTCTTGTTTGTGTACCGATTTATGTACAAACATTTCTGTGTGAATTTATTTATCTAGGCAATGGAATTTCAGACCAAGTGACAGTAGCAATTAACTGAATTTTGAGAATACATTAGTTACTTCTCAAACAACAATTTTGTTAATTTCAACTGTTTAATTTCTGAAAACTATACAATATTGAGCACTATAATACAGATTTCAATAAAATAATGATATATTCTATATGGCCAAACCTTTGATTATATATCAGTACCTTTTGTTACTGGTTCAAAATGTAATTTCTGAAACAAACGGTAGGTGAATTGAAAGTTTTGAAACAAAAGGTTGACTACAAAGGGTACGAGTTGACTTTCTGAACAGTACGAGTTGACCAATTCAGGTACGAGATGACTAAAGTACGAGTTGGCCCGGAAGCGAATTTACAGAATATTCTGGAAAAAATTAAAACACTTGCCTAGACCTGTTTATTTGCAGATTTGTTGTGACATTGTACTGACCAGTTAACCAATCAGCTTTCATTTCTTCATTCCGTAAAAGTTGAAATCTCCGTCTTGACTGTAGACTCGTATGCATTGAATTTTAATTTTTTCAAACGAAAAAAAGATTTCAGCATCTAATTATTTTAAAAAAATGTAACAAACAAGCTTATGGTAGACCGACGTCTTCTTTTTGTTTTTATTCTTGGTTATTGTCCATTTTTAAATTAAAGATGCATAGAGACCAGTGATGAAAGTGGAGGAGGAATCACCTTTCATGAATGTCAATAATTCATCAGTTCACGGATTAGCGAAGCTGAGAATTTTCAGCGTTCATCCCTAAATTTGACAAATTTGTGAAAACAAAACACAGATTTAAGAATTCTGGTCATCACATATCTGGATAAAGGTTTAATTATGTTGGTGAAAGGTGATTCCAGTCTCATCGTTTATTGTAAGAAGTACTAAAATTATGTTCACAATAAGAGAAATTCAAGAAGATAAAAGCTATATCTGGCTTGCTGGTTTAGTAGTTCCTCCCTTAAATTAGGTGTCGCAGAGATTAAAAAAGACCTTAATGTTGAACTCGCATTTTCATTCTGGTTTTGAATCTTCCACATCAATTATTGCAATATATATTATATTATAATAATAAACTTCCATCATGTCCATAAAGTTTACTTTTTGCAAAGAACATACTTCAATGGAGATCTGTAGTTAATGGTTTGGTAGCAATGTATTTTGCATTATATACTATATTGTCTTTGATTTTTCAGATGATGGAAGGGAATTCAGTTGAAAGCGAGGGAGAGAAAGTTGCAGCTGAAACTGAGGCAGAGGAACGTGAGGAAGTCCCGCAATTAGATCCAGCAGTCGAAAGGTAAGAGATTTGTGAGGAATAAGTTGATTTTGTTAAGCCAGATTTCTAAGACTTTTTAGCTCGACTTTTCTATGAAAAGGGGAGCTATCCTACTCGCCCCGGCGTCGGCGTTGGCTTCACACCTTGGTTAAGTTTTTCGTACCACCCCACTTTATTTCAAAAGTATTAGAGGTATGGCTTTGAAACTTACCATACTTGTTTACCATCATAACCTCCATCTACAGACAAGAGTATATAACTCTGTCAAGGTTTTTGACAGAATTATGGCCTTTTTTTACTTAGAAAGTGTATTGAGCTTGGTTAAGTTTTTCGTACCACCTCACTTTATTTCAAAACCATTGGAGGTATTGCTTTGAAACTAACCATACTTGTTTACCATCATGACCTTCATCAACAGACAAGAGGACATAACTCTGTCAAGGTTTTTGACAGAATTATGCCTCTTTTTTACTTAGAAAATACATTGAATATGGGTAAAATCCACTTATTGCCTTAACCCTTTGAGATATTGCTTTGAAACTTTTAATGCTATTTCACATCATTACCCCCATGTGTAGACAAGAGAAGGTAACTCTGTCAGGGATTTGTTTTAAAAATTAAGGCCTTTTATCGGCGTAGAATCTTGGTTAAGTTTTTCGTACCAGTCCACTTTTTGACTGAACTGTTTGAGATATTAATTTGAAAGTTGGAATACTTGTTTACCATCATGATTCCCAAACATGGGCAGGAGAAGGTAATTCTGTCAAGGATTTTATTTGAATTATGGCCCTTTTTGACTTAGAAACTCAGTTAAAATTTTTCATTCTTGTCCATTTGTTAACTTAACCATTTGAGATATTACTTTGAAAGTTGGAGTACTTATGTACCATCGTAAGACCTATCTGTAAGCAAAAGAAGATAACTCTGTGAAAAATTTTCTTGATTTGTACTTAGAAATTCCTAGTTAAAGTCTTGTGTGCCCTTAACTGTCAAAGTTTTGTTTTATTGGCAAGCACTAAAAAAGTCGAGCACGCTGTCCTACTGACAGCTCTTGTTTGTATGGCTTTCAACTTTAAGATTGCCAAATTTAAGCAAATTGGCTGTGCATACAAGCGTCTGCCTTTGTTGATTCTGTACTGTGACATCTACATTGTTCAAACTTTTTCAAGTAATCTCACACAGTTATTGATTATTCCACCATTTGTAGAACTAAGGAGTGATATGGTAGTCTTTGACCAGTAAAAATTGTACTGGGTCGATAAAAATTGATTTCATGGCAGTTACATGAAAATAGTTTTTTATTTTATATGGAACACAATTTTGTATTGTAAATTTTTTACCCATCATGCTACTATCATGCTACTACTATCAGCTGTAGTCAACTGTTTGAGCCATTGTATTTAAAAAAAAAAATGGTTATTTGATTGTAGCAGAAAGATAGTATGTTGTGCATAGTCCCTGGGCGAGTACGCAATTGGTGATCAAAATTCTTAATAAAAATACTCACAGGGCTCGTGCTGGCATTCGCCAATGACGAAATTGGCGACAAAAATATTAAATTGGCTCAAGAAAAAAGGTATTGGCGGCAACCATTAAAAAGTATGACTGGGATCCCAGACTCTACGGCTATTTTTAGATGTTCTAGATTTTTACACACTTTGACTGTCTTCCAATAATTGCCTACGGCAGACGCTCTTCAGCAAAAATCAGTAGACACAGTCAGATAATGTCGAACACATGTTGTATACATGTTTACTGTGTCTGAAAACTTATGATTAATTGGACAATTAACCTGTAATTGTGACACAAACAGCGGCAGCATCTTTTGATCATCAGCTTTTATGGATTAATGATGTGATTAGCAAGTTGTTTGATCTAAATAACTGAGATAGTTGATTGTTAAAAATTAAAGACCTGTGGAGGTAAGTTTGCTTTATTTAATTAGATAATTGTTTTTTTTTTTAATCTAAGGGAATGTTGAGCAACTAAGCTATGGTATACATGATAAAAATTAAATGCATTATTATTCTAGTTGCCAATTTCGTTCTGAAACCATGGCCCCTAAACGTAAAATTGAATCAGAAAATATTCAACCAAATAAAAAATCAAAATCCGAATCTATCAGATCATTCCAGAGAAGTTGGAAATCTGGAAATCTTTGGCTTAAACATGACACTGAAACAAAGATGATGTATTGTAATCTTTGTCTGAAGAACAAAAAATCAAATTCTTTACGTCTGGTTGCCAAATAATGAAGAAGGATTCTATTACAAAACACGCTAAAAGCAAAGCTTATTATATGTATAAAATTAACATTTTTCTTTTCAAATCATGGAATAAATTTGAATATTAGTGTTGAAATCGAAGTTTTTATGTGTTTTATTGTGTTTATACATAGTGAACAGAATGTTTTGTATTTTATCATTTCAGATCACACAGACTGTGTTACAGCAAAAGAATTGGCTAACACAATGCAAAATGCATAACAAAAGGCACTGACCAAGAGTGAGGCTGCCATCACTGCTGCTCTGAAAAATGTCTATTTCGCTGCTAAGCATGACTTTGCTAATGCCATGGTACCAGAGCTAAACAACCTCTGTCTCAAGCAGGTAAGAAAAATGAATTTCCTTTCAAGAGCACCATTATTTAAATAAACAATTAAGCTATAAATTATTGTGGGTTTAAGTATATGAAGAAGATTTTACCCATCTTATTAACAGTTTTATTTTGACGTTAACTCTTGTGTTAAATCAGGATTCTAAATATGTAAAGATTTAAATGCTTTAGGTAGCTGCTCTAGTAATAAGAAAGTGGTCAAGTCTGTTTTGTTATCAGTTTCCAGGATGACACAAACACCAGTCCCCAATGTTTCTGTTTTAGTAGTGAAAAGTGATTAGTAACCGACTATAGTATTCTTATATTGAAACTCTGATATAAATGTATTAAACTTTCATGTTTTTTTTTAGGGTGTAACCCAGTTCAATGATTTGAAAGTGGATGGGCATACTACATACGAGCACCATAACAGCAAAGGGGACTTCCAAGAAGCTTTGGCTGGGGTTCTGCATGAAGATATGTTACAAAAGCTGCAGAAACATCCAAAATATTCAATCATGTTTGATGAGTCCACAGACATTTCTGTTCAACAAAATTTGATTATGTATATTTGTTTTCTTGACTCTGATATTGCTGAAAATGTTAAAAGTAAAACATCATATTTTGCAATAGCTGATCTTCACAGGGCCAATGCAGATGCAATATATTCAAAGATACTGCATTTCTGTCTGAGAAGGGCCTTGATCTTTCCAACCTTTGTGGTGTTTGCACAGACGGAGCAGCTGTAATGGTAGGTTGCAGGAGTGGTGTGGTCACTTGCCTCAAGAAAGCTGTTCCGGGGGTATTGGCTTCCCACTGTATAGCCCACCGTCTGGCTCTTAGCTATAGCACTGGTGCAGACTCGATCCCCTATCTAGTCAAATTTCAGGAAATTCTAAACTCTTGTCTTCAAATATTTCCATTTGTCTCCTAAAAACATGTCTACTCTTTCTGCTATCCAGTCTATCCTACAGACTCATTCTTATGGTTTCCGAGAAGTATTTCATACCAGATGGCTCAGTTTTGAGGGTGCAGTTAGTGCAGTTGTCAAGAATTATGGCAGCCTTCTTTCCTGCTTTCTTGAAGAGAAGTCTGCTAAAGCTCTTTCCCTCTACAAACCAGTTGCTACTTTCAAGTTTCTGTATGTTGCTCATTTTCTGTCCGATGCTCTTGAACAACAAGATGTACCAGAAAAAGGATCTCAACTACGGAGAAGTGGAGCCACTCCTGTCAGCTGCGATCAAAACATTGGAGTCCCTGAAGGAGAACAAGAATGGCACTTTCCTCTCTGCCTTTCTCTCTGTTATACCCTCTGAACCTGGTCTTTACACTTTTCAGTTCCAGTCGCACACTTTTCGTGACTACTGAACAAAGGAGCGTTGCTACATCTGTTTGTGAGAAATTTGTAGATTCTATGGTGGCTAGTTTACATTCCAGATTTGCAGATAACGAGGATTCAGCTGTCATGAAAGCACTTTATAATCTGTTTGATCCCCACATTACTTCTGTTACCACAGACCTTGACACTGTCTCTGACTATCTTGGCAAAGTTGGTTTTGAAGGAAGAAGAAATGAACTTCTCAGCTTTTTCCACTTTTCGAGAGCTATTGGGTCTGATCCAGCCAACAAAACTGTGACTGATGCTGTGTCTTGTGTAAATTTGGCCATCCAGAATAAAGCTAGTTTTCCAGCTGCTGCTGAGGCTGCACAGAGGTTTCTCGTTCTCCCTGTTTCTACAGCAGACTGTGAGAGGGGCTTCTCTAAACAAAACCTCATAAAAACTTCTCTAAAGAACTGTTTCTCCATCTCATCTCTGGACAACCTTCTTCAGTTGTCTATTGATGGTCCCTCTCTCTCAAGTTTTCCATACAAGAGGGCATTCAAGTTGTGGGCTGCATCAAAGAACAGAAGAATACTGAAATAAGCCTTCCTTTCCCAATTTCCCTGGCACTGCATGTCCAATGCAAACTTTTTTCAGAAGTTTGTTACATGATAATTGATTGTATTTGCAAATGATTATTGTCATGTTATAATGATACTGAATTATTTGTTTGTTAATTTGGAACTAGAAAAAGCTTGAACAAATATGATGTTAATAAATTTATCAACACTGATTACCTGTTTTGCTTGTATTTAAACTGAGTTTTTTTTATTTCTCTATTGCTCAAAGGGTTCAAGCGCGTTAATCGCACTGTCTGAATAACGCACAAAAAAATTGGCTCGAAGAAAAAATGAGCTAGGGCTAGCCCTATTGTAGGTTCTATCTATTGTATAGATTAACCTTTGTCGTGATTATCAGATGACCAGACCACTTCTGAATCATAAAATAGGCTTAAGATAAATGTTGGAAATTTGGCATAAACAAATGCTCTACATTTTAATATAAGAAAAATATGTTAAAATGCTGAAACAATTCTTAAAAATTGATAAAAGACTAACATTTAATACTAGGACGGGACAGGCTGTAGCATGGGGAAGGCAAACGAGCGAGATGTAGATAAAAATCAGAGACATGTACAAAGGTTATGGACAAAAATTCACAATGTTGTAGAGTGTAGATTAAGTGATATAAAATAGTTCAAAACGTTTTTAGACGTTGAAACAATGCCATACTTTCAATTATATCTTATATTATTTTAGTGATTGTCCACAAGAAAATGTAGAAGATGAAAACTCCCAGCCAAGTGGGAAAAGGCAACTAGAGGAAGAGGAAATAGAAGAAGCTGAAAGTCCCCCTATGAAAAGGTAAACTATATTTTCCCCACCAGTCATATCGCTAGACCTGGTTGAGGACATTTGGCGGATGTTTATTCCTTGTCTAGACTGTTATTTTAACCATTTTCAAATAGCTTCCCACAGTTGCTGCCCATAACACAATGGTGTATTATGCATCACACTCGGGTGGCTACATCAAATGTTACTTTACCCTTA
This sequence comes from Saxidomus purpurata, assembly GCA_022818135.1. Taxonomy (NCBI): domain Eukaryota; kingdom Metazoa; phylum Mollusca; class Bivalvia; order Venerida; family Veneridae; genus Saxidomus; species Saxidomus purpurata. The sequence goes on from JAFMSR010000018.1 coordinate 15,257,733, forward strand.
CAGCTCGAAATCTCTTGCATAGGGCTATAAAGCAATATTTTGTGTATGGGCTGATCATAACTTTTGCACACAAAGGTTAGTTTTGAAATGATGGTTATGATCAGTCACATAAGGACTAGAAACCCATGAACATTTTGGTAGATGTGCAAATTTTGCATTAAACTTGGATGTAGTGTTCATCTCCTCGAAATATTGTCCATAACCCACATTCATGTACCAACTGTGCCAGAATCAGGTCAGGGTCATTCTTATTGGTCACCTCTTGATGGATTTTCTTGAAACATGCTTCAGTTGTTCATGTCCTTGAGCAGATGTGCAGAGTTTATTCATCAATAATTTCAAGACATAAGCCAATTTTTTAAAATGTCTTTGTAACAAGAAAACAACATATGAATTAGTATTGTTTATGTATACAGTACAGTGTAATTGCTCCCATTTTGTTTGAGACTTTTGCACAGTAATACTTCATTCAGTTGTTTATCATATTGACTTTGTAAAGCTACAAGGTGAGCCTGTTGCTCCTACTTTCTCTGTTGTTATGGCTCATCACATGCATGGCAATTGTTAAGGTTAGAGTTTTGTTTAACAGTGAATAATTAGGATCTTGATAGACTGTAAGCTTTTCTATTGGATGATTGTCGGTTGTCTGTGAGCTTTTCTCTTGGATGAATGTCTTGTCGTCCTTATATGAATATTTTGATTAAAACGTAACTCCTCTGTAACCACTGGGCCAAAGTTGATAAAACTAAGCAGGGATGTTCCTTGCATGAATCTCTACCAAAATTGTTCAAAGAATTCCTTTTGATGAAAAACTCTGGCTGCTATGGCAAAAAATAAGAAAAACTTGAAAAAATCTCTGAAACCACAAGTCCTAGAGCTGAGATATTTGGCATGTAGCATTGTCTAGTATACAATTTACAAAGATTGTTCAAATTATGAGCCCCAGGTCAAAATTGACCCCGCCTGAGAGAATACTTGATTTTACATAGGCTATACAGGAAAATCTTTAGAAATCTTGTTCTCTGAAAGGGCAAGGCCTAGAGCTTAGATATTTGGCATATTGTTAAGTAGACTTCTACCAAGATTGTTCAAATTATGAGCCCCTGGTCAAAATTGACCCCACCTGGGGTGTCACTTAGATTTACATAGGCTTATATAGGAAAAACTTCTCTGAAACCACAAGGCCTAGAGCTGAGATATTTGGCATGTAGCATTGCCTAGTAGACCTCTTCAAAGTATGTTCAAATTATACCCCTGGGGTCAAAATAAGCCTTTCGGGGGGGGGGGGGGGGTGTCATTTGTTTTACAAAGATGTATTAAGGAAAACCTATTTGGTATGTATCATTGTCTAGTAATCTTCCACCAGGCAAGTGGACATGTACCAAGGTAGGGCCATCTTGGCCCTCTTGTTTTGTCTACTGACATATACATTATCAAATGTATTTGACATATATTTTGAATAACATCCTGTTTTTATTTTTGACCCATCATTGTCCACAAGTTTTATACCATATAATGATGATTAAAAAAACCTGTACTCAAAAGTACTTGAAGTAGCATTCATTACTTGCTCAAGTACACACAAAAAAGAAGTAATACTCGAGTACTTCAGTATCAAGTAATCAGTACTAACTTAAGTACTAATCCCTAGTACTTGACCCATCCCTGTCGGGGGTCATTTGGTTTTACATAGGCTTATATAGGAAAAACTTCAAAAATCTTCTCTGAAAACACAGGGTATAGAGCTGAGATATTTGGCATGTAGCATTGCCTAGTGGACCTCTTTCAAGTTTGTTCAAATCTCTTGATTTGACATTGGAAAAACTTTAAACGTCTTCTCTGAAATCACAAGGCCTAGAGCTTAGATATTTGGCATGTAGCATTGCCTTGTGGACCTTTACCAAGATTTTTCAAATCATGACCCCAGGTTGAAAATTAACCCTTCATGGGAGGGGGTGGGGTCACTTGATTTCGCAAAGGCTTATAAAGTAGACCTCTATGAATTATGTTAAAGTCATGACTCCTTGTAATAGTTGTATTATTGGCAATTGATATACAGGTGAGCGATATAGGGCCATATTGGCCCTCTTGTTTTATGTTATGTCACAAATGTAACATGTCGTGACATCTTGCATCTTCTTGTCACTTGGCAGTCTGTTTTCTTAAAATAAGTGAAATTAAGTTTTTCTACTACTTACTGTACATACCTCTGTCGAAAATTTATTCTTTTTCATTAAAATAATTTTCAGATCTAAAACTGATGAGTTGGAAGAGGAAACGGAAAATTGCAATGAACAGAAACTAGATAAAGTGGAAATAGATCAAGATGCTGAAGTGATGGAAATGGATAAGGATTCTGAAGTTAAGCCAGAAGATGAGAAATCAAAAGAAGATGTGACAAAAGATGATAATGAATCAAATGAAGATGTGACAAAAGATGATAATGAATCAAATGAAGATGTGACAAAAGATGATAATGAATCAAATGAAGAAGCAGGTAAAGGAGTTGATGAAAAGGCAAAAGAAGAAGCAGAGGACTGTGATGAAAAGTTAACTGAAGATAGTAGTAAAGAAAATGTAGATGTTGATGCAGAGGAAAGTAAAGAAAATGGAGATGTGGGTGCAGAGGAAAGCATATCTAAAGACAGTGAGGTTGTGATGAATGGGATGGAAGTTGATGAACCTATTGATTTGGGTAAGGAGGGGAAAATTGATGAAAAACCTGAAGAAGGTTCTGTGCATTCTGAGGACAGTGAAAAGGAAAATGTTGATGTTCCTATAGATTTAAGTAGAAAATCCTCAACACCCAGTCAGGATGTTATTATGCTTTCTGATGAAGAAGATGCTATTGAAGGACGATTAAATGGAGATAAGGAATATAGTCTAGATGATCTCAAACTGAAACGAAAAATGATTAAACGCCTTCAGGCAGAGCTTAGGAATGAGGAGGCAAAACTTGTATTACTGAAGAAACTAAGATTTAGTCAGATGTCTCAACAGGTACCAGATAATGCGGCAAGGAAGACACCACAGCCAAATCAGCATTCGTCACAACCGCCACCACTGGTACGTGGGAACCAGCAGCCTAATCAACAGGCCAAGCCGGCCCACACTCAGCCGCCACAGCTGCAGAGACCAAATGGTAACGTACTCAATAACAAATCACAAGGGCCACCACCACTGGTAATGGCACCCAGAGTTGATCAGCGTCAACTCATTCAGAACCAGATGAAGTTACTGCAGCAGCAGCAGCAACGGCAGTTAAGCTCCAGTAAGCAGCAGAACAGTCTGTCTGGATTCCATGGAACTCAGGCACAAGCTGATGCTTTGAGACAAATGCAACAGGTACAGCAGAGAACTGTGGAGGAAACACCGGCCCAACGTCAGGCAGCTGCAAAACTTGCCCTAAGAAAACAGCTGGAGAAGACATTGCTTCAGATTCCTCCACCTAAACCTCCCCCGCCAGAGATGAATTTCATTCCAAGTCTTGCTAGTCCTGATTTCATATACCTTCTTGGGTTGGAAGAAGCGGTGAACTTCATAATTGATACAAATCTAATATCAAAAGGTCGTAAAAACCCAGATGAGAAAATGGTTTGTAATCCATTTACATGTGTTCAGTGTGGTACAGATTTTACACCTGTTTGGAAGCGTGAGAAGCCAGGCTCAAAGAACGTTATATGTGAGCAGTGTGTTACATCTAACCAAAAGAAAGCTCTTAAGCAGGAGCATACTAATAGACTAAAGAGTGCATTTGTAAAGGCTCTTCAGCAAGAACAAGAGATTGAAAGAATGCAGTCGCAGGAGATCAAATCTGCTGCCACATCTGCACCGAAAGAGAAGTCTGAGCCTCGTACTGAGCGCGATTCTCGGGAATCTTCGGCAAGGAGTGCAGCTGCACAAGCCTACAAAGAGTCTATGGCGGAGACCCTGAGACAGCATCAAAATCTTGTACAAGCACATCAAGCTGCAGCTTTACGCATGGGCCAGCCCCTTGGATTGCAGGGTTTCAACCCACGGGCTCCATTTCCCTATCAGTTGCCTTTTGCAGCAAGGGCCTCAGATCTGCAGAGGCAATACTTACTAGACATGATACCTAAAGGTGGTCTACCATGGAACTCTTAGAAATTTAGTGTAACATAAGGCTCATTTTTTGTATTTGACTTTTGATCATGTTGATAGTGGTGCTGGATGCATGGAGTGAAGTCTTGTATTTATATATATGTATAAAAGCTGTAAAGATTATTGACAAGGTCTTTCGGGTACATGTAGCACACTTGTTAAAAAATATTGAAGAATTTTAATTAATATTTTTTACTATGAATAGAGTTTTTACTGTGGTTGCCCGGGTTACCCAGGACGAGGAGGGCTGCATCACTTCAACAAATAAGCCTTTTTTTCGATCAGTTAGCATTAATATAAATACAATTTTGTAGTCCACTTATTTTGAAATTGCACTGAATAAGAAATGCGTGTACATGAATCTTATGTTTGATGATCTAAAAAAAATTGTCACAGGTGGCATCAAGTCATTTCATGTACTGCTTTTATTTAAAGGCTTTAACATTTTGGGAAAGGTTTATAGCTATACAAATGCTGTTTTGTTTAACTTTTAAAACATTTTATTGCATGCCAGCCATAAGCAGAACAATAGTGAATTTGGGGAAGTTTGGCTGTTCAAAACTGTGGAGCTGAAACAAGAGTTTTCTTTAAATGAAAAATGCCAGTTTCTTTTAATACAATTTTGCATATCCATTTGTATTTGGCATTATAGTTAATGATCAGTTGGTCTTGTTCATAGAACCACATCACTATTTCGAGTCATTGATCACAATTCACCAGTCCTGTTTCTGATATTGTATTGCAGAATACATCCACAAAGTTCAGACATGCTTAGAAAAAACCTTTAACATCATTAGAATGCAGTGTTCTTAAAAGATAGATTGTTTTTCTGGAAAGTATTTTGTTATGTATATTTACATTTTGTGAAGTGAACAGTTTTGTAGAACTTAAACTTTGTCTGAAGGTCTGTAACATAGTGCTGCAAAATGTGAAGTAATAAAAGACATTAATAACAGCTGGTATCTTTTGATTCTTTCAAGTTGCGGAACTGCCGGCATGATTATTGTGTATAACCATCATTCCATCATTAAGGGAGCTTTTACCTACAGAAATGCAAAGACGAAAAAGAAAGCTGACACATGATAGTAACGGGTATACTGGCATACATGTTAACTTTGCACTGTTTTACTAATGGTTTTAAAAAACTTTATATACAATTGCAGACTGTAAGCAAACTGTTTAGGTCTAGTGTGAAACTTTTCCATCTACAATAAAAAAGTAGATCACTAGGTTAAATCCTGGAAAATCTTAGTAAGCAGTTGTAAATGCTGATGGAAGTTGCTGCATAATGCTGTATCAAAGTTGTTCAAAGAATTCCTTCCAATGCAGAACTCTGTTTGCCATGGCAGTGGAAAGGAAAAACTTTAAAAATCTTAAAAGCCAGTACGTCCAGAGCTTGGATATTTTGCATGTCGCATTGTTGAACAGACCTCCACAAAGATTGTTAGCTCAATTGACTGCCAGGGTGAGCTTTTCTAATGGATGATTGTCCATCGTCTGTCAACATTTTGATTCTAACAACATCTCTGAAACTACTGGGCCAATATTGATAAAACTATGCAGGGATGTTCCTTGTCTGAAGCTCTACCAATATTGTTCAAAGAATTCCATTCCCTGAAGAACTCTGGTTGTTATGGCAAAAAATAGGAATAACTTGAGTCTTCTGTGATACCACAATGCCTAGAGCTTGGGTATTTGGCATGTAGCATTCTCTAGTGGACCTTTACCAAAATTGTTAAAATTATGACCCCCGGGTCAAAATTGACTCCTGGGGTCACGTAGTTTTACATAGGCTTATTTAGGAAAAACTTTAAAAACCTTATTCTCTGAAACCACAAGGCATTGAGCTTAGATATTTGGCATGTAGCATTGTTTAGTGGGTGTCTGCCAAGATTGTTCAACTTTTGACCCCTGGGTCAAAATTGACCCAGTGGGGGGGATGGTCACTTGGTTTTAAATAAGCTTATATAGGAAAAAAGACCTAGAGATTTGATATTTGGCATGAAGACATGCCTAGTAGACCTCTACTAAGATTGTTCAAATTATGACCCCCAGCTCAAAATTGACCCCTCCAGGAGGTCACTTGGTTTTAAGTAAGCTTATACTGGAAAATTTTAAAATCGCTGAAACCACAAGGTCTAGAGCTTAGATATTTAGCATGTAGCATTGCCTAGTAGATTTCTTCAGTTTGTTCAAATCATACCCATGGGGTCAATATTGGCCCCGCCAAGGAGGTCACTTGTTTTACAAAGAGTATAATATAGGAAAACCTATTTGGTATGTAACATTATCTTGTGGTCTTTGACCTAGTTTGTTCCAATCATGCCTCTTGGGTCAAAATTGACCACACCTATTGGGCAAGTGGACTTGTATTCAGGTGAGCGATATAGGGCCATCATGGCCCTCTTGTTTGTGTTTGCTTACGAGAGGTCGATTTTATGCGTTCTCATAAGATGTCAATATACCTTGGTTGAGTACGACTTTATGTCTATGAAAAAATATTTGCACGCGCTCAAAAAAAATCCCACAGGGGCCTGTACGCGAGCGTTGGTAAAATGAAAATTTTCAAATCTTGTATAATTGTGTCCAAGGTCATTTTCAAGGTTGTCTTAAAGTAAGTGTCAGCATTTGCCTCGGATGTCTGAGTTTTTCAGCATCTATGGAAGGCCAAACCTGTCTTAACCAGCATATACGGTTTAGTACGTTACGGACGTTCAAAGGATATATAAAATTCTGAAAGACCCGTGTTTTCGGTTAATTTCACCCGAATTTGCATTTAGTGTGTGCAGCAAACATGAGACTTTGGCATAAAAACAATTTTCTTGTTTATCCTTTGCACAGTCGGCATATTTTGTTACACACTCGACATACATTCATGTGTTTTTGTACAGTGTTTACAAAAACACAGGAATGTCAGTCGAGTGTGTTACTTTAGGTTTACTGCGCGTGTTGTATACGTCGGCAAATAGATTGAACTGTAACATGAAAGTAAAATTTCCATTGGCCCACCGTCAGAGGTCAGGCACAGGGGTTATCCTGTCTGCTAACCTGCACATGCACAAGTTCCATGCGGTAACTGTCGCTTCTATGGAAAGCCAAACCTGTCTTAACCAGCGTATACGTTTTAGTACGTTATGGACGTTCAAAGGATATGTAGCATTGCCTTGTAGATCTTTACCATAATTGTTCAAATCACAACCCTTGGATGAAAATTAACCCTTTCCGGAGGGGGAGGGGTCACTTGATTTTGCATAGGCTTATATAAAACCACAGGGCCCACAGGCAGAGCTTAGATATTTGTAATGTTACTAAGCATTGTGTAGTGGTCCTCTATGAATTCTGTTCAAATCATGACCCCTTGTATTATTGGCAATTGATATACAGGTGAGCGATATAGGGCCATTTTGGCCCCTCATGTTAAAATTATGATTCCCGGGTCAAAACTGACCCCATCAGTGGTGCCACTAAAGTTAACTTAAGAAAACTTTAAAAACATTTTCTTTGAAATCACAAGGCCTAGAGCTAAGATACTTGGCATGTGTCATTTCCTTGTGGACCTCTACCAAGATTGTTCAAATATGACCACACCAGGGGGTCACTTGATTTACATCGGCTTAAATAAGAAAAACTTTTAAAAAGTTGAAACCACAAGGCCTCAAGCTTAGATATTTAGCATGTATGAAACTAAAATAAAACTAATTCATGTTTTGACAGAATAGATCTCAGCCAAGTTTGCTACAGTTAGCTGAAGCAAACTACTGAGTTCATCGTCGTCTGTCGGCAACAAGATTTGTTTAAAGAAACTGCAGGACCAATCATTTTAACACTTCATAGCAATCATCCTCAGACTCCTCTAAAATGGAAATGACGTCGCAGAATTCGGTTGTCTAGTTGGTCAATCAAGAAACATGGCTGTCGGAGGGTGTGTGGGGGGTGGGGGGGGGGGCAATTTAATTACCCCCCAACCGATCGAAGATACTGCTATATGCATAGACTAATTTTGAAATAACTTCTTACACTTGTTTCCCATGCCAGGTCAAGGTCACATTTCAAGGTAAAAGGTCAAAAATCATTATCTCCACCCTGGAAGGAATTTTTGAAACTTGGGCCAAATGTTCACCTCATGGAGACTACACGAACTATCCCTGTTTCAACCAAGCCTGGACATGGTCAAGGTCATAATTATTAAAGTTTAAACATCACCTAACCATTTTCAGGGTTTCATCAAATGTTAATCGCATCATGATGAAAAAGGTCACGGTCACTCTTGGGGTCAAAGATCATGTGACTATCTCTCAAACCCCTGGAAGGATTTTCATGAAACGGTTTAGTCATGTTCATCTCATCCCTTCATATTGGTTTGGAGACTATGTACTGCATGGCAATACTCCACCTACTTGTTTTTGAGTCTACCAGAAATTACAAGGTTCCTGCTCCGATTTGTCAATCATTTCACGGAAACGTTTTTTGTGTGACCCTCTAATTCCTTCAATTTCGTTGGAGATAGAAGATTATTCATATTTATAAGTGATTTAAGGTCAAAGTCGCAAATCATGCTATAATGAGAACATTCTCATGAACAGGACAACGTTTGATACCCGTGTCGTGTAGCTTATTTTAGTTTGTAATTATAAACGGATGATCGAAATTTAGTTAGATGTCGGGAAAATGTCGTGGTTAAATTGACCTCCGCTTTATCAATGTTTTCTGTCCAATACAGTTCCAAGAATGCTTACACGATATTTCTTGGTCATTAGATGACACCTGATATAAGAAGGTCAAAGTAGCAGTAAATACGTCAGAGTCAGTTTTCTGCTGTATAAACGGAACTCTTTGGAAATGGCTTTCTCATTTTATTAAATGCAAAGATTCGTTGATTCGTCATATAGTAGTTCCTCGCTCAGGTTTAGTTCAGTTACCTCAAGTAAGGGTAATTTTATTCAGGCATGTCTTAGAGCCTGTTTAATAGGTTCTATTTATCACCGAAATGAATATCGTTACCATGGCTAACATAATAAGTAGGGCCTTGAAGACATATCTACAAAATCATACCATCCACAACGACTCTACTTACTCATCAGAAATGGCGAGACTAAATGAAATTCATGTTGGAATGATAAAAATCACCTTAGTGATCAGTTCTTAGCAGAGAACGTTTTCAGCAGAGGGTTGTTAAACTTTACGTTCTGTTGTCACCTGTACATAGTAGTTACGCTCGTTGCCAGATTTGAAAAAAGACACGAACACAAAAATGAGACAAAATTTTCATTTATTGCAATATAATACAATTAAGCAATGTATGTTGTAGAAAATGCTTTGTGTTGAAAAGCATAGTTGATGAGTTAAGAATGCAACACACGCGTCTACAAAACTGCAAGAACGAAGAAATGTAACTACATCTATGTCTTTCTAACTACAAACTGAAATATGTACTGTTTGAAAGTCGATTTTCTGACACACTTTTATTCGTTGATACTAAAGAGTTTGTAAATTACGTGTGAAGCAGAAATGTATAAACTGACTGCGAAGGAAGCGTTAAATACAGAGACCACTTCCTGGACAATGACAAAATACATGACGTAACAGAATGGTTGTAGAACATATATTTAAAATATTGTAGAACATTCACATAACCCGTCTTGGAGACAAAATGATTTTTTAAAATCAAAAAAATTAAAATTTTTACATAAACCTCGCAAGCAACACCCTTTGGGAGACAAAGATTTTGGTTGTTGTTGAGAGGTGTTGCTTAGAGAGGTTAAATTTGTATGAAGCCTTACTTTGGGAAAATTTAAACTGTTGTTGTAAAGAGGTAATTGCTCTACAGAGGGCCGCTCTGCGGAGGTTACACTGTAATTATTTTTCCTTCTTCCTTCTTAATCCATTACTAAAGGTTGTAAGTGTATTAATTTCTTTCATACCGAATGAAAACTTCAATGATAGCAACAAGGAAAAAACATAACACCCTGTGTGTTTACCCTGTATCCTTGCATAAAACCTTAAGCAATTTTCATAACTTACTGTTTTTCTATCATGTTCTATTTAGCACGTTAAATTGAAATTGTAGAAATCATCACAATACGTTAACTCAGAACAAGATGCATTACAAAACGACATTGAAAGTTTAGCAAAAAGTTCACTCTGCGTTATTGGGACCATGTTTGCCGTAACAATTTGCATTAGATATATGCCTAAACATTCAACTTGATTGAACAAAAAACAGTCAGAACTTATTCAAGATACATATAATTTCATTTAAAAAATGCTACATTTGGTCGAAGTGCCCGTTAAGCTAAAAGTTAAAAACAGTTAATCATGGATTAGAATAAAGATACGTTTTCTGAGGATCTTTTATGGGTCTGTTCTGTTAGTCCGTATTCTTCTCCCGTCTAAGGTAAAGCAATGATTTGCTACCGCCATCTTACAAGCTTGTTTGAAAATTCCCGATGGATGTTTATGCCTCAAGACAGTATGCCGGTTTAATATTATCTTATTAAGAAATGTTTAAATATAAATCTATTATCATTTTTAAATACACAAGTTATTACAAATAATCGTTTCAGTACATGCATCTGAACTTATTAAAACACCCACATACTAGAACAAAAGTCACGTAAGGACAATATATTTCAGAAAAGAATAACAACGGTATTTGAATCTCTTCCGGGGCAATGCTTAAAGTTCATGTACAAGCCACTGAAGATGATCGCAAGGAGATATTATGATGATATTTATATGATATATAAATGGCAAAGCATTTGAATTTAATTCTTAAAGCAAAAATATATCATCAAAAGTTTCACGCTTGTTCATACAATATGAATTAGATATCAAATCCATTTCCATTAGGTTGTTGAATAGAGGCTTCGTCCATGATTATTCCTCGGTTTCTATTGTCCTGGTACACCGGATTAGTCACCCCACCCGCCTGGTGCTCATCTAGCCCATTTTCATTGTCATTCAACTTAGACTTTGAAAAATGAGCTTTCAATTTTGAAAGAGTAACTCTCCCGTCTGCAGCGGGTTGCGATGCCGATGGGTTAGGATCATTCATATCATTGTGAACTAACACTTTTTTAATCTCGCCACTTGGCCGCGACCGACGATAAAGTATATAAACGCCAATGGCGATAATTGCTACTAGTATCACTATAATAGACACAGTTACAGCGATTATAATAGTGTTGCTACCCTGTAAAACCTCGGGTACCATTTTAGATTTCTCTGTATGTTCTGTTTCATTTGGTGGCGTAGTCCATTTCCCTGAAAAGTTAATGACGTTTCAAAATTAAAGTTCACGAAGAAAAATATTGAAAATATATTGTTTGTTTATGACAAACAGGCATTCATTTTGATTTTGATAATAGATACCCTATATTTCGTACCATGATATTAAAATTTATTTATCTAAATGTATCTTACCTTGAAGATGACCCCAAAAGTTGCTTATAGCACACAAAAACTATTTTCTATCAAAAGGGTAAATGATTTTTTAAAAGCTTTGTTATCAAGTGGTTGCGAACAATACCTAGAAAGGTCCAAGCTTCTAAGAGGACACACAATTTAACCAGTGAATTACATGTACATGAACTTGAAGATAATCACATTGTGCCAAAACAAAACCTCTATAATTTTTGACTAGAACAGCGTAGAGAGAGTGTGTTTCGGATGTTTTTTCTTTTACTGGTGTTATGTATAACTCGTAATAATTTTATACCATGATTTTTACCTGTGCAATAAACTCCAGCGTCCTCGCCATGGTTACAGTTCTGTACGGCGTAGCTGTTATGAGGACAATCTTGGAGTTTTGACTCATTTCCAACGCATCGTAAATTATCCAGCCAAACAGGACCCTTACCTCTGCCAAACTGAGCACCTTGATATATAAAACATCCAGATTACTAGTAATACACGTTAAAAATTCAAAACAATATTCAATGTATAAAACTAATTTAGAATTCTAGGCTGAAACACTGTAATTCAGTATATATAGGATATATATAACACAAGATAAAAAAAAAAAAAAAAAAAAAAAAAATTTTTAAAAAAAAAAAAAAAACAAACAATTTTTTTTTTATTTAAAAAAAAAAAAAAATATATATAGCTGCACAAAGTATGTCTTCAAATAAGATCAATAGAATAGTTTGAGTCTCTTTGATTAAAGACAAAATAAACCAGTTTCTAAACCTGATCTAATAGCAGAGCCAATATCCTAATTGTGATAAGATCAATATGTAAAGTTAAAACGAATATTGACCAAAAACAACTGAAATAGAACTCATTCAATACCTTTAACTCCTTTCCCATCTGCAAACCCTAGCTGTCTGCAGACGACAGTGGCATCCAAATCTCCCCAGTAATCATCACACACTGTTCCCCATTGATCAGCTCCAGCCAGAAACACCTCCACCCGACCATATGTTGGATCATTTTGAACATTTACTAGCCTTATATCTGTTATCTCTGAAATGAAAGGAATAGAAGAAATTACAACTTTAGGTATGTTTCTGTTCTATGGAACGATTACAATGGCGTATTAAGTTAGAAAACTGGAGTAGATCATAACGAACTCTTTAGAAAAATGACTCATTCTTAGTACGGTATCCAGCTTCAGACTTTGAGTTCATGGCTACAGTCAGCTGTCCATAAGTACGCAAAAGTTCGGTAATGGGAGAAATTATACTTTTTGTAACTTCATCAAAACAAATAGCGGTTCTAGAAGCACTATCAGGTACATATATGGACAAACATATGGACGGAAAGGCGCCAGGTTAAAACAAAATACATTTAGAAGAAATTGTTTGCATTAAAGACAACACCATTCACTGTTCACGTAGCAGCACACCATAAATTCTACAATGAAAGAGTAATTGTCTGATAAAATGCAAGAGAGACATATCTTTAATACTGTAAACTGTACAATATTTGCTTGACGAAATGTTCGCAGTTTGATAGCAGACTGATTCATTCGCACTTTAAAATTCGCGACAAGAGAATTGTCAAAAAAATAATTCTATGTGCAGTGCAACTTTCGAAACTGTTTGAAATAGTAAATTGGGGATTTCGCAAAAGTATCAGAGCTCTTGAATCAATACATACAATGACAATCTGAGGAATTTAGATTTACATGTATATGGCAGCTGTATAGTTTGGGGAACAGGTGTTAAAAGTGTACATGGATATACACGTACGTCAAAAAGGGGGCCCACTAACCCGAGTAATCATTTTATGCTCTAACAGAACAAAAACAATTTTGGAAATGCACAGGTCGTTTAACTTGATAGCCATGTACATATACATATAAACGGAAAGTCTTTAACTAGTATTCAGTTACTCGACATATCAGAATATACAGACCTAATTCTCTATTGAAACACCTAGCAGCAGCGTCATGTGACCTTGTCCTGCACAATCCAGCATACACACCCTCCATCTCATCAGAACTATTGAATCCCGTATGTCGACACTCTAAAATGCTTTGTTCATCCCCTTTACAGCTGACACGGGTGAACCATAGAGGCCCACTGACATGACCATATCTGGCACCAACCACCTCAAGTCCATCTTTGTACCCAATATACCGGCAGAAAACGCGGGCATCTCTAGAGTCCCACAGCCAATCACAAATGCTACCCCAAACGCCATTGTATTTCATTTCTACACGGCCTCTGTCACCTTCACCACCTCCTAGGCGGAATTCTAAACCTGTAATGAGATAAAACAAGTTAAACAATCTAGATCTAAAAGGGAGTGGTACTTTTAAAGAAGCCATTATTCATTTGCATATTGTTCTTGGTGCACACATAAATTCTAGTACATAATTGATGAAGGCTAAGGTTTATACTGATGTTTAAAACTAAGTACATGCACACACAACGGTATCTGTAGAAATATACAAAATTCATATGCTTCAGCAATAACATAAAGTACCACGCACTCTCCAAGACGTAATCATTAGGCATCATTTATCTAAAATATCCTACAGACTTGGCACGGGTCTATTTTTCTCCGAAGGCTCTCCTTTTAGGAACTGATCAAGACCACTCTTTCAAGTTTGAAATGTCAGGAGCCTTATTTCCATTATAGACTACTATTTAAATGCCTCTAGCTAACTAGTAAGAATCTACCTGTGTCATTGTAACAGAAAACTCCTGCCCTGTGATTGTAAAAATCGCAGCCGTCCATTTTACTCCATTTTTTATAGGAACACTGTTTTAACGATGGTTCAATACCCAGACATTTCACACTGGTCATCAGAATGGCACTCGAATAGTTTTTAGGTGGCCTGTACGCCGCTCCACCAGAATAACCAAGTTGTTTGCAGGCAACATGCGCAGCTTTGGAGTCCCAACCGTCGGAGCACACGCTACCCCATACACCATCTAACTGAACCTCAAGGAAACCATGGAACTTGGCAGATTCTTTACCATAGTCAGGTTTAACACGCACATGGAAACCTGCACAATCATGATGAACAGAAGTCATAACTTAGGAATTTGTTATGCATAGAAGTCGCAGGGATAACTTCATAGTAAGAAAACATTTTTATGGCAGTAGTAGTTGCACGGAATACAGCGGACCCCCCCAACTCCACCAAGGCTTTTTTTTAAAAGTGGTCAGCCCGGACATATCAAGCATTTCATAACTAGTACATGGCACATGCAGTGTTTCTGTACTTGTCCTTAGTGATAGGTCTAAATGTCACGATCAAAACGTTATTTACTTTTAATGCAAAATTGTGCACCCTTTTACGTGCTAAGTTACATGCACATTACAGAATCAGTTGCAAAGTTGTGTGAAACTTAAAGTGTTTTCTAGCACATTAAATCTGCATGTTAATGCGAATAGCTAACAGATCAAGGAATATGATATCTAATATTGTAGTTTTTATGAAACTAATTATTTCAGAAGTAGAAACAGTGTTACCTGTATCAACGATGGCTGAATGGCTACAATATACAGATGCATACAATCCAGAAGAACATGTCGACGAAAAGTCCATCTTGCAATTTTTAAACTTTCCTTCATCTCCGTCACAATTTACAGAATACACACCTAGAAATATTTATTATATAATGAAAGTTCGAAGAAGACTGGACGCAAAACTACTTTAGTTTATACTAATTTATTTTAGCTCGATTGTGAAGAAAACTTTCAGCTTATCGAGTCACTCTCGAGTCCGCTTCCTGGACAACCAGTACTGGTGTCATATGAGAAGGTACGGTCGTCACCCAAAGTGGGGCTTGAACCCGCAACCTCCGGGATGAGCGGCCGACACCTTAACCTCTACACCACCGCTTCCTTTAAACTACTTAAAGTTCTTATATTACCAAGCAAGATGTCTTACCGGAGAAAATGACCGATCGTTCCTCACGTTGATGTTTTAATTGGGAGTACATGCTACATGAAAAGCGCTGTTACTGTTTTCAATGATAGTGCAAGAAAGAAGAAACGAATTTTGACAACGCATTTAGTGAAGAAGCGACAAAATATGAAAAAGGTACATGTCAACATTTTTTCAGAATAAAAAGAATACAGTTCTTTCATTATTATATCCATATAAACTCATTATTCTATATACAGTTTTTTTGTAAATTGTATGCGTATTCAAAGTGATATTGGGACTTAGGGACGAGACATGGAGGTAGATTAGAATAAGTCTTAGTATAATCTGTTTATTTACCTACTTATGCTGCTTGATTAAGCTCTAATACTAAATCCCCATGATAACTTTGAATTGCTCGGATAGAATAATTAATTTACTGATAGAATAATGATAGAACTAAATTCTATCTACTATAAAACAATGTTTACGTATGCACTTCGAGTTCATGTCGTGTCTTCATGACGAAAGTGTTATCAGGATGCATTTTTCAGTACCATTAAAGTACTGCGTTTTGTGTTTGACATGTCTTTTACATGGTTTTCTTTAAACGTAAAAGTCAATTTTCGCCAGTAAGATACATTTCTTGGACAAACGAATAACTGTAAAATTGAAATTGATCATTAAGAGTATCTCAGAACTAAACCGAAGTGTGCTGCACTAGTCGTGAAAGCGCTAAGATGAGAAAAAGTTTTGCCATAAATTGGTATGAAAAGTTTAGAAGATTTTAAAACAACGAAGAACCATTCAAGTAGATATGATTACCACCGATGCGGCTTTTTAACTTGAAACTTTGATGTAAGATTTTTATGTCATTATCCTTTACCTATATCATTCGTGATATTTCCAAAAGCCGAGCCTGGGATGACCTTCCCGTCTGGAAAGCCGAGTGTTCTGCATGCTACACGAGCATCTCTAGAATCAAAATCACTGTCACACACCGCGTTCCATTTATCATTGTGGAACACAAGTACCCCACCCATGGATGCGTTAAAACCACCACTCAATTTCACTGAAATCGGAAAGGAGATATAAGAAAAAGTACAACAGCATAATTATGTGTGCATGGTTTATTTTAGTACATCAAGGTACAGATGTAACAAATAAGTTGTTTTCGTTCAAGTATGTGACATCCACACCAGACAAATACTTTTAACATACAATTTGTTTACCGCAGCTCCTATATAAACCAGCATTTCACATGCTATTGTTTGTTGATTTATGGAGATTTTTTATTCATGATATTTGGAGTAATTAATTAATTTATATTCATTCTTTCGATGATCTTCGGGTTGTCAGCTGTTTCAAGACAAAAGTTTAAAAACAAGATACTAAATGACAACGTCTGCATTTATTAACACACGTCTCGAAGCATAAAACTTTTGTTCGATGCAACTCAAGGCAATATACTAAAACTACACTTGTACTTACAATCATTGATGCAATAAACACTAGCATCATCTTTGTGTGATTTGCACTTCCACCATCCAATCGTCCCATCAACAATTGCACTATTAAACCCTCGGTGCGCACATTTGTGAAGGCTCTTCTCTTTTCCCGTGCATTTAAGATGGCTTAGCCAGATAGGACTTACTTTTCCTTGACCATAGTATGCTTCTTTCAATGCATAACCGTCGTGGTATCCTTTATCGCGACACAGTACCCGTGCATCGTTGTTGTCCCATGACGCGTCACAGATAGTGCCCCATACTTTGTTCAGCGCGATTTCTACACGACCGAATGCACTGTCTTCACCAGGTTTCTTGTCGTTTACTATCCGGTACTGAATACCTGTAATGAACGTTCCTAGTTTTTTATAACTGCCAACACATACACTAGAGGTTTGAAACTCTTTTTCTAAGTTGGATTAATCTCATTTCTTGATTTGAATTTTCATTTGAAACTCGAAACTATGTTGATTGAAACAAGTTAACACCCACAGTTACACGATTATTTCATTACTTTTTTCCCAGTGTCTGTATTAGAACTGTACATGAAAATGTAGCATTGGTTTTTCAGGAAAATTAATAAGCAAACCTGGTAAACGGACACATTACATGCGATATTTAGACATTACACGTATACTTACTGAGGGCCAGACACAAATGATTGATCTTGCTAAGCGCTTGTACATATCGTTTTCTACAGATGACCAAAATTTACGCAAAGAAAATTGAGTGTTATTTATTTTGGTTGGCAAAATCTGTTTTCTGTTACGGAACATACTAAAGATGATATTCAGAGTTTCCCTTTTAGCATTCGTCTATAAGAAACAAGTAACGACATAAAAAGTGGATTATACCATCTTGGTTGTAGCAGAGTGCAGCTGCATTGGTTCTGCCGGTGCAATTCTTTGAGTGCAGCCGGTCACTGAAAGAGCAGTTGACCAACGATGGTTCATTTCCTTGGCAGTGTACATCACTCATCCAGTAGGGTCCCCGGCCTAACAAGGGAGAAAATTCATTGTCGGACTGGTGAAAAGCTATTCCATGTTGGAAACTTCGGCTTCTACATAATACCTGCAAAATACAAACATTGTCCAGTACGTTTCATACAATCCGGCAAATATGCAGTGTTGCCGCCTTGCCAAGCCAAGAGCAACCGGCCAGGAATACGTTTGACTACCCCGAAGTGCTATCTGAGTTACAGTATCTGCATAAATGCTACAAACACATTTATACATTCAACGGTTGTGGGCAACACTGTCGCCATTCATGTTTTACATATTCACGTATTAAAACATTTTGATTCAATTTTATACTACTCTGTTTTACTGTACGGATAGACAAATACGCGATACATGTATACGTACACTTTAGAATTTAGTCATTAAACATTGTTTGTACCATTTAGATTAGCCACATAATAAAAACTGAGCAACTGAAATTTGTTCGAGCTAAAATACAGGAAAAAGACAAAATATTTGTTTTATTATCGGCTTTAATTGAAAACAAAAAAATGAATAATCAACAACTTCGTTACCATTGCATCGATATCATCCCATCCGGTGGAGCAAATTCTTCCATATCGACCGTAATGCATTACTGATACACTACCAGAATAGTCCCCTGCATCGCCCTTCTGTAACTCAAATTTGTAGTCTGAAATATTTTCATTATGTACACATCAGTGAGTTATTTACTCATAAATGCTCTAAAAAGTGAATAAACGTACACATTTTTTAATATAGATTTGAAAGTAAAATCGTAAAGAGCTGAAAGATTTACTTTCGGGAGTGGTCGTTGTACGGCAAGTATTGAGAAATGTTTAGAAGCTACGCAATTTGTCACACAGAATCTACATTTTGTACCGCATGTATTAGGTAACACAAAAAGCACCTGCATAGTTAAAACAATGATGAATGAAATATATTACCTATTTGATAATATCTGGAGAAGTTTCCAAACAGTTTTAGGATTAAAATCATGGAAGAAATTAAGAAAGGTAGTGTTTGATCAGATTGAGACACTTATACACTGATTGGATTGTTTCACATACGAAGCGGTCTGGTTTAGATTATTCTAAGGAAATACATACCTTCACTTAATGGCAAATCATTTGATTTGAAGCATGCTACAGATGCATAGAAGTCGGTCTGATTACATGGACCATCCATGAAACACTGTTCGATCGTTTTGGAATCTTCATTGCACGATAATGTCTTGTTTTCATATATATCTTCATAGATCTTTCCGTATGCAGATCCAAGAATGGATTTTCCGTCGTCAAAACCAAGGTCTATACAGATAAGCTTTGCACTGTAATCGTTAAACCCTTTATCACAAACAGCCTCCCAGTTGTTATTCTTAGAATTATAGTACAACACTGGACCGTGATTAATGTGCTTGCCAACACCGGACCCAAGCTTTACTGAAATATAAGGAGCCGGTTAAGTTAAAAACGGTTTGCTATTTAATCTATGTATTGCTGAAGAGAGGAGTAACACTATATACAGCGAATACTTAAGACCACAATACTGGTATCGTTAAAGATAGCACATGATTTGAAACATGAAACAAGTGAGAATACTAGTAAATGAATCGATCCTAACTGATAACATCCGGCCAATATCAATTCCACCATATCATTGCTTTTCGTTCCTTGAGGGTCGTTGTGCAAAGGGAAACAATTCAAACAGGTACGACTTATATATACTTAAATTCGAATCAAGGAGACTATCTGGTAAAAATGCTTCAAGAATTCTGGCAAGGATTCAAAAATTGATAAGGGTTAAAATGATCAACTTAAATACCTGAATTGTAACAGTAAACTGCAGCGTCCTTTGAATGATCAGCACAGTTCTTATCCGGTTTTGGCTGCTCCCAACCTTCATGTGGGCAATCTTGTAGCGATTTTTCGGAGCCATTGCAGTGTAGGTTGGATTCGTAAACTTTGTCTGGAGGATTTCCAAACTTTCCGTTATACTGCGGAAAGCCCGTCAGAAAATCAAAATACCGACAAAGAACTGTAGCGTCATTGACGTCCCAGTAGCGATTACAGATAGTGCCCCAAACTCCATCAACCGATACCTCAACACGCCCAAAGTTTGTTTCGCCGCCAGCAATTCTATATGCAACACCTAAAATGAAGTTATTATAAAGTTCTTTACAATGCTAAACATTAAGTATGCGGGAATAGAACAAAATGATAAGAACATTGATCATAATTAACCAAGGTATGATTTATCAAAATACAGGCCTACACCAATTTTATGTTTTTAGCAAAGACAACGTTATAAATGCATATGTAGTGTACCTTGTATATAATGTTTTACTTACCTAATGACTGGTAACACATAGCTCCAGCATAATGCCTTCCGACGCAGTCATCAACTTGTCCGTAAGCCGTCTTTGGGCACTCATCTAGAGTTCGCTCCGTACCATTACACTTCACATTTGATGTCCAAAATGGTGCATTGTCTCCTCTGCCAGTGCTCCATTTATAATGTAAGTAAGCATGGCCTGTTAGACAAGAGGAAGAAAGTTACTATAATGACAACGCATCATCTAATAATATTTAGTATATTCAATATGGCAATCGTTGTTGATCAGCATGTAGGGCTTTGTTAAGATTTTAAAACACCACAAAAGTGTGCTTAACAGTCAAACTAAGCCCATAACACTGACAGAATTGGTATTGTCTGCTGATTGAGATCTTGTTGCCATCCAGGTTTGGTATTGTTATTTTCTATTAAAGTGTAATGTCAGCAACATTAACGCCGTAAGTATAAGCCCAATCATACAAATAATGGAACAATATCGAGATCTTTTAGTCATTCATATTCTATCTACGATTAGTAATGCTTACTCAGATAATGCTACTTTTATAATGGAAACAAGTACTGTATTATTTAATGTGTCAGGGGAAGTAACTCTGGAAGCACTGGTTAGATCGACACCATAATCGAAATTTTCAGAGATCTTGTTGCCATATCCATCATATCTAAGTTTTATTAGTATTGTGTCAGAATCACGGATGATTGAGTGTAAACAAACGACGGACGGACGACGGACGTCAACAGATCCTAAAAGCTCACCCTGAGCGGGGTACTGATGCTTTTAAAATCGACAAAATTTGTGCAATTTCAGCTGATGTCACCTATCACTATAAAGTTTGATAATTCTACATGTATGCACTATATAAATTTCACGGATGCACAAATACACAAATAGACATGGGCAAATTAACCCACCCTTTAAAGAGGGGTCATAAAACTCATTATATATGGTACAAACCTTTAGCATATCCTAGCTGTTTACATACAACTATAGCGTCCAAATCGTCCCAATCGTCGCTGCAGATACGCCCACTAATATTCATGAATGTTACAACCACCGGTCCTGCGCCATTTTTCCCAGCTATAGACACCGTGGCCTCTGTAAAGAATATGTTTATTGATTTATTGGTCAGTATACTCTATTGAAGACATTTATTCAGCTTGTGATAAACTTTCCAAATGGTACGATGAAATGCAAAACTATGGTCATGTCACAGAAAATCTCTGTGAAAAAATTATGCAAACGCGTCAAAAGGTAGGGTAGACTTCTCTCAACTTGTTGAAAGAGAAATCTTCCGTTTCTCCATAGTGTCATGTGCAATGGATACAATGCTGTTGTCACAAACAAGCTATATTTCCTCTTACCAAGACACTGGTTTGTAAATGCATATCCTACCACGATTTAATTTTTGTTGCATTGTATCTCACGCACTAAAATGTAGATAACCAATTCTAGTGTTTAGCCTCTTCCTTATATGTATGTTTTACAGGGGCCCTGGTTAGCATTAAATACCTTTTGGTAAAGACCCATTATAACATGCTGCCGCTGCATAATCCATTGAACACATAGACCCATACGGAAGTTCATGGGGACACTGAGTAAGTTGCTTCTCATTTCCTTTACATTTGACTGTTTCCATGGTGCCATGTGATTTTATATAGCCATAAGGTGAACAACATAGAGATACACCAGTATCAAAACCCAGCTGTCCACAGGTTACATCTGGAGAAATAAAACAAAACAAAAATTAAGTTAACGACCTTTTTTCCTTAAAGTCTCAGTAGCATTTAAAATGATTATGTACATGTATAAAATTATATATATAAGCATAAAATATTGAAAGAACTGTGTTCTGTTCAGTCTAAACAGTGCTGACGTATACATTTACATATTTCTTTAATTTTTTATGCTTCTTGTGTTTCAGCGTTTCATTTGTTGCCATATTATTGCAAGTGTATATTAAAATATGTTTTCAGAAGAAACGGTTTAACAACCAATAAACTATCAGCATATTTATGACTACAAATTAAACGTCCGCATAATTAATTCACGCTTCTGTACTAAACAGAACGGCGCATAGCAACATTATGTTTCAGCATAACTGATTCACACTTCTGTACTGAATAAAACGGCGCATAGATACATTATGTTTCAGAATACTAATTCACGCTTTTGTACTGAATAGAATGGCGCGTATCAATATCGTTGGCACGATAAATGTATCTTACCAACATCCTTCTGGTCCCACAGGTGATTACAGACGAGACCCCAATGGTTGTTTATATTCACCTCGACAGCTCCGTGAGACTCGAAATTGCCCTTTGTTAACATCACTGAAATCAGTTACAAATTCAGAACAATAGTATAATATCATGTTCAAAGGACAATCGTTTTGACACACCCAAATACAAAATGACTCAACTTTTCATTAATATCTATATACTTTTTGCTCTCGAGAAAATAAAGAATGACTAGAAAACAGTTATTTGATGACATCTGATAGCACTCTAGAATGACGTTAATTATAAAGGAGATTGTTAAACACTATAAATTTGAGTTAAGGACATTGGAATAAATATCTGCATTCTTTACAGTTTCATCTCAAAGGGTATAGAAGAAATTACCCATATTCAAATTGCAAGTCTGGGTGTGAGCAATAATACCGAACGACGGTAGACAACTGCATTTTCACTTTTGAGAAAAATTTAACCGAAGTTGGTTCAGTAATTCTTTCAAAATACTTACCAGAAGCAAGACAAACAACCCCAGCATCATCGCAGTTTGCCGAACCAGGGGTCCATGTATTGCTACACTCAAGAATGGATTTCTCATGCCCATCACATTCAATATAGTTCATCCATACATGACCTTTACTGCGGTTGTTAAACGTACTGGCTAAGCCATCTATGTATCCTAGTTGTCTACAGAATACTCCTGCCTCCTTATCTCCCCAACTACTGTTACAGACACGACCCCATTCTCCATTGAACATGATCTGAACCCTGCCTTTACCGTCTACTCTGAACTTCACTCCCTCTGAAAAAAGCAACCTGGTTTTAACAACAGTGTAAACTTTTGACTTTTGCTTCTTTTTCCTATTTCAGTTTTACATGAATACAACTTTGTACAGATTTCCAAAAACTTTTGACTTTTAATTGTACAGAAATTTGATATTGTTTTTCAAAAAAGTAAAACTGACTCATTTAATCAACATTTGATAAATAGACGATAACTGTTGCAACATCACAAGAAATGTACATACCTTCATGATTGTAGCACAACACGCCAGCTGTAGGTCGCTGGTACCGTCCCCTGATAGGAAACCGA
This sequence comes from Saxidomus purpurata, assembly GCA_022818135.1. Lineage (NCBI taxonomy): Eukaryota > Metazoa > Mollusca > Bivalvia > Venerida > Veneridae > Saxidomus > Saxidomus purpurata. The sequence continues at coordinate 15,281,343 of JAFMSR010000018.1, forward strand.
CAGCCAATATTTTCATTAAACCCATTATAACTACACGAGCTAAGGTTCTGGTTGTTGTCCTTGCATTTGAAGTTACCAAGAGCCATTGGAGAGTCGAGACGACTTGTACCGTTGTATGCCATGCCTCCGACATATCCAAGCTGGCGACAGGTTGCGTTAGCTGTCGAGTCTGTCCAGTTTATGGGACAGACAGGGCCCCAGAAACCATACTTATTTACCTCTAAAGAGCCATAATACAAACCACCTTTTATTTTCAGATCTATATTTTCTGCAAAAATGAAAAGGGCAGTGTTGTAAATTATTACAATGAACACAGAGTTGCAGCACATCGCCAGTGCGTGGCTATGCAAGTATATCAAGTTATTTACGTATTTAACTAATGAGCTGACGATCTTAAAATCTGTACTCTGACTGAAAGTGTTATACATTGTATTATTATTTAAAGATAGTCATATAGTCAATCAACACTTTCAATTTTTTGCAATGTAATATCAGAAAAGAAATAAAATGTATATTAATTATAAAGAAACTACTTACGTTTTATCTTAATGACTGATTCGTTACAATACACCGTAACATAATTGTTTGTTGGACAAATTCCACGTGAATATTGACAATCATCGAGACTGCCTTCACCGCCATTACAACTCAGTTCAATTATTGAAATTTGCTCACTTTCATTGGCACCAAGAACTGAACCTGAAATCGAGAGTTTTCAAATTCACACCAGGCATACATTTTAATTCTATTGACTACTTCTACTTCCACTCAACTAAAACAGAGTTCTTTTTCTTTTATTTAGAACAAGTACAGTTAATGTTAACCAAAATGTCACTGTAGTTACTGGTTTCGGTATAATTTGATACATATATCGACAGGTCAAGCAAAGATACAGGTAATTTACATATTTCGGAGAGACCTGACAGACACTTGGCCTGAACAAAATTAATTTTATAAAAAGATGTCTTTATTCTTTACCCCCCCAACCCCCCCGCCCCACTGCCCCCCGCCAAAATTAGATTTCTGAATTATCCTCATTCTATTTAAATTTGATATTAGTACCAATCATGGTCAAGTTCCACATTACTACAGATTACCTGGTTGAAACTTCCCGTCAACATATCCTAGCTGTCTACAAGCAACTCGTGCAGTAACCTCGGTAAACCCATCGTCACAGACTGCTGACCACTTGGATGTTTCATTATACATTTCAAGAATACCATAGTTCAAATCATTGGTGTTTGAAAGACGCACTGTAATAACAAACATTCAAAATACATTGTTTTTCAAGATATACATGTATTTTTTTAATTGACAGTTTACAATTAAGATAACATTGAATTAAGATGGTCAAAACGACATTAAGTGCTTTAGATAAATCATAATCAAGTTGTAGAAAATATAAACTGAAAGTTTACAAGCTATTGAACAATTTTATTATTAAAATAAAACAAACTATGATTGCACAATTCTGTCAAATATTAAGATACATGATATTAAGATTTAACGAATTTTCACGTGGTGTTTATGCTGCCAGATTTACTTAAATCTTTCCATATCAAAATTGTTTATAAGGTAACAATACTTAGGTTGACCACATTCAGAAATAAATTGTAAATTCTATTAAAATACATTCTTCCTAAATAAATTTAAAAATGTTTTAAATTTAGAAAATAACAGTCTCCTACAGTCTTCATCTTTAAATATTGAAATAAATTATAATATCTTTAATATGATTTATAATATAATAAAAACAAAGAACAGAAACCAGAGTTGAAGAATTTGTATCAAACTGAAGGCACCGTCACCACATGCAAGTACAAAGCTAATGCAATTTAGCCAGGAACAAAATTTCTGTAGTCGTCGTAAAAACACATTTCATGGTATTATGAAGAGAAAATATATGAATATCTAGTGCATAAAACTCGAACATTACTGATCAAACAAAATACATATTGGTTGCATAACTCCTAGGTTACTGTACTTTTTCGTAGAGTAATGATTTAGTTCAAGAAATACCAATTTCTGTTTAATTGCGCTTATAATGATTTATCTACTATAACATCTCCTCACATTAAAAACAACTGCCAGAAACGTTAATAAAATGCCAAGTAATCCTTTAATTATTCTTTTGGTTTGGTCTCTAGAAATGGATACATGTGTGATAATAGGAGTATACGAAATATATTTTATAGTACACTTGTGTCTAATGCATAGAAAAAGAACGTAGTATTTTGAAACATTAAGTTTTTAAATTTTTAATGAAGTTAATACCATAAAGAACAATTAAACATTTCATCATGAAAGCCAAAAACTGTTTTGTAAAACAAGACCACCCAGCGTACGAAAAACTGGAAAAAATACTATGTAGTACATTTACATGACATTGGGTTTATATGTGTCTGCACATGTTATTTCTGTTATAAACTTTGCCAGATTTCGACATACTCGAAATTACAGAAGACTTTAGGAAGAAGTTACATTATATGGAATGAACTGTACGTAGGGTCTTCTTATTGACACTTATAAATATAGGGAAGACACTAGTGTGATCCATAGACTGAGATGACTTAATGGCAGTTTATATATTTTTCATTAATGTCTAGTGCCCAATGGAAGATAATTAAGTGTACACACGTATTTGATAAAGAAACAATGCATCACATGGATAAAGTTTGGTGCTAGCAATATGCACCTAGACTCATGAATATGCTGCATCTCACGAAAACACATCATAATGCTCAACAAGGTGTTTACATATATAAGACTTTTTACATTACAATTTTGTGCGTATAATGTTAGCGAGGTGCTCATATATATTATATATTAACAGAGAACAGTTTTGTGCATGTGTTCTCAGTTAGGTGTTCAACTTTACGTAAAAGATTAGTTTTGTGCGTAAATTCTCTGTGAGGTGTTCAGATAATATAACAAATAACAGTTTTGTGCTCAAGGTTTATTCGTGATACGCCCTGACCTTCGTTGTTCCAATACGCATGTTTTCAAATGAAGAACTAAAATCTAGACTTTAGGCCAATCCAAACTGAAGTGCTTCTACTCAGAAAGATACGTTGTTTTGTCTCATAATATTTACACTTCCGTCCGTTTGTGAAAGACATCGCTGTGGAAATAAGTGCCCAATATACAAGCACGAGTTGTACTTAGTCCAAACATCCAAGCTTCTACATGTATAAAGCCTTAGTTCATGTACTTTCTACAGATTAGTACTAAATAACAAACGGAATCCGCGCACAATCCGACAGGGGTCCTGAGGAGAAGGCGAGCTGTTCCTACTGCAATCAGAAACATGCATGTCTAATAGAATTTGTCTACAAGGAAGCTAGAGTCTAGGAAATATGCCTCTTTATGCGCTAAAATTATCTAAATACACTACTTCTTCCAAACTTAAGCAGTTGGTGTCATCGGCTTTCACAGTCCACTTTCTTGTACAATGGTGTTTAAACAGAACACGAACATAGATGCTCATAAACTTGCGTTTATTTTAAAATATAGTAGACTTAAAAACGAAGCATCTTTCCCAAATTAAATATTTTGGCTTTTATACAGTGTACTGATTTTTTTCAGGAAATCAGGTTGAACTAGTGTGGAAGATAAAAACCAATTCCCAACTTCAATGCTTCTACACGGAATAGCTGGTTTCTGATTCCTCCGCTGAAGATTCATCGGTGTGACCCTTTGATAAAGCTGCTGACAAACAGTCACCATTTTTTGGACTTACTTCTCGCCGACTTTGTAATCCTTGATACATACCCACAACTTATTTGAATGCAAATGTCAGTGCACGACATGTGTTTGTATACTAATAAAGCTTTATATACCTAAATAGCCTGTGCAATATTACTATTCTATAAAACTGTTTGATACAATATAAAGGTATGTAGAAAGCGATAGTATATGCGTTTAGACGTAGGTGTACTCAGATTTATAAATACCCCCTGAAGGTGTCAGTGCAAATACGAGTATTTGAGGTGCACCCTGTGGAATATATGATATCGGTTTCCAAAGACCTGTTATACACAGTGCTCTAACCTGAATGGTAACACTGTACAGCAGCATCATCTTTGTGCATCATGCACGAACTTCGATGGTAATTCCGATACCAAACACCACGAGTTGTTCTGAAAGTTCCAACATGCAGTTCTACAGACGTCTCGACATTTTCTCCTTCCCTTTCAATGAGCATTGGACACTCAGTAATTGAGGATTCATTTCCCTTGCATCGTATCCCATTTAGATGGAACTTTCCTGTCCCAGCACCAAAGGCGCCCATCATTAATCTTCTTCCGCCGGTGAAGTTAATTTGCCGACAGACAACGTCGGCTGCCTGGTCGTCGAAATAAGAGAAACCACAAATACTCCCACCTTGTCCATCTAAAGATATTTCTATACGACCGTTCGTGTGCGTGGTTCCATTAACCAACTGGATTTTAAGACCTTAAAATAAAATAGCATTCACAATTTTTTTCATGGAACAATGCACTTCAAAATATTAAAAACACCTAAGACTGCAACTGTTTCGTCTGAAGGCTGAACAGTTAAGCGCGAAAAAAAAAAAAAAGCTTACCTGGGCGTAAGGTGATGATCCCGTAGCATTACCTTAGTGTACAAAAGAAGTTGTGTTATAGAAAGTGATTTTTAGCTCAATATATAATGTCGTTGTCGTCCTCCCATACGCAATGGACATGCTGTACATTCACACAATTTCCAATTCCTTGTAGGCATTTTGTTCTTTGTTGAACTAGACAATATTTGTCACAGTAGAGAAAATGGTTATGTTAATTCCTCCTTATTTCTGTTGGTTGTTGTATACTTCAGAAATTCTATTCGAAAGTAATGTCATCGTGTTTCCAGTTAACTGTCTGCACAGGATTTCATTGCACCATAATGTCACGCATTCACCTATATTTCAATTACTTTCATTTTCCTTGTCAAGTTTGATATTTCTGTTGTTTGTTTTACTTTCCCTTTCTTTGTTAGATTGATTTTCATAAGATAAAGTGCACAGTCACTCTCTTGTCCAGTTATATCCGGTTATTTTGCCTTTCTTTTCTGTATAAAACACATCATAAGAGAGTGCACATAATATAAATCGAACACTTTCAACATTCTAATGAAATATATAACGTAACGTCATTTTTAAATAAGACAAAAACAAATCAGTTACATTAAAACATATATTATTATTTCATACTTCACTTAATTCATATCACATTAATGGCTGTAAATTGCCAGCATATACATTGAAATTTACTACAATAATTTTCCGTCTGCAACCTTCAAAGTCACGATTTTCTCAACCTCTCATTTAATTCACCATCTTGTGCAAATAAACTCTGTTAAAATTCTCACCTAATTTCAACATTATAGAACCATATTTGACTGTATTCATACAAATGAAAGATAGTATTAATAATTGACAGAGACTAGATCTACCAACAAATTATATGATCTGAATTTGAGTCTTTTTCACATTCAATGACTAGAACTAGAACTAGAAAAATTCAAATGACATAATGTTTATTTATCATGTATAATACGTGAATTTGAATTCATATGGGTTCTTACATAGAAAACTTGAGTAAAAGAGATGTAAAATCAAACTTTGCTTTGAACATCACTGAATTTTGAGCATTAGAATATAGCAACTCTTAAAAGCTGTGAACAGTTTTAAGACACTGAAGGTGTAAAACGAGACTACAAAACAGTTTTACTCACATTTATAAATATAAGCATGTACACTTAGATTAGCAAACATATTAAAAGTGAGGTTTTGGTTCACACAGTCGAAACATGTAGGGTTAAAACAGCATGACAGCTTTAGCACGTAAAAAGCATAATACAGCTACATACAACACAACAGCACTCAACGACACTACAATAGACAATTTTAACAGAAAAAACACAAAACACAGAAGGGAAACCGAGGGCTTACGGCGACATATTACTGCCCCACATTAGTTAAGTGACATTATGCGCATCTTATTGCACATAGTGTATTTTGGTGACAATTTTATAATTGCAATTTTTGGTTGCTGTGCATTTAAATGTGTTAAATTAATGATTATGCCGCATTAGTATTTGAAGTTGGTGCTTTAGATATAAAAAATCGGACTGATAAAATGATAGTTGAATGTGTCGTTGTTGATGTTGGTAAATTTGGCGTGGAAGGGAAGCAACTCCTGCATGCAGTTGTTCTTTTCTTAAATTGACTCTCCCAGTCAAATAAGAAAATCAATATTTGGAAAGTTATTTTTTCATACTGGTAGCGGGAAGAGTTTGGTGTATTGGGTTAAAAGCTATTATTTCATCTACGCTTTTGTACACACACCATTTTCAGTTGGATTGTTACCTGAAAAAAATGCGCATAATGTCACTTTAACTGACTTTCGTGTTAATTAGTTTTCGCGAAACTAGTTCGCGTTATCTACTCGTAGATATGTAGATAACACGAAAATATATGCGAAATTATATATTTTTGCATTAATCACTTCCTAAGTGGATATCACGAAAATATTTCGCTTCATTTACTGATTTTTAAATATGGTGGATAACTAGATAACGCGAAATATTTTCGCGAAAACCACTTATCAATAATTAACTCAGTCAGATAACTAACGTGTAGCAGTAATATGCCACCATAGTAAGTAAATAAATATCATCATGATAAAAATAGGTCTATATTAATAAATCATACAAAGAGATCAGACATATCCCATGCACAATTTCTCCCTTTACCATTCCTGTAAAATACAAGATTCCTTGCATTAACCATAGCAACCATATCTTTTGAAATCCTGTACATGCAATTTAGAAAATATCTCTTCCTGGATTAGTTTATCCTATCCTGACAATTCCTACCTCTGTTGTAACATTGCACCGCTGCATCCTGTCTATGTGTCCTACATGTATAGTATGTACTCCTTAGTGCGAAGTTAAGACGGCCTCGATCTTCAAATATAGCTTCTTTTGGTTCTATCTTTACACCACATTGCAAGATTGAGGATTCATTTCCAGCACACCGCAAATATGGAATCATTATTTTTCCAGTTCCTTCTCCAAAGTAGCCATTACTTAAAGAACGTCCACTCGTGTACCCTAACTGTTTACAAAGCACGTGCGCTGCTGGGTCATCAAATTTAGCAGTTCCGCATACAGTACCCCACTCGTCGTCGATGGAGATTTCTACTCTTCCTGACATTTTGCTGGTACCATTAGCTAATCTAAGTTTATACCCTGATTGTAAGGCAAATTACATTAATACAATACTATATTTGTTTAAATTGTAATCGACGCAAATGTTAAATATATTGTTTAATATAATTGTGTTATTAATACTTTTTCCTGTAAATTCGAACATAAAAGGTTTAGAAAACATACAAGGAGCATTTCTTAATCTGATAATCTTCTAATGTGCATTTCATTGTTCAAACTATATAAATACTTTATTTGCATTCGCAGTATATGAAAATAACAAACTGAAATTAGAGTAGATGTTGTAAAAACGGCATTTGACAATATGCCATGTAAACGGGACTGGTTAGTGAATTCTATTGATATTAAACGGACTATCAGTCTAATGCATGTGATTGTCCTGCATACTTTAAAGTTCCAAGATCAATTTGAATTTACTGTTATAGCAACAAACAGTTATTGATAGGATAATGATAGAACCATGTTATATTCAGTCTAAAACAATGTTGACATATGTTTCTTCAAGAAATGTTTTTGCAATATCATTGAAAAAAATACTGCGCTATGTTTCGAATACTTATAATAAAAGGTCATTTCTGTCAGTTAAACATCTTTTTTAATAAAATGCTCGAGCTACTTGTAAATGTGATCCAGTGACTTTAAGGCAGATAACACCCGGACTCCTGAATTCAACATAGCTATACATTGAATTTTGTCCCCGAGCTCACCCATCCAGAAAGACAGATATAACACGATCTATAACACTTGGAAGATCTGCTACAAGTACGGAAACAATGTAAGAATTCAATGCAATGTAAAACAAGGTTGCCCCACCTTCCTTTTGATAACAATAGACCGCAGGGGCAACATCAGACTTGCAACGATCCACTGATCCCCACCGAATGTTACCGCACTTCCCAAGATAACTTTCCTGTCCAGTGCAATTTACATTGGATAACCATGGAATTCCTGCAATTCAAAAAATCTTTCAGCATTTTCATTTTGGTCAGATATGCTACTACACAATTTCCAAAGTTATAAATATCTTTATGTTCCGTGATTAATTAAAATATTAAAGTTACAGATACATCTGAAAATAGAAAGTGTACTGAAAGTAAACTTAAGCTTGCTGAAACACACGGACTTAAAGTGACATTATGCGCATTTTTTTTAAGTAACAATCCAACTGAAAATGGTGTGTGTACAAAAGTGTAGAGGAAATAATAACTTTTAACCCAATACACCAAACTCTTCCCGCTACCAGTATGAAAAAATAACTTTCCAAATATTGGTTTTCTTATTTGACTGGGAGAGTAAATTTAAGAAAAGAATAACTGTATGCAGGAGTTGCTTCCCTTCCACTGCCGAAATCTCTACCAACATCAACAACGACACATTCAACTATCATTTTATCAGTCCGATTTTTTTTTATCTAAAGCACCAACTTCAAATACTAATGCGGCATAATCATTAATTTAACACATTTAAATGCACAGCAACCAAAAATTGCTTTTATAAAACTGTCACCAAAAATACACTTTGTGCAGTAATATGCGCATAATGTCACTTTAAGTCCAAAATGTAGGGAGTTACACTGCAAGTTAACAATGTAGCGAAGAAAGTCTCATGGGTGAAGAGTATACAAAAAAGTAAATATAACAAGCTACATAAATTCACTCTTTACACTACATATAACTTTTCACACTACATAATCACTCTTTACAGGAATGGGTATAATTAATAAAGTTTCAGTGATTCCGAAAGCTTACAGACATTGACAAGTACTGACGTCAAAGCAGACACAAAAGAAGACCAGCAAGTACCTATACTTTTGGGGTTGCTATATCTGACTTGGAAATAAGCAAATCCTCCCTGGAAACCCATCTCTCTACATATCACAGTGGCTTCCGCATCGTCGAAGTCATCAGCACAAATATAACCCCAGATATCAAAATGGCGGAGGGAAACAGTTCCCCGGTTATGACTGTTCAGCCGTAATTCATACTCTAAAAATAGATATTCGAAATTTGTTTATACTACATTGTACTGTGTTTATTTTCAAATGCAAAGTTCGTAAAACTTAATTGCCCGAGAGACCCACTCCAAGTGGTGGAATCAACCTCAAAGAGAGAGAGACAATGTGGAATGTCTGTCTCTCGCCTAAGGATACTACCACTACATGCTTTCAATGGAAATCGAACCCCGTTACCTCCAATATGGAGGCGCACGCGCTACAGCTGCACCACGGCGGATATAATTTGAGGAAAAATGAGATATTACTCTAGCATATACCAAATTCAATTTCAAGTAGAATTATTATTTGACAAAGTTTACACACTAATTTTTGATACTAGTTAGTGACTAATTCATCTGATGGTAGAACAATACACATTAACTATTGCCGAGTACTAGGACAATGAATATCCAATGTCTGACGTAAAGTTGTTTACTCCTTAACAAAGTATTATGTGTATTTGACGTACCTCCACTTGCAGGAAGATCGGAACATGCCACAGAGGCGTATTGTTTACTCGGACAATTGTCTACACCAGTTGAGTACTTGCAGTCCAGTATGGAAGCCTCGTCGCCTTGGCAACGTACACTGTGGTAACTAATCTCATAATCCATGCTGCCAAATGCTGAACAACAGACGCTGATTCCATTCTTGAATCCTGCTGACCTACACACGACCTTGGCAGCAATGTCGTCAAATTCATCCGCACAAACTAGCTGGTACTTCTCATCGTTCCATATTTCAACAGCTCCATATGTGACGTTGGGTTCAAGTCGCACTTTTGGTGAGAATAAGATTTGTGATAATGATTTATGATTTTATATTTACTTTAATATTTTCTTTATACAATTAAGTTGTTACAATGTCTGTGCATGTATTTTTAGATATTTAGTTTCTTCGTGTACATGCCTATATAAACATTGTTATTTTAATTATAATCTTATTAAGTATAAAGCAAGAAAGACATTATTGTTGTTTGTAATAATAACTACATGTATATTTAAATATAATAATTATCAGTGATCTCAACAAACGGTTTCAGACCGGAAAGGCATACCTAATGCACAATGTACAACAATAAATCTTGACAGGCTGATAAAGATTCTAACGCTATGACTGTTAAATAAAATGTAACCCGAAGTAAGTCTTTAACTAGAAATGTATCCTTAGGACACGAATGCCCCCGTTAAGGCTACAGAACAAAGTTGACTTATAATTATTACAATCATGCACGGTGTTCTTGAAGTTTAAGGTGTTTCATTTTCTTGTACAAATCACTTCGCCGTGACCTTGGCCTTTGCGATAGGGACACAGTTATTGCTAGTGACACATCGGGTATCTTATATATACAATGTACATGTATGTACATTCGTCGCAAATGTGATTGAAATCCATCCAACTATTTCATGAGATAAAGATCTGAAACAACGATTAAAATCAATGTATGTACATTCATGGCAAATATGATTGAAATCCTTGCGACTGTTTTATGAGAATAAATATCTGAAATCACAACTTCGCTGACATTTAAGGGTTTTACTTTGAAGCAACTATTTCACTGAATAGGGACCATATTTAGTGTAATAATTTGTAACTCAGACCTAGCTTCACCAGTATCCTAAACGTAAAATCTGAATAAAATCAACGCAACCTTTTAAAAGTTATTGATCAGAAGTCACCACTTTGTATGGCCGGACAGACGGATCAGGTAACACTTCATGCCATTCCGCAATGCCAAGAGATTAAAACCTACCTCTGTCTGTACAGTAAACACTTGCATCATATTTATGGTTCCTGCATGTTGTGTGGCTCACGTTGAATCCGGAATTAGTACAAGACCATATGGATTTCTCGTCGCCATCACATCGTACATAATACAACCAGGAAGGCCCTATATCATGTAAATATTATAACACTTTTACTACATAGTTTCCAGTTAACCGTCACTTAATTTCAGCAAAAACCTGCCTTAAACATCCAAAAACGACATTACCCAAATTAACAATAAGTGGAATGCCCTAAAATCTTAATCATAAGCCGATCTGGACAATATAACACCAATTTCTTGCATTGGAAGTGTTAAATACGCTTTAAATACGCATCTAATTCTACTTTTATTTGTCATTTTTGCTTTGACCTTTAACTGACTTATTTAAACAGGTTTGTCTGTATACATGTATACATGTATATATGCACACATTTGTGTTTAGACGTCATGTGTTTGAAAATAAGACTAACGAAAGCTGAATATTGATGTAGTTTATGTTGGAATCAATACTAATTTCATTATAAAATACAGTACAAACGCCTCTTGTTTAACAAAATGGCAACATTCAATTCACAGATGTTTAAATATTTTCTGTCACGATTTCGAGCGAAATTACTAGAAATCTTGACACTGATACGAACCAAAAGACAGTATTTGTAGTATATTCCGTATGATTTGCTACCTACCAGTGCCACGCCCATAAAAAGAGTTAGGTTGTGCTACACCATCTAGGTATCCTAGTTGTCTGCAAACAACTCTAGCGTCGTTATTTGCCCAGTAAGAGTCACAGATTGTTCCCCATTCTCCACCATATGACACCTCTACTCGCCCTTCAGCATTTGAGCTACCATTTACTAGTCGCACTTGGAACCCTACACATAAAGTTGCACGAAACCCTTAAAAACTTAAATTAATTGCTTTTGTTTCTTAATACATTATCCTACTGGTTTGGGTACGAATAATAAATATAATTGCATAACAAAAATAGCAATAACATATAAACATTAAAAGTAGCATCAGGATGGTTACATTGCACATGCGAAGTAACACATGTCATAAGGATTACGTAAGCATGTTCTATAGCAACAAAATATATTAACTTGTACCTTAAATGTCTATAACACGCCAAGAAAAGGTTATGAAACTGTAAGGAAATTCAAAATTTCAGTTGAAATACACATTTCTTATTTGATTAAATGTTACTGAGTGGCTTTATATTATACATGTAAGATGAAAGAACATCTGTAAATACTGTGAATACAAATTTGTCTTTAATTCCGCCTACCTGGTCCTTCGTAGCAGTAGACCCTTGCTGCCATATGATTGGATAAACAACCGCTTGTGGGCGTTTTCTGAAATTTGCATTTCTGTATACTCGTTTCTTTCCCCTTACATTCAACATTTGTCATCCAAATAGGCGTACTAGAACCTGAAACATTCAAACACTGCTGATATAGCATAACACTGGAATTTTCGACAAAAATAAAATTACTACCTCATTTTGAATTGGTCGTAATAAAAAAAGACGTTTTCAACTGTAATAAAACAATTGACAGTTTTAGAACCGAGTTAAGAGCAAATACGTTTTAAGAAATAATTACTTTTGCATTACATGTTCTATTTCGTTTTGTACACATGCCTTCTTTCCTCTGTTACACAATGAGTAAAAGCTGTGTCAAAGCAGAAAAAGACATCCCAACCCAAACATAGCACAAACAAACTACCAGTAACTTCAATTTCTTACTACTTGCAACTTAAGAACAAACTTCATAAGCAACATCTACCAATCTAAATTTTTTTGATTTGATTTGAAGTAAATTTAAAAAGGTCCGTCCATGAGAGCATTTATGTTAGCTTGTTTTCTTGGATGAGACCTCGGCATGTCTCCTACCTTGCCTATACCTAACAAAATGTGTTTTTTTCTGAGTCCAAAAAAGGAGATATTTACCTGACTGCAATTTCCAGTCAGTTTTAGCCAAAGAGTGAATTTGATTGGTTGCAAAAAGGTAGGTAAATCGCAGTGACCAATGAGATATGTGAGTGCGATTGACCTAGTTTATCGATCTAAAATGAACTACACGGAATGTATATATAAGGTCATCACAGAACATTAAAGAAGTAAAACAAAAGTTGATCCAATTAGTTAGACTCAAATTCTCAAAGTTAATCAGTAAAAAGTAAAAGTAAAAAACAACACTCTTAAGCAGTGTGTAATACTGGTATTGAAAATGAATTTAATTTATATTCAAAATGAACAGAATTTGTAATTAAAATGAATATAACCTGTATTTAAAATGAACAGAGTTTGTATTAAAACTGAATATAATTTGTATAACAAATGAACAGAATTTGTATCAAAAATGAATAACTGTACTTCGAAATAAAATTAATCACAAGTTCACAACGCTGTTCTGCACAACATGTTTCGACTTTATTGTACGTCTTCTTCAGGAGCAGTAAATAACAATGTATATAATAACAAACAAGTAACGTCACGTTCAATGTATACTTTGTTGTATATCTGTATTATGAACAAAATTTGAAAATACAGAATTTGTATTAAAAATGAACGATTTGTATTTTAAAAATGAACAGAATTTGTAAAGAAAAAAGCAAACTCCTAAACATAAATCAGCCTACACTTTGACACATCACAATACATACATACCTGAATACAATGGGCCAAATGAAACACCTCCCCCAGAATATCCGAGCTGGCGACAGAGAACATCAGCATCTTTGTTGTCCCAACCTTCTGCACATATTGTACCATTCATGCCATGCTTCTCAACAACCACTGTTGCAGGGAAACTTGTGAACGGCAGGATATGAATATCTGTTCAAAATAATATGTTTAAAAACATTCATTTGTTGTAAATGTTGCTTATTCAATTTTTCAGATGCAAGGCTGCTTATTCTAAAACAAATGATTCAAGTTAACAATGTAGTGCGACCGTGTTTTTTTTGTATATCGCTCGTATCATTTTCTTGCTTTGGAAACCTTTGGAAATAAAACTAACAAAGAGGATATTGAGAGTAATGACGTTAAGTTATTGAGTGTAATGGCGTAAAGAATTTGACGAAGAATACAGAACTACAAAACACTGAGGTAAATTTGTCTCGACATAAAATGGAGACAACTGAACAATTTCTAAGCATACATAACCTGTATTATGTTACTGCAAAAATCTTAACACTCTTAAGTACTGAGGAATATTAACTTCAACAAATTAGTGGGGCATAACTTTCCTGCATCTGTTAAC
>JAFMSR010000018.1:15302490-15478608 GCA_022818135.1 Saxidomus purpurata
TTGTACGTGGTTTCCATGCTATGTCATGTAACAAAGTATCATATATGTATCCAATTATTTTATAAAATAGCTCTTTTTGTGGTGTGATAAATACAATCAAATCAATTTGCAAAATTAATGATTGATGGCGGACAGTACCGTAAAATGACGTAATGACGGCTGTTATTAATTGCGATGTCACTTTTAATGAATTCCGTCAATTAATCATGTGCTAGTTGCGGTCGACAAGTAAGCATCACTATTATCTATTTATTTTGTTTAATGATCATTAAGCGTTAAGGGTGTGCATTTTCTGTTAAGTTATTAAGACAGGTGCTTCTGAAAAAGTTTAACGATGACATAGAAAATTCTCAAAAATAAGATTTTGTAAAATGTTAAAGTGACATTATGCGCATTTTTTTCAAGTAACAATCCAGCTGAATGGTGTGTGTACAAAAGCGTATAGGAAATAATAGCTTTTAACCCAGTACACCAAACTCTTCCCGCTACCAGTATGAAAAAATAACTTTCCAAATATTGATTTTCTTATTTGACTGGGAGAGTCAATTTAGAAAAGAACAACTGCATGCAGGAGTTGCTTCCCTTCCACTGCCGAAATCTCTACCAACATCAACAACGACACTTTTATCAGTCCTATTTTTTTTATATCTAAAGCACCAATTTCAAATACTAATGCGGCATAATCATTAATTTAACACATTTAAATGCACAGCAACCAAAAATTGCAATTATAAAATTGTTACCAAAAATACACTATGTGCAGTAAGATGCGCATAATGTCACTTTAACATTGAACTGTTTTATCCTGGATAAAGAAAAGGAACTCTGTCCTTTTTTTGAAAAAAAAGCAAAGAAACACTGAACTAATAATTTATGTCGTGACTTTGTTTTCATGTAAAAGTGTGATAAATAATAATAAAAATGTACAAAATAGATGTGTCTGTGCCGTTTTATGAGGCATGAGTGAAACGTTATTTAGGTCGTTGAAATACTACAGTTAACACCGTGATCGAGGCATAATTTAGCTCACTGAGAAGCTACAGTAAACACCGTGATCGAGGCATAATTTAGCTCATTGAGATGCTACAGTAAACACCGTGATCGAGGCATAATTAAGCTCATTCAGATGCTACGTTTAACACCGCGATCGAGTCACAATTTAGCTCATTGAGATGCTACGGTAAACACCGCGATCGAGGCATAATACAGCTCATTGAGATGCTACGGTAAACACCGCGATCAATGCATAATTTAGCTCATTGAGATGCTACAGTAAACACCGTGATCGAGGCATAATTAAGCTCATTCAGATGCTACGGTAAACACCGTGATCGAGGCATAATTTAGCTCACTGAGATGCTACAGTAAACACCGTGACCGAGGCATAATTAAGCTCATTGAGATGCTACGGTAAACACCGTGATCGAGGCATAATTAAGCTCATTCAGATGCTACGGTAAACACCGTGATCGAGGCATAATTTAGCTCACTGAGATGCTACAGTAAACACCGTGATCGAGGCATTTAGCTCATTGAGATGCTACGGTAAACACCGTGATCGAGGCATAATTAAGCTCATTCAGATGCTATGGTAAACACCGTGATCGAGGCATAATTTAGCTCATTGAGATGCTACGGTAAACACCGTGATCGAGGCATAATTTAGCTCATTGAGATGCTACGGTAAACACCGTGATCGAGGCATAATACAGCTCATTGAGATGCTACGGTAAACACCGTGATCGAGGCATAATTTAGCTCATTGAGATGCTACGGTAAACACCGTGACCGAGGCATAATACAGCTCATTGAGATGCTACGGTTAACACCGTGATCAAGGCATAATTTAGCTCATTGAGATGCTACAGTAAACACCGTGACCGAGGCATAATACAGCTCATTGAGATGCTACGGTAAACACCGCGATCAATGCATAATTTAGCTCATTGAGATGCTACAGTAAACACCGTGACCGAGGCATTATTTAGCTCATTGAGGAGCTACGGTAAACACCGTGATCGAGGCATAATTTAGCTCACTGAGATGCTACAGTAAACACCGTGACCGAGGCATTATTTAGCTCATTGAGATGCTACAGTAAACACCGTGATCGGGCAAATTAGCTCATTGGATGCTACGTAAACACCGTGACCGAGGCATTATTTAGCTCATTGAGGAGCTACGGTAAACACCGTGACCCGAGGCATTATTTAGCTCATTGAGGAGCTACGGTAAACACCGTGACCCGAGGCATTATTGGGCTCACTGAAATTCTTTGGTAAACGCTGCGACCGACCGTTTACTTGGCTTATTGAAATGCCTTCCAGAAAACCTCAGGAGGAGTTTTGTCATACTGTAGGTGCGCTTGAATTAATGAAGGAACATAAATTATATTTCTACGCATAGAGTAGATATCCGCTCTTGCATGATCCTTAGGCCACTGTTAAACATCTGCTACACCAAGTGTAGCAAAATGTAATGTGAAAATGAAATGTTGTTCTCACAGTATTGTTAGTTGCAAACTTAGTTGAACTTTGTCGGTTTGTCATAAAGCAAGCATCTCGCCTGTAGTGTCATTAAACTAATGTATTCACTTTATTATGCTCATGGGTATTTTTTTCTATTAAGATCTTCTTTTCTACGGTCATGGAATTATTTATCTTTTTTTATAGTCCTCTTTTACGACTGCCGTGTCTTGTGGTGGGGTCCAATTAATTTATTCAGATACTTGTTTTCATCTATTTTTTCTGTTAAATGATATCCACAACAGCTGTTTAATATCAATCTATCAAATTTAATTAATCAAATAAAAACAACTTTCAAAAACAAACCGTTCATATAAATGGAATAAACGCAGGACTGAACTGCGTGATTGTAGCGAAGAACACCCTAAAATTGTTAGCCATGACGCGGATGTATGGTACAAAGTTTTATTGATATGTTAGTTTGAATGATTGTTTCGGTAGAAAATTAATGTCCTAATTATATAAACAACAAACACTTAAAAAGACGCCATAAAACTTTGCATGCTTGATAACTATATAAATGATGATCTCAAAATTCTAAAAGGTCTAGCCCTCTACTTTACTTAATTAGGAGGAAAGATCTATTTAACACGTACTTGATTCATTACATATATATTTGCGACAGTTATTATATACAAATTGGCATTATGAATGCAACATGTGATTTATATATGTACTTACATAAGCTTCGAAGCACAATAATGAAAATGACTTTTAACTTCGGATTTTCGAGAAATGTTACGTACATTAATAAAAATACAAGGGGAATGAGGCCATTTTAATTATACAAAAGTATTGTTTTATTTTAGACACAGGCCAAGTTTTCTTTTATTTATGATTTGTATTCTATTCTAACACAAACGATTGCTTTTCTTATAAACATTCAGAGAAAAGCCTGTATTTCATTTTACGAGAAAATACAGGACGTTTTTCCAAGGACGATAAAGTTCGGGATAGTTTTCAAAGAAAATTAAGTAAAGTGTAAGAATTGAAATGATAAAATGTTCCCTATTCTTTATCGTTGAATAATACACAGTCAGTCGATCGGATGCGAAAATTTATATCACTCGTGCTACGCACTCGCAAGTTTTAAAGTTACTACGCATCCAAACTCCTGACTATATTCTATTCAACGATAAAATACAGAGATGCATTTATCATTTCTTAAATAACATGATAGGGATGTCGAAATAACAAGTTACAGTAATCTATCAAAAGTAAGCATTCAACATTGTTAATACATGTTGCAGACTATCGCTTAGCCTACTGAATTACTAAAACGGACCGAATTTCAGTTTATTCAGTATATCTGAGACACTACATAATATATATTTGCGACAGTTTTTAAATACAATGCAAAACATGATTTATATATGTAATTACATAAGCTTCGGAACCATTATTTGTTTAAACCGTTATTTGCTTTAGTACCATTATTTGTTCAATGAGGCTCATACTGAAATGCTATTGACTGACTAGCGGACAGTGCAGTTCATGATCAGACTGGACAGTACACAGACTGATCTACAGTGGTCGCAAAGGCTAAATCATTGCTTCTAGCAGGTTAATGGTTAATGCTTAACAGCGAGAAATTATTTCGAGAAGAAATAGAAAGACTTCCGGAATAATTTAACATCTTCAAGTAAACTAACAGCTTTGCTATGCCCGAACGTTTTTCCGTAGATGTTAAAAAGATGTATCTATATATCAATTTAGCCTCTCGTTTACAAGTTTATTATTTCCTCTTTCGTAACCTAGTAACTGTCTAAATACAAACATTAACAAAACTCCGGTTTATCCTTTGTTACATTCATCAACATGCATGCACGGGGACATTGTAATATGAATATACAACACATTGCATTAGTCATACACAAATGGTCCATTAATGCACTAAGCGCTGTTTAAGATGACATTTTTACAACCCTGAGTAGCATTCCTTATTAGTTTTTAATATCATTTTCGTAACCTGTCGATCTTTCTGCAATAAAACATAAATGAACGTTAATTTTGTTTTCGTCTTGCATGTACATGTATAAGAAATACACACGGAGTTTAAAGTAGGTACTGCAAGTAAAATGCACATTTGAGAAATGCAGGTACTGTATTATTTGTACTGTATCTATACGAATGCAATCTCTCATTCTCTTCAACTACTTCAACAATAGCTTCCAGTATACTAACTCCTGGAACTATCACAGTTTAACAGAGTTTAAGCTGAAATGGTTTATCAAAAGCTCCCATGTTTTTTTTTAAATTTCATTTTCCTTTTGTTTTCGTGTAAAAACGAACTCTGCTCTATACACCAATTATCTATAGGCGTAGCAAAATGATCTAGAACATGTTTCGGAAAGAGATTCAGTCACACTTCATAATAAAAATTCTTGTCTTTTCGAAAAGTAGTTGTTAGACTATGCAGACTATGGGTTTCTTCTTTATAGGAGTGACACTTCATGATACCAGTAAAAGTGTAGATGACAAAAAAATGTACACAACGTCTTGTTTATTACATAAACACCTGTGTACTGTTCCCGAGACGACAGCCATGACACTTCTCTACCGAAAAGTTTAGAACCGAAGAACCAGGCTAGTTTAGTATACGTGTTTTAGTTTACTGAAAATAAAACACTATCATGAAATGGAAAACAAAACAATACATACCTTCAGACGTAATTGTCCTACAGTTGGCCAGAATAATAATCGGAATTATATAATAAGCCATGCTGGATTTCACAGACATCGTTAAACAGAAGTTTAATCACCCTCGTTTTATATATTTTAAATTATTCATTCACATTCATTTTTTGTTTGCAAAGTCGTTGAACGAATGTATCCAAACAGTATGACAAACACGGAAAACAAAATAGGAAAGAAAACACCTCCCTGCTAGCTCCGTCAAAGTTGAAAAAACAACACAACCGAAAAACGAATGTATGCTTAAGGCATGTAAACTCATTCAAATATGTAACAAAGTGTATACGGCCATATACTTGTTAAAACCGGGACAAATGACTGTTGTTATACAGTGGTGTACGGTCTCATATGTCAACGTCTTACTCCGAACATTAATGGCCATAATGGTGTATGCAAGTGTTTTATTAAGTATAGTTTAGTTCATTTTTTACCAGCCTTAACGGAGGCAACGTTGCGTGAAAAGTCACGTGACGTTAAACCGAAGCTATTCTGTTTTGCTGTAATAACGCTGTTAAATCATACTTAAGGAAAACAATATATCATACCGATTACTTTTTACACATAAAATGAATGTCGTGCATTAAGACACATCGGTAGACAAAACGGCATTTAACTTTTTACATTTTTTGTTAACAATTACGAAACATTACTATACCTAGTTTAACAAACACTTATGTTTATAAAAGGGAAATGCAGGAATTATAAAAAAGTCATATAAAAGTAAACAAGAGTTTACTAGGTCTGTCAGTCAGACACTTCATTTGAATATTTCAGTGCAATACAAATGTTAAAGAATGTAACCATGTAGGCAATGGTATGGTGGAATCTTTATGAAATTAGTACATGTATATTTAAGTAATTTAGAAGAAGAAAATGATGATAATGAAAAAAGAACTAGAAAGAGAAGAAGTGGAACAAGAAACAAAGGGTGATCTAAACGGCTAATTAGATATAATTCTTGCATATATTGAGTATCAGTGTTTTCAGTTATAACAATACATGTAAACATGTAAATGCGAAATATCAATAGGCCCAAACCAGATTTCCATTTTTCACGCATTGTTATCATAAGATGTTGTTTATCTAATCGTCATCATGATAAACAATGCGGTTAAGTGAATTTCGAAGAAAATACGTTCAACATCACTGTTCACGGAACTTTAAGTCACAGGATTAACCACTAAGTGACCAGAGGCGTTAACAGCATGGTACATGGTTCACCGTTTGGGTTGAACTACATTGCATATGGTAATACGGTTTTATATTCTTATAAAGGAAAACAGTTTTGTTTATGCTGTATGTGGAGAGTAAGGTATTTGGATGACGGAATTAAAATAATAAGTGTTTCTATTACTTATAGAAGGGTGGACAAGTAAGTTGATTTGTGAACTTGCACGGTCTGTAGTCGCGTTTTCTGAACTTGTCGGTGAAATTTTAGTTCTTGTTTTTTTAAATGTAAGATTTACAGGGTCGGGGTATAGTATCTTTGTACACTACTTTTCGTTTTATTGATCATCAACTATACGTCAGACTCTGTAAATCTCATATAAATGTTCGAAATCTGCTTTGAAGCGTAGCGTTAACGGTGCTGGTTTTAAAAGGCTAATGACGTCACTAATATAACGCAAACTGATCCTCAGTTTATTTCTTTGTATTTATTTATGAAAATGGGAACTTTAAAACAGCTGCAATACAAGTTTACTACTGTCTTTCGATAACATTTCACATCGAACTCTGGTGAAAATCGACCGGAAAGCATCGACAAGCTTCGGCAATCCTCGGCTTCCCTTGCCAACATCAGCCTCGTCGGATGTCGCCTGTTATCTTAAGGCAGTAGCCTCCGCGGGTTGGATGACGGCTGCAAACTCAAATCAGCAAGGGCTGGATGAGGTCCGGAACCAGGCCTTAAGGATATTTACTGGCGGAATGCGTACAAATCCAATTAGGACAACAAAGGAAGTCTCTACTATGACAACACTCGGTAAAAGAATGTATGGGAAGGCACCCATGCAAGCCAGCAAGAACCATTTCTTGTCAGATCACCCCATGATAACAAAGCTTGGGGCCTCTAAAAAGAATGCGCTGAAAAGAGTAAACGTTGTCCACGAATCCAAGAAGCTGACATAAACAAATACTGTCTATCTTGGACTAACAACTACTCCTATGACAAGTCGGGTATGACATCAGTAGGGGAGACCGGGGCTAGTGCGGCCCCGTTTTAGAAAAATCACAATTTATCAACGGCTGCTTTAGCTCGACCTCTGAAAAAATATATTTAGGTTAGGCATAATTGGGCTGTACTTGCCCCATTATTCCCTATAGTTTTGCTTTATTTTAATAAGGGTAATTTCAGCTCAAAGATATAAGGTCAAGATAACCGGACTTGCCCCACAATGGGGCAAGTTTGGCCACCCCACGGGGCAAGTTCGGCTCGCAGAGAATTTATTGTACAAAGTTTGTATATCGCGGAACCAATCTGTAAACTGAAAAATCAAAACAAAAATTATAATTTAAACATCATATAGTTTCATTTCTTTAAACATCAGCGTGTAAACCCACCATTTGTATTTATGGGGCAGAATTTGAACAATTAAACCTAGTCCCGAAGTCTAAAGATCTACTAGACGTTAAAAGCTTGCTAAGTAAATCTTTTTACTTGATATATTTGCATCTGAACAAATTCTTTAATGTAATAAAAATGAGAAATAAAAACAACTAGAACTTTCACTGAAGGCGATAAATATCCCCCGAACACCCCACTGACACAGTATATGAAATTTATGTGATATTTGATGCTTTAATTATTGGAACAGCACAACTTGAGGCTTCTGTGTAGTTTATAATTGAATTCTGACCAGTGGTTTTGGAGATTAAAAGCGCACAAGATTTAACATCTCAAGCCCCAATGACCTTTGACCTTCTGGCCCGGATATTGGACCATGCACAACTAGGCATGGTGTTAATCACTTCTGTGAAGCATCATTAAATTCTAACAAGGGGTTTTGGAGATTTAGCGTCCACAAGATTTACTATCTCAAGCCCCTGTAACCTTGACATTTGACCCAATGACCCAAGCATAGACAATGCACATAAAGGCATTGTACTTATCACTTGTGTGAAGTATCATTAAATTCTGACCAGAGGTTTTGGTGATTCAGCGTCCACAAGCTTTTATTATTCCGAGCCCCTGTGACCCTGACCTTTGAACTAGTGACCCAAAACATAGACCATGCACAACTAGGCATTGTACTTATTATTTTTGTGAAGTATAATTAAATTCTGATCAGGGGTTTTGGAGATTTAGCGTCCACAATATTTTACTATCCCGAGTCGCTGTGACCTTGACCTAGTATCCCGGAACATAGACCATGCCCAACTAGGTATTGTACTTATTACTTGTATGAAGTATCATTAAATTCTGACCAGGGTTTTTTGGAGATTTAGTGTCCACAATATTCCGTCTACAGACAGACAGACGGACGGACGGTCCACTCCTTTAGGTTTAATGGCTGAAAGCCAAGGGGCTGTTAAGTGAGGGCCCTTTTTCCAAGTTATAGGAATAATTCATCCTTGCAACCAAAAATACCCCTTGTGGGTCCCCCTAGAAATAGAAATTTGCTGCATAGGGCCATATTTTGAAAAGTATTTAGTTACCTCCCCTGAGCCCCCTGAGACTATTTAAGCAAAAAAGCTTAGGAGTCCAGGCCCCTCAACTAAAAATAGCTCCCTATTAGTTTGTGGGCTACTAAAACGGCGTATTAACCTATTTTAGTCACACGGACGGACAGACCAGCTGAATCCAGTATACCCCCTTACACTTTGTGTTCGGGAGGTATAATTACCATATATAAAATGTGTCGGCTTATAGAGCGTTAGTGCGGGGTAAGTTCGGCTATAGGCCAAACGTGCCCCTTCTCAAAGGGCCGAATTAGCCCCCGGCAGTATTTAGAAAAATATCACGTGACATCATCTTGCATGGTGCAGAAAATGGAATTTACGTGGTATTATATCAAAGCCCATTATCCTTTATTAATATACATATAAGAGTTTAATCTGAATCTTAACGGGTCTCAAGAAAAATAAAAACTGAAATAGAAGTTGAAAACTTTCGCACAAATCGAAAAAATGAAGTTTCGGTTCCAAAACGACATAAACCATCACAAGGTGGCCATTTTTGTAGGTATGTATATAAAAGCGTCACAAGTGACATCATAATATTGATGACATCTCTATATCTTGGTTCAGGCGTTATATGTAACCAGATGCCGAACATACCCCGAGGCCGAACTAGCCCCGGTCTCTCCTATATCTCAACTATAGTACATGCATAAAATGAAATATGACACAAACCATGTCCATCAAAGACATGGACCCATGCTACAGTTGATATACAAGATGGTAGTGCTGGTATTTTCATCATGCACACGACCGATTGATTAGAGACAGTCAGCATACAAACGGGCAAGCACTGCATCAACTATGTAAAACAGAAGTAGAAGCCATCATACAGGCATAGAAAACTATTGAAGAGTCAAAAGAGAATTGTAAACAGGCAGTCGTTCTAACAGATGCTCTGACAGTCCTTGAAGTATACCCCTTGCTAAATAACTTAACAGGCTCAGCGAAAAGCGGAACTTGACCCTTCAATGAATATCCACACATTGTGATGTTCATGGCAATAAGATGGCAGTCCATATGGCAAAACAAGTAGCTAGAGGCGACCAGCTTCTCAGTAGAATCACTTATGAAGAAAAGATCGAAGTGGTTATGACTCTTAAAAGAACGAAGACACATAAAGATGACTTCAGAGACGAACAAGTCATTCTATACAGGTTCATTACAGGACACAATAGACTCAATGCTTATATGCATGGCAAATTGAAGTGAAGCTGAAGTTGTTCTCATCTCCGAAATGCTCGTGTGGTCTTTTAGACCATACTGCAGAGCATTGCCACAGATCTTTCCCCTGTATGATCAGTAAGGAAAAAGTGTGTGGCGCCCTGGAAAAGAAGTTCCTTCCTCCATCGCTGTTACCGGGTTGGCAGGATTATCTTTGTGAAATGCTATAGTTACATGATTTTCCTTTTGGACAGCACTGATAGCGGACTTCCAATTGAATGAATACGTTAAGAACTCCCATGACATTCAAGCTAGATAGATAAGAATAAATTAATCTGAATTACGTGCAAGTAAAAACACTTGAAGCATAAATTTGCATAAAACAAATAGTCATTAAAACGTATGTATTCTTCAGGTAAAACATTTTGGAAGAATCCTTATTTTGCTGAATATCATAATGCTATTACGGTCAAGTTGATGGATGAAATAGATATCTACGATTAATGACTACTTTGTCGGTGAAAGCGAAGACAAAATACGAAACTATGGTTACAATAGTAATATTATACTTGCAATGGTTAATCATGAATCAGGGTGGAATTGCGGTAGCAAAATAAAGTTTTCATGATCGTGCAATTGACATTTTGTGAATCTCAGCACCGTTATTTCGTTTTATTTGGCGTTAACATCCGTCATTTTGCTAAGAGATTCTATTCCATGCAACCAGAACTGTCATGAAACTAGAACACAAGAGTTTCGGCCAATGGAAGAAAGACAGTCCAACTAGTCAAAACTGGCTTTCTATAAACTAGAAAGAATTACTTAACAGCTAAATAAGCCTCCTTCAGCCTATCGCCTCTACAGTCATAATCGAATATTTGTAAAATCTAGAAACGTGTGCATCAAAAGTGTTCGAAATTAGTATATTTAAGTTATACAAAAGAAGAATGATAATGCAAAAGTACAAGAAAAAGATAAAGTCGAAGTAAAAGCAAAAAGAGAAAGCTAAACAGCTAAACACAAAGCAGCATATATTCAGTGTCAGTGTTTTTCAATGATTAGAATGACACATGTAAATGCGAAATACATGTATTATAAGGTCCAAACTAGAGTTTCATTTTTTCACACACAGTGTTATCATAAGCTATCTTAACGTCATTTTGTTAAACAATGCGGTTGGAGTTTCACAGAAAATGTTTTTAACGTCACCGGAACATTAGGGCAGACATAATTAATTGGATATACCACTACATTTGTTTGTAAGTACCAGGAGCGGTAACAACATGGTACATGATTCACCGTTCGGGTCTGAATAACATTGCATATGGTGATATGGTTTTATATTCTTATCAGGGAAAAGGTTTTGTTTATGCTAAATGTGGAGAGTAAGGTGTTTCTCGCAAGGTCTCTCGTCGCATTTTTTAAAATTTTTTTTTATAATTTCTTTGTACGCTACTTTTCTAT
Organism: Saxidomus purpurata; assembly: GCA_022818135.1. Lineage (NCBI taxonomy): Eukaryota > Metazoa > Mollusca > Bivalvia > Venerida > Veneridae > Saxidomus > Saxidomus purpurata. The sequence goes on from JAFMSR010000018.1 coordinate 15,314,013, forward strand.
CTATTGATGATTAAAAGGATTAGATTCGCATTTAAAATTGATCGTAAAAAACACATTTTGAGTATTGTTGAATCGTATTTTGATCTTTGGAAGTTTTCAATTTTGTACTTAATCAAAGTTGTTCACAGTTTATTTAATGTTATTTTGGGAAATGTAAATGATACGGTCATTACTAGTTTCCAAAGTAAAGCTGTCCATTGTATTGTAACACGCTTCAGTTACATATTTACTTTTGGAGAGTACTGAAGCGGTCTTCCAACTGAATGAATATGTTTAAAATTTCCATGGTATTCAAGCTAGATGAATAAGCATAAATTAAACTGATGTACGCACAAGTAAATAAACAATTAAAGCATAGATTAGCATAAAACAAAACAAATTTGTCATAAAAAACGGAATATTTGTCGCGCAAATAACTTTGGATGAACTATGAGGAAATGCAAATAATAAGAGTTATCATCATAAGAGCTATCTTTATTTTGGTGTATATCATAACACTACAACTAGATATATACGATCTTTGACTACGGTGTCGGTGAAGGAACAAAATACGAAGATACTATTACAAAAATCACACTACTAGTACACTAAGGTCAAAAATGAAACAAGGTTGTCTAAATCGGAATTAAAGCACTGTAAGCACTGTAGTTCTTCGATCTGAAACAAAGACAATTTGATGAACTGTCACCAGCTCAAAAGAGACTTTAAATTAAACAAATGTCTAAATTGGCCCTAAGTCGCTGTATTTCAAGTAATCAACTTTGCAATTAAAATCCTCTTCAGTATTGTGTATTACCGAAGTACTCATGGATTCAACTTTTCTCGAGTACTCTTTTGGTACTGTAGTACTGTACAAGAATGTGGTGCTCTGAAGTAGTGTAAGTACTGTAAGTACTGTTGTGTTCTAAAGATATGCAGCATTTATATAGAACTGTACTTTAATCCTACTGTTTTAACCTTCTGTAGAAGTGTAGTTTTCTATAGTACTGTCTGGTATTGCAACATTATAAAATATATTCCTTTTTGCACACTTTAGTATTGTGGTACTCTCTGGTACTGTAGTACTCATCATACTATAGTACTGTATAGTGTTGTAGTTCTCCACAGTATTTTACAGATATATGATAGTACTGTATAGTGTTGTAGTTCTCCACAGTACTTTACAGATATACTATAGTACTGTATAGTGTTGTAGTTCTCCACAGTACTTTACAGATATACTATAGTACTGTATAGTGTTGTAGTTCTCCACAGTACTTTACATATATATGATAGTACTGTATGATACTGTAGCTCTACATAATGCTGCATCACTACTACTTAATATAATTTTCAATCAGTTCAACCCTTTTACACCTGTATTTATTATTGAATACAATACAAACAAAAATAGATGAAAATTATCAGTTTTGTGAAATTCAAAACTGTTTTGATTGCTTAATGTGTTTTTTTTATTATGGGAGTGTGACAGTTATCGGCACGTTATGGGCAAAAATCCTGCTGACATAATTCACACATAAAACGACCTGTAAATAAACCATACAGTTTTATAATCAATCTGATTGGCTGTGTTTTGATCACATAACCCCTGCAATATTATATTTCTATGTCATGATTTTAGGAATGGCAAAATGACACTAAAATGTATCAGTTATCGGCACTGTGTACCAATTATCAGCATGTTGACAATTAAAATTCCAATTTCTTTGGGAACCATGAACATAAAGAATACATAATGCGTCTCCGTTCACGTGGTCCAGGGTCATATCATTTCTTTATATAGTTCCCTTTTTATTCAGTTTCGACTTATTTATTCTCTAAATCTAAAACATTTGCACCAATTTAAGAGTTACCCAATGTCTGGGAAATGTTTTATCCAGGTTTGAAAGGTATGGCATGTCGTAAAGGATAAGACAATTAACTTGAATTTGCTTGCAAATCGAACTGTTTGCTATCTGTATTGGCCTTTAATTTAAGTGAATGATGCCAATTTGAGGGAATAACTCGCATTATCTGATTGTTCTGAATTTTGACATGTTCAAAAGCTCCTATCAGAAAGATAAAGCGAAACAATTAAAAAAACCAGATCATTTTAAAACAAAAATGATAATTGAAAACCAATGTCTTTGCCTATTGTGATGACTCTACTGGATAGAATATATCAAAGTAAGAACGGCATCACTAAATTCAAGTCTTCTAATTAGCAGTCGTAGCAAGTCATACAGCTTTTGGTGGACATACATGTATTCATGAATATATATTTCAGTTATTTTTTTCTGTAACTACCAGGCCTAAAATTTCAGTTGCATCTCTAACTGGATGGTGGACTCATTCTCCTAAGATATGAATAAACAAATACTTTATTTTTGTTAATTGCTTTATGTGCTGATAACTGTAACACATATTAAATTTGTGTTACAGTTATCGGCATCCCCGTTGTATGCAAAGGGGAACAACTACTCTAATTTTGTAGTCTTATACCTGTAGCTGATTGTTTTCAAGGCCGGATAGGTTTGTATGTGACAAAATTGTGATTTTTCAGTTTCATGACAAAAAAAATTATAATGACACCGTTTGTTAACCTATGACGTAAGCAACCAAAATAAACAACAGAACAATGTGACACTTAGTAGTTTTACATATTCTGTCAAATATGCAGCATGAAAAAAGCTCCACAAGGAAGAAAATGGTTCCTCCTGAATATTTTCTCAGAAACTGTGGCGTTAACATTGAATTTGACGTAACAATTTAAGTAGAATAAATTGATAAACAAAGAAGTGCCGATAATTGAAACATGTCGATAATTGTCTACTGCCTATCAAAATTATCAGCGTTCATTTTGATGTAGGTATTTGCGAAACTTAGTACTGTAAGTGACTCTCCTAACCTCTTTGTGTCACCGTCTTTGGTTAGAAAGTGTATTCTACAACAGTTCCTGAGTGACAGGCATACCATACCTCTTTTGTAAGTTCAAATACAAACAGATATCTTTGTGAAAATTGTGGACTAGGTGTATAACAAAGGCACCATCATAGACTGCCAATATGGCATGTGACTCGATTGAATGTATGTGGACTGCATGACCTACCTGATAAATTATCACCTGCATTTTTCCTAGGTGTACACTTTAATTTAATACACTACTGTCTGTAACATACTTAATAGCAACAAGCAAATCTAATGCTTAATATGACTGATGGGACGTACATTTATGAATATATCTTCTGTAAACTCTATTCTTTTCTGATATTGAACTGTAAAATGGGTTATACTAGAACAGAACAACCATGTCCCTGAGGTATTTTAAACACTATAAACTTTTTAAATATCTTTGTTTCATATGGTCAATGATACATATTACATGATTATGTTTAGTAATTTTAGATGACACTGTTATCCTGATTGGCCGATGGCTACCTCAAATGGCAAGGTCACCCTTACAGCTCGAAATCTCTCCCATAGGGCTATAAAGCAATATTTTGTGTATGGGCTGATCATAACTTTCTACATAAGCTTGTTTTGAAAAGATGGTTATGATCAGTCACATAAGGACTAGAAGCCCATGGACATTTTGATAGATGTGCAAATTTTGCATTACACTTGGATGTAGTGTTTATCTCCTCGGAAATATTATCAATAACCCACATACATGTACCAACTGTGCCGAAATCAGGTCAGGGTCATTCTTATTGGTCACCCTATGTCCATGAGAAAATGTGTAGTGGCACTGTTTTACTAATGATGTATATAATTAGTCGGTTGCCCGGTTAGGTTTCTGAATACTTTATACACAATCACAGATTGTAAGCAAACTGCTTGGGTCAAGTGTGAAACTGTGCCATATACGACTAAAAAGTAGATCACTAGATTAAATCCTAGAAAATCTTTGTAAGCATTTGTACATGCTGATGGAACTTTCTGCATAATGCTCCATCAAAGTTGTTCAAAGAATTCCTTCCAATGCAGAACTCTGGTTGCCATGGCAGCGGAAAGGAAAAATCATACAAAATCTTCTCAAATGCCAGAAGGTCCAGAGCTAAGATATTTTGCATCTATCATTGTCAAGAAGACCTCTACCAAGACTGTTAAAATAATGATCCCCAGGTCAGAATTGACCATATCAGTGGGGACACTTCAATTCACTTAAAGACTTAAAATCACGAGGCCTACAGCTAAGATACTTAGCATGTGTCATTGTCTAGTGTCTACCAAGATTGGTCAAATATGACCCCTGGGTCATAATTGACCACACCAAGGGGTCACTTGATTTACATAGGCTTAAATAGGAAAAACTTTAAAAAAAAATCACTGAAACCAAACGGCCTGAAGCTTAGATATTTAGCATGTATAAAACTGAGCTAAAACAAAGCAATGTTTTGACAAGATTAATCAGGACTAAATCATACCAAAATTTAGCAATTTTGCATGTAAACTTAGTTCAGGCAGATTAGTACAAAGTTTAGCCTTTACAGCTATTAAGATCGCTCACCGTCCGGCGTCAATTCACATTTTCCTGCAAAGATCTCTGTGTGCATCAGAATAACTGCTACAGTTAGCTAATGCAAATTACATCGTCATCTGTCAGCAACAAGATATGTTTTATGAAACTGCAGGAACAATCATGTGAAGACTTCATAGCAATCATCTCAGTTTCCTATAAATGGAGATGACTTCGCAGAATTTTGTTTTCAAGTTGATTAATTAAGAAACATGGCTGTCGGTTGGAGGGAATTTAATTAACCCCCAACCGATCAGAATACTGCTACATGCATAGACTAATTTTGAAATGACTTCTCACAGTTGTTGCCCATACCTTGCCAGGTCAAGGTTCCATTTCAAGGTAGTCAAATAATATCTCCACCCTGAAAGGAATTTTTGAAACTTGAGCCAAATGTTCACCTAGGGAGACTGCATGAACGATGCTGTGTAAACGAAACCCTTTGGATATTGCTTTCTTATTTCATTAATTGCAAAAGGTTCGTTGATTCATGGTATAGTAGTTCCTTGCTCAGATTTAGATCAGTTAACTCAAGTAAGGGTAATTTACTATTTTTATTCAGGCAAGTCTTATAGTCTGTTAAAAAGGTTTCATTTGTCATCAACATAAATATCGTTATCAGGGCTAACATAATGAGTAGAGATTTGTAGACATATCGACTTGATATAAAGTCAGACCATCATTTCAGTCAAAAACACAACGACTCTACTTACTCGTCAGAAATGGAGACACTAACGTTCTGTTGGTGTCAGCGATGTCCTTACAGTGACCTGTACATAGTGGTTACACTCGCTGTCAGCTTTGAAAAAAATATTACTTCATAAATTTTCTTATTTATTTGGGACATATATAAGTGTTTACACGTCGAAACTTGTGACGACAAGAATTAGAGATTGGAGCCGGTGATATAAAACACAAATGCAGAGACACGAACACAAAAATGAGACAAACTTTTTCATTTATTGAAATATAATACAATTAAGCAATGTATGTTGTATAAAATGCTTCGTGCTGAAAAGCATAGTTGATGAGTTAAGAATGCAACACGCGCGTCTACAAAACTGCAAGTAACGAAGAAATGTAAATTCATCTATGTCTTTCTAACAACAAGCTAAAATTTATTCGTTGGTACTAAAGAGTTTTTAAATTACGTATTAAGCAGGAATGTTTAAACTGACTGCGAAGGAAGCGTTAAATACAGAGGCCACTTCCCGGACAGACAATTAATGACAAAATACATGACGTAACTAAATGGTTGTAGAACATATATTCAAAATATTGTAAAACGTAATCCGTCTTGGTGACAAAATGATTTTTTTTCCAAAAGAACAATCTATAATAATTTTTCCTTCTTTCTTCTTAATCCCTTACTTAAGGTTATATGTGTGTTCCAACACAGGATAATTTATTTTCATACCGAATGAAAACTTCAATGATAGCAACAAGGAAAAACATAATACCTGTCTGTTTACCATGTATCCTTGCTTAAAACCTTATTTAATTTTCATAACTAACTGTTTTTCTATCATGATTTATTTAGCACGTTAAATTGAAATTTTAGAAATCACCACAAAACGTTAACTCAGAACAAGATGCATTACAAAACGACCTAGAACGTTTAGTAAAAAGTTCACTATGCGTTATATAAGACAATATTTGCCTTCAAAATTTGCATTAGATATATGCCCAAACATTCAACTAGATTGAACAAAAACAGAACTTATTCAAGGTAAATTTAATTTCATTTAAAAAAGGCTAAATTTGATCTAAGCGCTGTTAAGCTTAAAGTTAGCATCAGTTAATCATGGATCAATATAAAGATATGTTTCTTGAGGATCTTTCATGGGTCTATTCTGTAAGTCCGTTAACTTCTACCGTCTAAGGTAAAGCAGGTTTTACTGGAAATGATTTGCTACCGTCACCGTCATAAGCTTGTGTGAAATATTCCTGATTAATGTTTATGCATCAACACAGTTTGCCGATTTAATATGATCTTATTAAGAAAAACTTAAATATAAATCTATCATCATTTTTAAACAACAAGTTATTACAGATAATCGTTTTAGTACATGCATCTGAACTTATTAAAACACCCACTCATAGAACAAAAGTCACGTAACGACAATAGATTAGAAAAAAATCGCAACGGTATTTCAGTATCTTCCGGGGCAATGCTTAAAGCTCATGTACATGTCACTGAAGATGATGGCAAGGAGACATATTATGATGATATATATATGATATATAAATGGCAAAGCATTTGAATTTAATTCTTAAAGCAAAATACATAATCACAAGTTTCAAGCGTGTTCATACAATATGAATTAGATATCAAATCCTTATCCATTTGGTTGTTGAATAGATGCTTCGTCAATGATTAGTACTCGGTTTCTATTGTCCTGGTACACCGCATTAGTCAAAACACCCGCCTGCTGCTCGTCTATCAGATTACTAAGACTTTGAAAAATGAGGTTTTAATTTTGAAAGAGTAATCCTCCCATCTGCAGCGGGTTCGGATCATTCATATCATTGTGAACTAACACTTTTTAATCTCCCCACTTGGCCCCGACCGACGATAATGAATATGAGCACCAAGGGCGATAATTGCAACGAGTATCACTATAGTAGACACAGTTACAGCGATTATAATAGTGTTGCTACCCGGTAAAACCTCAGGTACCACTTTAGATCTCTCTGTATGTTCTGTTTCATTTGGCGGCGTAGTCCATTTCCCTGAAAATATAATGACTTTTCAAAATTAAAGTTCAGGAAAAGAATATTGAAAAAATATATTGTATGTATATGCCAAAACGGGCAATTATTTTGGTTTTGATAATAGGTAACCTATATTTTATACTATGATCTAAAATTTATTTATCTGTATGTATCTTACCTTAAAGATGACCCCAATAGCTTATAGCACACAATAATTTCTTTCTATCAATAGGGTAAATTATATTTTTAAAACTTTGTTATCAAGTGGTTGCGAACAACACGTAGAAAGGTCCAAGCTTCTAGGAAGACACACATCCAAACCAGTGAATTACACAAACTTATAATAACATTGTGTCAAAGCAAAACCTCTATAAGTTTGGACTAGAACAGCGTAGAGAAAGTGTGTTTCGTGTGTTACGTCTTTATCTGGTGTTATTAATGTAATACTTTTATACCATGTTTTTACCTGTGCAATAAACTCCAGCGTTCTCGCCATGGTTGCAGTTTCGTACGGCGTAGCTGTTATGAGGACAATCTTGGAGTTTTGACTCATTTCCAACGCATCGTAAATTATCCAGCCATACAGGGCCCCTACCTCTGCCAAACTGAGCACCTTGATATATAAAACATCCAAATTACTAGTAATACACGTTAAAATTCAAAAATATATTCAATGAATAAAAATGATTCAGAATTCTAGGCCGAAACACTGCAATTCAGTAAATACTGCTATACAAAGTTTGTCTTCAAATGAGTTCATTAGACAATCCTGAGTCTCTTTTCTTTGATTAAAGAAAAATTAAAGCAGTTTCTAAACCTGATCAAAACTAGAGCCAATATCCTAATCGTGATAAGATCAATATGTAAAACTAAAAGGAAAAGTGTCCAAACAACTGTAATAAAACTCAGCCAATACCTTTAACTCCTTTCCCTTCTGCAAACCCTAGCTGTCTGCAGACGACAGTGGCATCCAAATCTCCCCAGTAATCATCACACACTGTTCCCCATTGGTCAGGTCCAGCCAGAAAAACCTCCACTCGACCATATGTTGGATCCTTTTGAACATTAACTAGCCTTATATCTGTTATCTCTGAAATGAAAGGAATAGAAAGGTTACAACTATGGCTAAAGTGGACTATCCATAATTATGCAAAAAGTTCGGTACTAGGAGAAATTTGACTTCTTGTGACTTCACCAAAACGACCAGCGGTTCTATAAGCACTTTCAGGTAAGGACAGACATATGGACAGATAGGCGTCAGGTTCAAACAAAATACATTTAGAAGAAATTGTTTGCGTTAGATACAATCTTTCCGCGAACCACAACATTCACTGTTGCACTTGGCAGCACAGTCGTAAATTCTACCACGAAAGAAGACAACGTCTTTGATACTTTAACCTGTACAATTCTTGCCTGATGAACTGTTCACGGTTTGATAACAGACTACAATTCGCAATATAAAATTCGCGACAAGAACATTGTCAAAACTATAATTCTAGGTGCAGTGCATCTTTTGAAAATATATGAAATAGTAAATTGAAGGAATTCTCGAAAGGTATCAGAGCTCTTGTGTCATACAATAACACTGAAGATTTTAGATTTACAAAAATGCGCATGTATATGGCAGCTGTATTGTTCGGGTAACAGGTGTTAAAAGTGTACAGTGACATATGCGTACGTCAAAACGGGGGCCCGCCTACCCGAGTACTTATCTATGCTCTAACAGAACAAAACAATTTCGGAAATGCATAGAGTCATTTAACTCGACAGCAATGTACATTTATGAAATAACATCCGTTCCAGCGGTGTTAGTCGTTGCATAAACAATGATTTGGAGTACTGATACGCAGTAATTAGCCACGAAGGCCGAAGGCCTGAGTGGTTTATAACTGCGCATCAGTACGACAAATTATTGTTTATTAGACGATAACAACGCTGAAAAGGACGTTATTACAACGGACCAGATATTACAAAAGGTGAATAAATGAAAAACATTATTTTCTACGCGAACGCTCATTTAACGTCATGCGGCACAATATGACATCATGTTTACAGAATATCGGTTTCTGTGTTGTTTATGGTTTAATATAACATAATTTTTCTACTCTTTGTATATAGAGAAAAAATCGTGAGTCATGTTAGAATTGCTTATAAATGCTTTTACTAGTACTCGGTTTCTCTACATACCTAATTCTCTATTGAAACACCTAGCAGCAGCGTCATGTGACCTTGTCCTGCATAATCCAGCATGCACACCATCCATCACGTCAGAACTATTGAATCCCGTATGTCGACACTCTAAAATGCTTTGCTCATCACCTTTACAGCTGACATGGGTGAACCAGAGAGGCCCACTGATAGGACCATATCTGGCATCAACCACCTCAAGTCCATCATTGTACCCAATGTACCGGCAGAAAACGCGGGCATCTCTGGAGTCCCACAGCCAGTCACAAATGCTACCCCAAACGCCATTGTACTTCATTTCTACACGACCTCTGTCATCTTCACCACCTCCTAGGCGTAATTCTAAACCTGTATTGAGATAAAACAAGTTAAAAATCTAGATCTGAAAAGGCGTTGGTACTTTCACAGAAGCCATTATTTATAGACAATCTAGTATATAATTGAGGAAGGTCACTGTAATTAAAAATACGTACATGTTCAACAGTGTTTAATGGTAAAATGGTTTACATTTGCGTATAAATATACGAAATTCATACACATGTACTTCAACAATTACATATAGTGACATGCGTTAGGCATTATATATCTAAAAATAACCTACAAACTTGGCACGTGCTATTGTTTCTCCATACACTCTTTTTCAAACATTTATCAAGAAATTCTACTCAGAACTCAGGTTTGAAGGTTTAAATATCAGGAGCCTTATTTTCACTATATGCTACAACTTTAATATCATTCTAACTAACTAGTGAAATGCAAGAAATCAGAAGCTACCTGTGTCATTGTAACATAAAACTCCTGCCCTGTGATTTTTAATATCGCAGCCGTCCAGTTTACTCCAATTTTTATATGAACACTGTTTTAACGATGTTTCAATACCCAGACATTTCACACTATTCATCAGAATGGCAGTCGAATAGTTTTTAGGTGGTCTGTATGCCGCTCCACCAGCATAACCAAGTTGTTTGCAGGCAACATGCGCAGCTTTGGAGTCCCAACCATCTGAGCACACGCTACCCCATACGCCATCTAACTGAACCTCAAGGAAACCATGGAACTTGGCAGATTCTTTGCCATAGTCAGCTTTTACACGCACATGGAAACCTGCAAAATCACCACGAACAGAAATAATTACCTTAGTAAACTTAGTTTACTTCTTTATTTGGTCATGTGGACTATCCAAAGACACAACCGGGATAATTTCATAGTAACATAGAAACTACTGGCATGGCAGCAGTAGTTATACGGACATCAGCTTATGGCGGACCCGCAACAGCTCAGAAACAAAAGTAAAATAGTATTTATTGTATTTAAACTACTTTTTGTAATGTACCAAAAGCGACATATCAAGCATTCCATAGCTTATACATGGCACATAGTGTTTCTGTACATGCCCTTAGTGATAGGTGTGAATGTCACGATCAAAACGTTGTTTACTTTTAATGTATAATTGTTCAGCCTAATCCGCGTTTAATTACATGCAAATGTCATTTCAGAGTCATTTTGAATTTAGTGTAATGTTGTGTGAAAAAGTTTAGTCTTTTCTAGCACATTTTATGTACACGTTCCAGATCAAGGAATTTGATTAGTTTTTGTATTTTTCATGATACTGCTTACTACGGAAGTACAAACAGTGTTACCTGTATCAACGATGGCAGAATGGCTACAATATACAGATGCATACAGCCCGGAAGCGCATGTCGACGAGAAGTCCATCTTGCAATTTTTAAACTTTTCTTCATCTCCGTCACAATTTACAGAATACACACCTAGAAATATTGATAATATATTCTTTTTTATATGAAAGTTCGAAGAACACTTTGGATGCAAAATTACTTTTAGCGTTTGTGTTACCAAACAAGATGTCTTCCCGACATTTGTACGAAAAACATTCCTAACGTTGATGTTTTAATCGGAATTACATGCTTGATATAAATTGCACATACAATATTGCAAAATAAAATAGAAACGCTTCGTGAGAACGCTTTCTAGTGAAGAAGCGACAACAATCTGAAAGTAGGGTACCTGTCATGCAGGTTTTAGAATAAACAGAACTCAGCTGTATTATAATTATATCCATCAACTCATTATTCTACAAACATGCTTTGTAAATTGTATGAGTATTCAAAGAGATATTGGGACTTAAGGACGAGACATGGAGGTAGATTAGAATAAGTTTAAATATATTTGTTTATACATCTACTTATGCTGCTTGATTAAACTCTAATACTAAATCCCCATGATCACTTTGTATTGCTCGGATAGAATAATGAATTTACTGATACAATAATGATAGAAGTGAATTCTATTTACTATAAAACAATGTTTACGCATGCACTTCGTATTCATGTCGTGTCTTCACGACGAAAGTGTTATCAGAATGCATTTTGCAGGATTATTGAGAAAATACTGCGCTTTATGTTTGACCTGTACTAAACGTTTCGTTTTAAAAGATTTTCTGTAAAATTAAAATTGATCAAGGGCCATAAAGGGTATCTCACTAAACAGAAAATGAATATGCACTCCTCATGAGAGCGCAAATATGAGAACAATTTTGCCATACATTAGTATGAAAAGTTTAGAATATTTCAAAACTACAAAGAACCATTCAGCGTGTTTTTAACTTGAAACTTTGATGTAGGACTTTTTATGTCATTATTCTTTACCTATATCATTCGTGAGATTTCCATAAGCCGAGCCTGGGATGACCTTCCCGTCTGGAAAGCCAAGTGTTCTGCATGCTACACGAGCATCTCTAGAATCAAAATCACTGTCACACACCGCGTGCCACTTATCATTGTGGAATACAAGTACCCCACCCATTGATGAGTTAAAACCACCACTCAACTTCACTGAAATCGGAGAGAAGAATATAAGAATAGTACAACAGCATATGTGTGCATGTTGTTTTAGTACACGAAGGTACTGATTTATCAAATAAGTTGTTTTCGGTCAAGTATGTGACATCCACACCAAACAAATACTTTGTACATACAATTTGTTTACCGCAGTACCAAGATAAACCAGCAATCGAAATTGTAGAAACCACCACAATACGTTAACTCAGAACAACAACCAAGAACGTTTAGTAAAATATCCATTATGCGTACCGTATTTATCTTAAGAATTTGCATTAGATATATGTCTAAACATTCAACTAGATTGAACAAAAGCAGAACTTATTCAAGGTAAATATAATTCATTTAAACAATGCTACATTTGATCTAAGCGCCCGTTAAGCTTAAAGTTAACAACAGGTTATCATGGATCAGAATAAATATATGTCTTTTGAGGATCTTTTATGGGTCTATTCTGTAAGTCCGTTAACTTCTACCGTCTAAGGTAAAGCAGGTTTTCAAGGAACTGATTTGTTACCACCACATTACAAGCTTGTTTGAAATATTCCCAACGAATGTTTATGCCTCAACAGAGTTCACCAGTTTAATATGATCTTATTAAGAAATGCTTAAATATAAATCTATTATTATTTTTAAACAACGAGTTATTACAGATAATCGTTTTAGTACATGCATCTGAACTTATTAAAATACCCACTACTAAAACAAAAGTCACGTTACGACAATATATTTCAGAAAAAAATCACAACGGTATTTCAATCTCTTCCAGGGCAATGCTTAACGTTCATATGCATGTCATTGAAGATGATTGCAAGGAGAATATTGTAATGATATTTAATGATATATAAATGGCAAAGCATTTGAATTTAATTCTTAAAGCAAACATACATAATCACAAGTTTTACGCGTCTTCATACAATATGAATTAGATAATTATCAAATCCTTCTCCATTAGGTTGTTGAATAGAGGTTTCCTCGGTTTCTATTGTCCTGGTACGCCTGCTGCTCGTTTATCCCATTACCTAGAATTTGATAAATGAGGTTTTAATTTTGAAAGAGTAACCCTCCCATCTGCAGCGGGTTGGAATGACGATGGGTTAGGATAATTCATATCATTGTGAACTAACACTTTTTTAATCTCGCCACTTGGCTACGACCGACGATAAAGAATATGAACACCAAGGGCGATAATTGCTACGAGTATCACTTTAATAGACACAGTTACAGCGATTATAATAGTGTTGCTACCCTGTAAAACCTCGGGTACCATTTTAGATCTCTTTGTATGTTCTGTTTCATTTTGCGTAGTCCATTTCCCTGAAAAAATAATAACGTTTCAAAATTAAAGTTCAGGAAAAAAAATATTGAAAAAATATGTATGTTTATGCCAAAACGGGCAATCATTTTGGTTTTGATAATAAATAAACTATATTTTATACTATGATATTCAAATTTAAATATCTATCTGTATCCTACCTAAAAGATGACCCCAATAGCTTATAGTACACAAAAATCTATTTTCTATCAAAAGGGTAAATGATATTTTTTAAAGCTTTGTTATCAAGCGGTTGCGAACAATACCTAGAAAGGTCCAGGAAGACACACAATCAAACCACTGAATTACATGAACTTGAAGATAAACACATTGTGTCAAAGCAAAACCTCTATAAGTTTGGACTAGAACAGCGTAGAGAATGTGTGTTTCGGATGTTACGTCTTTTTCTGGTGTTATATTTAACTTGTTACAATTTTATACCATGTTTTTTATCTGTGCAATAAACTCCAGCGTCCTCGCCATGGTTACAGTTTCGTACGGCGTAGCTGTTATGAGGACAATCTTGGAGTTTTGACTCATTTCCAACGCATCGTAAATTATCCAGCCATACAGGGCCCTTACCTCTGCCAAAATGAGCACCTTGATATATGTTAAACATTCAAATTACTAGTAATACACGTTAAAATTCAAAACAATATTCAATATATAAAAATATTTCAGAATTCTAGGCCGAAACACTGCAATTCAGTAAATACTGCTACACACAGTTTGTCTTATAATGAGGTCATTAGAAAAGTCTGAGTCTCTTTGATTAAAGAAAAATTAAAGCAGTTTCTAAACCTGATCAAATAGCAATTGTGATAAGATCAATATGTAAAACTAAAAGGAAAATTGTCCAAACAACTGAAATACAATTCAGACAATACCTTTAACTCCTTTTCCTTCTGCAAACCCTAGCTGTCTGCAGACGACGGTGGCATCCAAATCTCCCCAGTAATCATCACACACTGTTCCCCATTGGTCAGGTCCAGCCAGAAACACCTCCACTCGACCATATGTTGGATCATTTTGAACATTAACTAGCCTTATATCTGTTATCTCTGTAATGAAAGAAATAGAAAGGTTACAACAATGGCTAAAGTGGACTGTCCATACTTATGCAAAAGGTTCGGTACGGGGAGAAATTAGACTTGTTGTGACTTCACCAAAACGACCAGCGGTTCTATAAGCACTTTCAGGTAAGGACAGACATATGGACGGATAGGCGCCAGGTTAAAACAAAATACATTTAGAAGAAATTGTTTGCATTAGATACAATTTTTTCCGCGAACCACAACATTCACTGTTGCACTTGGCAGCGCAGTCGTAAGAACACAACGCCTTTGATTCTATAACCTGTACAATTCTTGCCTGACGAAATGTTCGCGATTTGAGAACAGACAGATTCATTCGCAATATAAGATTTGCGACAAGAACATTGTCAAAACAATAACTCTAGGTGTAGTGCATCTTTTGAAAATGTATGAAAGAGTAAATCGAGGGAATTCTCTACAATAACACTGAAGATGTAATATATACAAAAAATGTACATGTATATGGCAGCTGTATTTTCGGGTAACAGGTGTTAAAAGTGTACAGTGACATACACGTACGTCAAAAAGGGGGCCCGCCTACCCGAGTACTTATATATGCTCTAACAGAACAAATCAATTTCGGAAATGCATAGAGTCATTTAACTCGATAGCCATGTACATTTGCATATTTTACTGGTATTCAGTTACTCTACATACCTAATTCTCTATTGAAACACCTAGCAGCAGCGTCATGTGACCTTGTCCTGCATAATCCAGCATACACACCCTCCATCACGTCAGAACTATTGAATCCCGTATGTCGACACTCTAAAATGCTTTGCTCATCACCTTTACAGCTGACACGGGTTAACCAGAGAGGCCCACTGACAGGACCATATCTGCCACCAACCACATCAAGTCCATCATTGTACCCAATATACCGACAGAAAACGCGGGCATCTCTGGAGTCCCAGAGTCACAAATGCTACCCCAAACGCCATTGTACTTCATTTCTACACGACCTCTGTCATCTTCACCACCTCCTAGGCGTAATTCTAAACCTGTATTGAGATAAAACAAGTTAAACATTTAGATCTGAAAAGGTGTTGGTACTTTCACAGAAGCCATTATTCATAGACATTCTAGTATATAATTGAGGGAGGCCAAGGTTTACACTGTAGTCAAAAAATAAGTACATGTTCAACAGTGTAAAATGGTAAAATGATTTACATGTGTGCATAAATATACGAAATTCATATACTTGACTTCAACAATTACATATAGTGACATGCGTTAGGCATTATTTATCTTAAATACCCTACAAACTTGGCACGTGCTATTGATTCTCCATACACTCTCTTTCAACAATATATCAAGAAATGCTAGTCAGAACTCTGGTTTGAAGGTTTAAAATGTGAGGAGCCTTATTTCCATTGTATGCTACAACTTTAATATCATTCTAACTAACTAATGAAATGCAAGAAATCAGAAGCTACCTGTGTCATTGTAACATAAGACTCCTGCCCTGTGATTGTAAAAATCGCAGCCGTCCAGTTTACTCCATTTTTTATATGAACACTGTTTTAACGATGTTTCAATACCCAGACATTTCATATTATTCACCAGAATGGCACTCGAATAGTTTTTAGGTGGTCTGTATGCCGCTCCACCAGCATAACCAAGTTGTTTGCAAGCAACATGCGCAGCTTTGGAGTCCCAACCATCTGAGCACACGCTACCCCATACACCATCTAACTGAACCTCAAGGAAACCATGGAACTTGGCAGTTTCTTTGCCATAGTCAGATTTAACACGCACATTGAAACCTGCAAAATCACCACGAACAGAAGTAATTACCTTGGTACACTTAGTTTACTTCTTTATTTGATAATGTGGACTATCAAAAGACACCACCGCGATAATTTCATAGAAACATACAAACTACTGTCATGGCAGCAGTAGTTATACGGACATCAGCTTACAGCGGACCCGTAACAGCTCAGAAACTAAAGTAAAATAGTATCTATTGTATCTAAACTACGTTTTTGTAATGTACCAAAAGCGACATATCAAGTAATTTAATAGCTTATACATGGGACGTGCAGAGTTTCTGTAATTGGCCTTAGATATAGGTCTGAATATCACGATCAAAACGTTGTTTACTTTTAATGCATACTTGTACAGCCTTATCCGCGTTTAATTACATCAACATTTCATTTCAGAGCCATTTGGAATTTAGTGTAAAGGTTTGTGAAACGTTTAGTCTTTTCTAGCACATTTAATGTACACGTACCAGATCAAGGAATATGATTAATTATTGTATTTTCCATGATACTGCTTACTACGGAAGTACAAACAGTGTTACCTGTACTAACGATGGCAGAATAGCTACAATATACAGATGCATACAGCCCGGAAGAGCATGTCGACGAGAAGTCCATCTTGCAATTTTTAAATTTTCCTTCATCTCCGTCACAATTTACAGAATACACACCTAGAAATATCGATAATATATTCTTTTTTATATGAAAGTTCGAAGAACACTTTGGATGCAAAATTTCTTTTAGCGTTTGTTTTACCAAACAAGATGTCTTACCGACATTTGTACGAAAAACATTCCTAACGTTGATGTTTTAATCGGAAGTACATGCTTGATATAAATTGCACATACAATATTGCAAAATAAAATAGAAACGCTTCGTGAGAACGCTTTCTAGTGAAGAAGCGAGAACAATCTGAAAGAAGGGTACCTGTCAAGAATGTTTTAGAATAAACAGAACTCAGCTGTATTATAATTCTATCCATAAACTCATTATTCTACAAACATGTTTTGTAAATTGTATGAGTATTCAAAGAGATATTGGGACTTAAGGACGAGACATGGAGGTAGATTAGAATAAGTTTAAATATATTTGTTTATACATCTACTTATGCTGCTTGAATACTAAATCCCCATGATCACTTTGAATTGCTCGGATAGAATAATGAATTTACTGATAGAATAATGATAGAAGTGAATTCTATTTACTATAAAACGATGTTTACGCATGCACTTCGTATTCATGTCGTGTCTTCACGACGAAAGTGTTATCAGAATGCATTTTGCAGTATTATTGTAAAAATACTGCGCTTTATGTTTGACCTGTGCTAAACGTTTCGTTTTAAAAGATTTTCTGTATACATAAAGGTCAATATTCACCAGTAAGATATCTTTCTTGGAAATACAAATAATTGTCAAAGGCCATAAAGGGTATCTCAGAACTAAACAAAAGTATGCACTCCTCATCAGAGCGCAAATATGAGAACAATTTTGCCATACATTAGTATGAAAAGTTTAGAAGATTTTAAAACTACAAAGAACCATTCAAGTAGATATGATTACCACCTATGCGGCTTTTTAACTTGAAACGTTGTTGTAAGATTTTTTTATGTCATTATCTTTTACCTATATCATTCGTGAGATTTCCAAAAGCCGAACCTGGGATGACCTTCCCGTCTGGAAAGCCGAGTGTTCTGCATGCTACACGAGCATCTCTAGAATCAAAATCACTGTCACACACCGCGTGCCACTTATCATTGTGGAATACAAGTACCCCACCCGTGGATGCGTTAAAACCACCACTCAACTTCACTAAAATCGGAGAGAAGGATATAAGAAAAAGTAAAACAGCATATGTGTGCATGTTTGATTTTGGTACATCAAGGTACTGATATATCAAATAAGTTGTTTTCGGTCAAGTATGTGACATTCAGACCAAACAAATACTTTATACATACAATTTGTATGCAGTACCAGTATAAACCAGCATTGCACATGTTATATTTTGTTTTGTTGATTTATGGAGATTTTTTATTCATGATATTTGTAGTCATTCATTAATTTATATTCATTCTTTCAGTGATCTTCGGTTTGTCAGCTGTTTGAATATAAAAGTTTAAAAGTAAGATACTAAATGACAGCGACACCACATTTATCAACACACGTCTCGAAGCATAATACTTTTTTTCGATGAATCTCAAGGCAATATACTAAAACTACACTTGTACTTACAATCATTGATACAGTAAACACTAGCATCATCTTTGTGTGACTTGCACTTCCACCATCCGACATCAACAATTGCACTATTAAACCCTCGGTGCGCACATTTGTGAAGGCTCTTCTCTTTTCCCGTACATTTAAGATGGCTTAGCCAGATAGGACTAACTTTCCCTTGACCATAGTATGCTTCTTTTAATGCATAACCATCGTCGTATCCTTTATCGCGACACAGTACCCGTGCATCGTTGTTGTCCCATGACGCATCGCAGATAGTTCCCCATACTTTGTTCAGCGAAATTTCCACACGACCAAATGCACTGTCTTCACCAGATTTCTTGTCGTTTACAATCCGGTACTGAATACCTGTAATGAACGTTTACATTATTTCATATAATTGCCCACACATATACTAGATGTTTGAAACTTTTCTCTTTAAGGTGAGGTTAATCTCATTTCTTGATTTAAATTTTGATCCGACTCCAACTCGAAACTATGGTGATTCAAACAAGTTAACTTCTTTTTCCTCTGTCTTTATTAGAACTGTACATGAAAATAAAGCATCGGTTATTCAGGAATTATTCGTTATTCGTATCTTGCACTAACCCCCGAAACCTAAAATAAGTAATCTCTTCTGAGAGCGTTGGTCATATGGATTATCCGGTACCAATGATTAAACTCTAATATACATACATGTTTCTCGAATGATGGTCGATTAATAGCAGTCAGGGAGCCTATTGGCCTTGGCTTGTTCTGTCTACCGACAAAACCATTGTCAGACCTTTCTGAAGATCAAAGAGCCTAACTTTAACCTGATGTGTCCGACACTGCGGCAAGGCAAGGTATAAAATTGCAAAATCAATTCAAGGGAAGCTATCATAACAATACATTTTATCTTTGCATACTTTTGATGTCAAATTTTTGCTTCTCTACGCTGTGGTTCAGCAACTTACCTGAGCGGTTATAGCAGGCAACACCCGCGTCTTCATAATGCCGACAATTGTTGTTACCCCACCCATTATGCAGACAGTCTCCGAGATTCGTCTCAGTACCCGTGCACTGCACGTTGTCGAGAAAAATATCCCCCTCTCCTTCCCCAAAAGCTGCGCCAGAGTACGCCTGTCAAATGAAAATCAGAACTTTGAAATGGAAACAGTTTTTGACAGATATAGACTCTATGTTGATTTGTACCAGCTGTACTCATTCAAATTCACTTAATTAGTAAATTCACTTTTGTGATGTTTTTCATCGCTTTGAATTTACGAAATTTCGCCTAAAACTAAATCCTGTTTTGAGCTCTGAGTTTTGGTGACCCCGGTGGTCGAGTAGTTAAAGTCACTATATCATCTCATTGATGTAGGGTCATGCGTTCGAGTCCTGCTACCGATGCATGCCTGTTTATGTGAGAAAGTTTGCAATTCCGAAAAGAGACTGAATAGCTCTTCAAAGGGCAAATTGCAAATTGTAAACATCTTCTTAACGTATGCAATTCTAACGTTATTTTGACAATTGAAATAATTATGATGAACGATGTGGTTTCAAGATTTTTTATAACTTCAGTGCGACGTCACGAACCATTGATCATTTGAATGATATTATTTACTTTTGAAAAAGAAGCCATGTATCATGCTGGTTTCCCTTTTACGACTGGCTATCACCATAAATAGTGTTTTGTCAGGTAAATTGGGGTTTCAAGTTTATGATTTTTAATAACTTAAGTGCGACGTCACGAACCATTGATTGTTTGCTTTTGAGACAGAAACAATTTAATACAATCATGCTGGTTTACTTTTTACGACAAACTTTCACCACTAATAGTGTTTTTTTTCAGGTAATTTGGTGCCTAAAATAAACGTTTTCTTCACGGGCTGGTGTCCGTTTTTTTAAAATTCTTACCCCTCTAAATTTAAAAACTGTTATCAAATTAGTCTAATATCTGCACTGAAAACGGGAAATCGTTTACATTACAAAATTAGTGTCAACAACTCTTCTGTAAGTTTAATGGTTACATACGTTTTATGCACAGAGAAACGAAAACTGAAATTTACCTGGGCACAAACAAAGTCCGCAAAATGGCTTTGTTATTATGTTTATCTTTAATAATTTATGTCACTTAAACAAACATGAAACTCCCATAGCTCTACATAACAAAAGGTCTAAATGTTTTCAAGGAAGATCTTGCCAAACCTGTGAGTTCAAAGCATGCTCATGGGGTTATGTTAAGGTTCCAACAAAAATCATGAAAAAAAAAAAGATTTGTAAAGTTTTTTATTTTACATCAGCATATGTTAAGTGGCGTCCATGCAGAAGTAATTTTTATCTGGGGGTCATGATTTAAACAATCTTAGTAGAGGTTTACACGCAATGCCGTACATGCTAAATATCTAAGCTTTTTTAAGCCTTGTGGTTTTAGGGAAGAAACTTCATATTACATTTGGTGCCATAGCAACCGCGGTTCCTCATGAAATTGATTTTTGAACAACATTGCAAGGAACATCCATGTATGTGCAAGGAACATACATGCACAGTTTCACAACATTGGACCACAGGATTCAAAGGATGTCGTTGGAATGAATGGTGACGTTGGACGACGTACAATGGACGCCGAACGGTGAGTGATCTTTATAGCTCATCCTGGCACTTTGTGCTAAAACGCCTCTTTTATCAAACTGTTCGACCATGTTTGCATTTTCAAAAATATATTAATAGTACTTTAGGTATTTACATAGTGTCAATCTTTATGACAAGCTTAGAATTGAAAACAAATGGTATAAGACAAAAAATGTTGAGCCAAGAGTTCTTGCTAAATTATCGAGGATCTTCCTTAATTGTTTCTATTTATAAAGCCTAATTGCTTTAGATCACGGACAGTTGTCATCTTATATAAACAACCAAGCAAGCCAAACTTGAGCTTTTTTTAGCTCACATTGTCCCTATTGTCCGTATATTTATAATTATTAGGGATGACAAAGAGTACTTGAGTACTGGGTTACGCGATCGAACGACCGAGTACTCGATTAGCAAAACGGTATTCGAGTACTCGTACATAAAATCATAAATTATCGCTGTTTGGTTCCTCCAACTAACAGCCATAACTTATCATTATTCTTAATCGGGATCGTTATCAAAACACGCCAGGTAATGTGCGAAAATTCTATTGTTTTATCCGCTAGGTAGGCCCCTAAATGCAATATACTAGTTCACAGTTTGACAACTTATCAACTCAATGTAGACCTAGAATTCATCAAAAATGATATTATGTTGTAGTTTTCGCAGTTTGTTTAAAATCAAGTGTATAATAGCAATTATACTATGTCGTCTTTACGTATGTTCGATAAACTGTAAATGCGGCTTGTAATTAGAAGTCTTAATGACTCAATAAGACAATTATACTGGTAGTTAAACACGTATGCGGAGAAAAGATAATTATCATGGCTCAGCAGAAAAATGTAACTCATTTTCTCTAAATTTTATATATAGAATTTAGTGGTCTTTCAAAGTCTCTTTTCTGAATATCTCAGTAATCTGTACACTTGTTTGTGAAATTATCACATGAATGATCGTTTTCCGAGTACTCGAGTACCCGATCGGAAGAAGGACCGAGTACTCCAATATCAATTTTGGTATTCGTTGCCATCCCTAATAATTATTAAAGTTTTCGTGATTAATTCAACCAGTTAGTGACCTAGTATTTACCGTTGACCAACATGGCGTTCCATAAGGTTACACCTTCTATAAAAACAACACGAATGTCAATGGGAGATGAAAGATACCTCAGGCTTTACGTGCCGTTTTTATGCTCCCGAAAGGTGGCATATTAAAATCGCACCGTCCGTCTGTCTGTCTGTCTGTCGTGTCTGTCTGTCTGTCTGTCCGTCCGTCCGTCCCAACTTACAAATTTGTGTCCGGACTGGAACTTTGTCATGCATTGAAGGATTTTAAAATAACTTGACACAAATGTTCAGCACATCAAGAATATGTGTTGTGTGCAAGAACCATGTCCCTACATCAAAGGTGATGGGCACACAAATGTCTAGCACATCAAGACGGCTTGCATGACCCACGTCCCTACCTCAAAGTCAAGGTCACACTTAGAGTTTGAAGGTAACTCTATTTA
Source organism: Saxidomus purpurata (assembly GCA_022818135.1). Classification (NCBI taxonomy): domain Eukaryota; kingdom Metazoa; phylum Mollusca; class Bivalvia; order Venerida; family Veneridae; genus Saxidomus; species Saxidomus purpurata. The sequence goes on from JAFMSR010000018.1 coordinate 15,336,776, forward strand.
TACACACATTCGTGTCCGGACTGTAACCTTGTCATGCATTGAAGGATTTTAAAATAACTTGGCGGCACAAATGTCTAGCACATCAAGACGACGTGTTGCGTGCAAGACTCACGTCCCTACCTCGAAGGTCAAGGTCACATTTAGAGTTTGAAGGTAATGGAATCCTGTTTATATGGATTGCACACATTTGTCTCTGTCCTGTAACTTTGCCATGCATTGATTGATTTTAAAATAACTTAGCACAAATGTTCAGCACATCAAGAATATGTGTTGTGTGCAAGAACCATGTCCCTACCTCAAAGGTCAATGGCACACTTAATGTTTAAAAGTAATGGAATACTGTATGCATGGTAACCCTGTCATGCATGTAAGGATTTTAAAATTACATACCACAATTATTGAGCACATGGGGAGGACAAAGACAGTGAGACACCTCTTTCGGGGACATTCGTCACTTGTGCGGGACAGCTCTTGTTTGTAAACAAAACCGTTCCTACTTTCATAACGTTAAGTTTTTTTGTATAACGCCAATGTTTATGAATCAAATTTGCAAACCAGTTTCCAAAGAAACAGCGTCCACAGTTATAACATTTTTCCATGACCTGAAGCGTTTTGTACACATTAAAAGAAAAACAATAAAATACTACAATTTAAACCAACGTGCACGTTCAAGTCGTAAATTTGCAAAATTGTTTCCACAGAAAATAAATGAAATATAAATAGACGCAATCAAATTTCGCCATGGCATACTCACTAAAGCGCAAATGAACAAGACCCATGTTAGACATGGCCATCCCACCGCCGAGTGCTCTTTCTATGACCAAAAAATTTGAGGCGAAAGGAATGGATATTGTATAGGTTAAAAATATTAGTAACACTTTCTCTGTGCTAATGTTGCACATCTACTCTAACAATCTGAAATGTATGCTTTGCGCAAACATTTTATGAGAAAGATCAATAAAGGGAGATAACTCAAAACCAGGGTAAGTTTGTGTTATGGTTCTAAGACACTGCACTGCATCTTAATGCCTTCTATGACTGCATGCAATTTGAATCAATCTAGTTCAGTAAATAGGGAGTTATGGCCCTGGCAAGAAAACACTATAAAAGGAGATTATTAAAAAATAGGACAAGCTAGAGTGTGCTGCACTTCCTCTGAATGCCATCTGTCTGTGTGTAAATATTAAACAAATTCCCTTGAATACTTTCGAAGTTTTGGTCCGGACAAAAGTGTTATATAAAAAACCAATAAAGGGGATATAACTCAAAAACATATTAAGGTAATGTTATGGTTCTTAGACATTGCACTGCATCTTAATGTCTTCTATAAGTGTATGCAATTTGAATCAATTCGGTTTAGTACTACAAGGCAATTAAAAAAAGGGAGATAATTAAAATGAGGACAAGGTAGAGTCAAGTTCCTTGTACACTACATTTTCTCTTAATGTCCGCTGTCTGTGTGTAAAATTTAAATATATTCCCTAGAATACTTTCATAGTCATGCTCCGGACAAAAGTGTGACGGACGGATAGACGCACGCACCCAACACGGACTGAGCCCATTACCATATCCATTTCGCCTTGGCGGGGGATTATAAAGAAAAGGTATATCAACGTACGGTTCCCCATAGAAAGTTGAGCTGCCTACATACAACTTGTGCTTCACGATCTGACCACAGGTGATCACAGACAGTACCCCAGTGGGTTCCGTTTCTTGAGACTTCTACCCGACCGGTCGAGCGGCCTCTGTTACCACCCATCAAACGTACAAGACTTGCTGGAAAATAATAGAACTATCATTAGCAATGCAGTGGCGTAGAGGTTAATGTGTCTGCCGCTCATCTCGGAGTACAATCGAACTAAAATAAACTAGTTTAAACTAAATACTCGCTTAACATAATGCTGGAAACATTATAAGATACTATACATGGTTAAAGTGTACTAGACTCGTCGAAAATAATACATCATGTAACCTCAAACAATATCTGAACCATTGACTACAAGAACACTGTTTAACCTTACATGTTTCCTGTAGAAAATCAGTGGATGATGATTGTACCTTATGAATATTGTCCCTTCTTATTTCAATTCACAGTGCGAATTTTGCACGTTTTCCCCGGCAGTTATCGTTGCAAATTTTGTGTATTCGTATAAGGTTTACGTGCTGACACTAGAAGTGTCTGAATATAAAGCGGTGGTTGCATGGTCGTGTACACAACGACACTTTCACCAACGATGAAAAGTACGACAAATTGAAATATATGATGTTATGAAATCATCTCCCTTGTCAGATAAAGTCCGAGATACAGACTTATGTGAGACCTGTTCATTTCATTTGGATTGGTGTGACTATATTGTTGTTTATCTTTCGTAAGTTGTGAAGTATCTAATTCTTTTGTTAATGACAATTTTAGAGCTGTCAACATTAAGGCACTAAATGCAACCAAACATACTATTAACCGGCAAATCTTATTATTATATTTGCAAATATTCTTATTTCACTTTTACTATAAAGAACAAGCAACAAATTAATCGACAAGAGAAGACTAACTAACAAATATTTAGAGAATACTCATTGATGCATATATGAATGTATGAATTTTTTATGCATTCGATGATACATACTACTTTAAATACAAATGGTGTATTTGTTTTTTTTGCCAATAATAAAAACTAGATGCAGACTTTAGGTTTCTTTTTCACAGGAGTGACATTTAATGATACCAGTAGTAGACATTTGCGAGGTAAGTCGGAAGGCGATAGTGAATGGCAGATTGTGAACATTTTATGGGGAACATCTCAAAATTCTACACATTTCAAATTAGTGATTAGTTGTCGCATTAAAGGTTATTTTTGCAAAGAGCTTCATTTCGGAGACACATCATTGCAAATATATTTTATAATTGCGTACATAGTATTTAATTGATAAGAGCGATTTCTATTCGCCTGCAAACAAGAGATGCGCATACACTAACCGTCTGGGGAAGTAATTGTCGCGGGTGCGCCAAATTAAAGCTGATGCTCCTGCAACATTTCATTTCAAAAATGGCATGTTCGCCCTTATGTCTATAACGGGCTATATACCTTTTCAAACGGTAGCACTTCCTTCTTTCTTGACCAGGTTTTCGTCGCAACTGTGCCGCAGTATAAGAAGTCATAACAGGATTTCGATTTGGACATATCTTGTGGAAACAGTAAATCATTCGCAATTTGACGCATAATCCAAACTGTTGGGCATCATTTTGATACCCAAGGAAGCCACATTCTAGACACTGATATTCGGGGTTTTGACAGAAAAAATAATTGAAACTCATTTATACTTAGAAGTCGATTGCTCTACAAAATTACTATAGTGTATCAACTTATCGGTTTCGTCTGAAAGTGCAAGAGGAAGTCAGGATATACATAGAATCCGGCCGCTTCGTATCAAAATTCTACAAAAGTTTGCAAATGTGGTCTTGCCACATCTCTAATTGATTAGTTTACATGAATTCTTCTACTTCAACTTAAGGCGTGGGGAACCATAACGTGTTTATAATTTGCACGGCGCATTTTTGGCGATTTGACTGTGTACAACACGTTCTGGCTCCCAGCGCCTTTATCTTTCTCTTGTACTTATTATATACATGTAACGTTAACAACCGGGTAGACAATGTTACGCGGTACCGATAAAATCACATGAGTGATAATTGTATATATAATTGTATATATATTTTATGATTGCGTATAAATTATAATTTAAATGATTAGTCATAAAGTATACAGCTAATAAGTATAAATGCGCTCTTGCGTGTTGCATATCTACGAGAAAAAAGAGTTTCAATTATTTTTTCGTGTCAAAACCCCGAGTATCTGCGATTCTAGATACCGAATTCTGCCAGCGCTATTTATAATTTACTTTATTGGATCCATTTATGCCACGCCTATGTTTTGCACGCAAATATCGTGCGGATTGTTTTGACAGTCTAAAACGTAAAACTGTAAACAGTTTATATTATGTGGGCAAATAAAATTCACAATATGATATTACACAATTTTTATGTATGGTTAAAGAATCTTGATATTCAGTCAGTTTGATTTGGTTTGAAATTAATCATATATAAAATAAGTATATAACCCGTTATAGACATCAGGGCGAACATGCCATATTGTGACTTAAAGTATTGCATGAGCATCAGCTTTGTTTGGGCGCATCCAAGACAATATCGTCCCTAGATGGTTGGGAGTATGTGCATGTCTTGTTTGCAGGCGAATAGAAAACGCTCTAATCAATTAAATACTATGTACGCAATTATAAAATATATTTGCAATGATGTGTCTCCGAAATGATGCCCTTTGCAAAAATAATATTTTATACGACAACTAATCACTAAGTTGATATGTATATAATTTTGAGATGTTCCCCATAAAATGTTCACAATCTGCCATTCACTATCGCCTTCCGACTTACCTCGCAAATGTCTAGTAAAACTGTAGATGTCAACAAAACGTACACAACGTCTTGTTTATTGCATAGACACCTGTGTACTGTTCCCGAGACGACAGCCATGACTTTTTTCTACCGAAAAGTTTAGAATTGGTTTCTATTTTACCCGTAAACGAAAAATCAGACTCGTTAAAGATACTTGTTTTAGTTTACTGAAAATAATACAGTATGATGAAAAAGGAAACAAAATAATACAAACCTTCAGACGTAATCATCCAACAGTTGGCCATAATAATAATCGGAACTATGTAATAATCCATGCTGGATTTCACAGACATCGTTAAACTGAAGTTTAATCAGTCTCGTTTTATATATATTAAATCTTTTTACGTGAAGTAAAACCGAAGCTATTCTGTTTTGCTGTAACGCTGTTAAATCATACTTAAGAATAACAATATATTATAATACCGACTACTTTTTACACACAAAATAAAGATCGTGCATTAAGACACATCGGTAGACAAAATGAAATTTAACTTTTAACTTTTTTGTTAACAATTACGAAACTATGGTGGTATATTTCTGCCACCACATAACCACTTAATTATCACGTTATATAACTAGTAAGTCACTTAATTATCATGATAAATATCTGAATAACGCGTTAATTTTTATGTTACCAGATACTTATGTCAACCCAAAAGTGTATGTTACTGCCCACTACTGCCAACATATACCTACTTAATGATATTCTAGATATCTATTAAGTGGGTAACGTGTTATGTAACTATTTAGTCAGATAAGTATCGTGATAATTATGTCGTTAACTAGTTAGTCAGATAAGTATCGTGATAATTATGTCGTTAACTAGTTATGTAACTAGTTAGTCAGATAAATATCGTGATAATTATGTGGTTAACTAGTTATGTAACTAGTTAGTCAGATAATTATCGTGTTAATTATCTGATTAACTAGTTACATAACTAGTTAACCACATAATTATCACGATACTTATTATCTAGTTAATAGTCAGATCAGTATCGTGGTAATTATGTCGTTAACTAGTTACGCAACTAGTTAATCAGATAATTAACACGATAATTATCTGACTAACTAGTTACGTAACTAGTTAATCAGATAATTAATCACGATAATTATCTGACTAACTAGTTACATAACTAGTTTACGGCATAATTATCACGATACTTATCTGACTCACTAGTTACATAACTAGTTAACCACATAATTATCACGATACGTATTAACTAGTTAGTGAGATAAGTATCGCGATAATTATCGCGTTAATTATCTGATTAACTAGTTAAATAACTAGTTAACGACATAATTATCACGATACTTATCTGACTAACTAGTAACATAACACGTTAACCACTTAATAGATATCTAAAATATCATTATGGGCAGTAGCATACACTTTTTTGTGTTGACATAAGTATCTGTTAACACAAAAATTAACGAGTTAATCAGATATTTATCATGATAATGAAGTGACTAACTAGTTAATATAACGTGATAATTAAGTGGTTATGTGGTGGCAGAAATATGCCACCACATACCACCATACGAAACATCTCCTAAATCTAGATGAACAAAAATCTGTTAAAAAAACGAAATGCAACAATTATAAAAAAAGTCATATATGATAGTTGAAAAGTAAACAAAAGTGTACTATGTCTGTCAGTCAGATAATTCATTTGAATTTTTTAGTGATATACATTAGTTAAAAAACGAAACCATGTAGGCAATGGTATGGTAGAATCTATATGAAATAAGTTAATATATATTTAAGTAATTTAGAAGAATAAAATGATGGTGTTGAAAAAAGAAGAAGTGGAAAAAGAAGAAGTGGAATAAGAAGCAAAGTCAAAAAAGTCTAAACAGCAAGATACAATGCTAGCATATATTCAGTACATGTATCAGTGTTTTTCAGTTATAACAATTACATGTAAACTACGGAAGCGTATGATGGTCGACAGATACTGTTTATGTCAACTAGACATGTGTGTGGCAATATGTTGACTTTGCTTGATAATATTTTGCAATTGTGTGTTATGTCATGAAAAGATAAAACAATTGTTTAAAAACTACGGAAGCGTATAATGGTCGCCAGTTTCTAGATATTTATGTAGATTTGATGCGAAAATATCGCATCATGTTTGAAATCTTACGGGAAAATGCAAGATAGTAATAGAAATATTGCATGATAATTGTAGCATTCGTTTCTTAAGAATCAGCAAGTAAAATCATTTTGAACGGTATAGTTATTGCATGAAAGATTTATCTTGCTTGTGTAAGATAATTTATTATTGAAGATGAGTTAATATTTAGCTCCGACATCGGTGAAACTAGAGTAGATAGCTGGTGTAAATGGTCTCTTTTTAGCTCACCCTAGCCTGCTTGACTGTCTGTCTGTCTGTCCACACTTACCGTCTGAACTTTCTATAAGAACAATCGTCATGAAAATTGGTCAGAATATTTTTCTTGATGATCTCTCGACCAAAAGTTGAAACCAGGTCACGCGAGGTCAAATCATAGACCATGTCAAATAATAAAAAGTATTCCAAATATTGTAGAAACCACATTTGTACCCAACCAAACCGTAAAATTGGTTAGAATGTTTGTCTTTATAAAATATAGGACAAGAAAGAAACTTTATTACGTGTGATCAAAACCTAGGACACCAGGTAAAAAAATAGAAAAACCTCGTGATAACTCCAGAAGCCAAATTTGCACCCAATCACCCTGGATGTCTTGATAAATTCTATGTCAAGTTTAAAATTTGGTCACATAATAAAATCTAGATCACAAAGTGTACTCATAGAAAATCAACATTCTAGAATTTACATTTTGAATCAAATCATCTTGAAAATTAATCAGAATGTTTGTTTTGATGGGGTCAAAAAGTAGGACACCAGGTAAAATAATAGAAACTCCGAACTCTAGATGCCACATTTGACACACCGGCATCAGTCATATTGAAAGAAAGTTTGTCTTGGTGAACTTTAGTCAAGACCGAAACTGCGTAACATCTGGTCAAAAGTTAGGTCACTATGTACATTGATTTTAAACCTACGTTTGGAAGGTGTTTACCGTTTCGCAAAGAGATTAAAAATATTGTCAGCGGTTGGCATTGATCATGACTTTAGACCTACTTTTTGTCTTTGGGACAGACAGGATAGCGATATAGGACCATCTTGGTCCTCTTGTAATTCATTATGGCCGAGGGCTGTAGAGTAAATGATTGTTTTCGGTTTCAGCTTTGCGCGAGAAATATACGTCAGAAAAGAACTAGATTTGCCAAATAATGTGTGTCGTATTCGGGAAAAAGTTTGTTTAGTAATAGTTTTAGCAAGATATTATATTGTGATTGCTTTTTGACGTCTAACGTGTTACGAAAACAAACCGCTCTGTTTTTAATCAGTTGTTTTATTTTATCATGACATAACGCACAATTGCAAAATATTATCAAGCAAAGTCAACATATTACCACACTCATGTCTAGTTGACATAAACAGTAACTATCGACCATTATACGCTTCCGTAAAAAACAGAGCGGTTTGTTTTCGTAACACGTTAAACGTCAAAAAACAACCACAATATCATATCTTCCAAAAAATATTCCTAAAAAAACTTCTTCCCCCCCCCCCCCCTTTTTTTTTTAATAATCCCCCCCCCCCCCCCCACCCCCCCCCCCCCCCCCCCCCCCCCCCCCCCCCCCCCCCCCCCCCCCCCCCCCCCCCCCAAAAACAACACCCCCCCCCCCCCCCCCCCCCCCCCCCCCCCCCCAAAGACAAAAAGTAGGTCTAAAGTCATGAGTCATGATGACAATTTTTAAAATATCTTCGCGAAACGGTAAACATATTCCAAACGTAGGTCAAAAATCAATGTACCTAGTGACCTTACTTTTGACCAGATGTCACGCAGTTTCGGTCTTGACTAAAGTTTATCAAGACAAACTTTCGTTCAAGATGTGTCAAATGTAGCTTCTAGAGTTCGTAGGTTTTTTTAATGATTTGAGCCGAAGTCCTACTTTTTGACCCTACGGAACCCGGTTCAAACTAAACTAGAGTTCATCAAAACAAAGATTCTGATTAATTTTCAAGATGAATTGGGTAAAAATGTGAATTCTAGAATGTTGATGTTCTATGAGTTCACTTTGTGATCTAGACTTTATGATGTGACCAAATTTCAAACTTGACCTAGCATTTATCAAGACATTTCCAGGATTATTGGTGCAAATTTTGTTTCTGGAGTGATCACAAGATTTTTTCTATTATTTTACCAGGTGTCCTAGGTTTTGATCACACGTAATACAGTTTCTATCTTGTCACGGCCTATATTTCATCAAGACAAACATTCTAACCAATTTTACGGATGATTAGGTACATAATGTGGTTTCTACAATGTTTGGAATAATTTTTTTATTATTTGACATTGTCTAGGATTTGACCCCGCGTAACCTGGTTTAAATTTTTGGTGGAGCGATCATCAAGAAAAATATTCTGACCAATTTTCATGACGAATGTTCAGACGGTAAGTGTGGACAGACAGACAGGCAGGCAGGCTAGATAGAGCTCAAAAGAGAACATTTTCATAAGTCATCTAGTTTCACCGATGTTGGAGCTAAATATTACTAATTTAATGATAAATTATCTTACACAAAAAAAAAAAATCTTTCAAACAAAAAACCACCCCCTCAAAAAATATTTTCCCCCCCTTTTTTAAAAAAAAAAAACCAATTATCATGTCATTATTTCTATTATTATCTTGCATTTTCCCCGTAAGATTTTAAACATGGATGCGATATTTTCGCATCAAATCTACATAAATATCTAGCAACTGGCGACAATTATACGCTTCCGTAGTAAACAGATAAACTCGAATGTTAAAAGGTGCAAACAAGATTTTCATTTTTCACGCATTGTTATCATTTTATGTTATTCATCTAAATTTCATGATGTTTAACATTGTGGCTAGGCTACTTTCAAAGAAAATACGTTTAACGTCACCGTTCACGGAACTTTAAGTCATGGGATTTACCACTAAGTGACCAGAGACGTTAACAGCATGGTACATGGTTCACCGTTTGGGTTGACTTACATCGCATAAGGTGATACGGTTTTATATTCTTATCAGTTAAAAAGTTTTGTTTATGTTGTATGTGGAGAGTAAGGTATTTGGATGACAACATAATAAATGTTTCTGTTACTATTAGAAAGGTGGACAAGTTAGTTGATTTGTGAAATTGCAAGGTTTCTCGTCAGGTTTTCTGAGGTTGTTGACTAACTATTCAAATGTGTATGATGCATAGATTTACAGGATCGGGGTATAGTTTCTTTGTATGTTACTTTTCGTTCTATTAATGATCAAAAGGAATAAAATCGCATTTAAAATTGATTGTAAAGAAACACATTTTGAGTACCGTTGAATCGTATTTTGATCCTTGGAAGTTCTCAATGTTGTACTTATATCAAAGTTGTTACTTCTGTTCTGTTTATCACAGTTTATTCAATGTTATTTTGGGAAATATAAATGCGACGGTCATTACTTGTTTTCAAAGTCAAGCTGTTCATTGTATTATATCATGTTTACTTTTGGAGAGTACTTAAACGGAAAGAAACGTTTAAAATTTCCATGACATTCAAGCTATAGTATAAATCAAACTGAATTAAGCACAAGTAAATAAACAATTAAAGCATAAATTAGCATAAAACAAAACAAATTGATCATAAAAAACGGAAAATTTGTCGCGCAAATGATTTTGGATGAACTATGTAGAAATACAAATGATAAGAGCTATATTCATGTTGGAGTATATCTAAGTCATTGACTACAATGTTGGTGAAGGCGAAAACAAATTACAAAACTACGATTACAATTGTCATATTATATCTACAATGGTTAATACTGAAATATTGAAATTAGAGTATTCAATTCAGAATTGCGAAAGAACAAAATCAAAGCGCTGAATGTACTGTTACAGAAGTTCTTAATATTTTGATGAACTGTCACCGGCTAAAAGCAGACATTCAAACAAATGTCTAAATTGGCCCTAAGCCGCTGAATGTTAAGTATTAAAATCCTCTAAGAACTATATATTTTGCAGTACTCATGAACTCAATTTGACTCAAGTACCCTTTATTACAGTAAATGTAGTAAACATGTAAAGGCTGTTCAGGCTTAACCAAGGGAGCTAATCCTGTATCATTTGTCTGAATCTTTGGTGGGGTGAAAGTTTGTGTAACATAAAACTCTTGGGCAACTGAGCCTGGAAACAAAACAATTATCATAAAATTAGTCTTTATAAAAAAATTGACAAGGTACACATTACAAAGAATAGATCTTTCGAAGAACTACTACCATATGATGGATTGTTTAATACATAAACCTATCTCACTTGGTCTACTGGATCTAATGCTTCAATATAACGATTTTAGTATACATGTAATAATTGCATGTCAAGTTTTACAAGTACAGGAATAAAAATTCATCAAGTCAACATTTTCCCAATATAGACGAGTGTTATTATTTGTATCGAAGATGAACCTATCACTGAACCCTTTTTACAGGGAAAATTTTCGCATAGTATAAGATTTTTAGTACGCCCTTAGTATAAAAATTATACTATACTTAAAATGAGATTCAATTCCAATAAAAATAGCGTTACTGAGGCTGTAGCAAATGACGTATTTTGAACTTATTACATATTTCATAAACATTGTGTACTTAGACTTTTTCGTACGTTTACCCAAGCCTTTCGAAATAATAACAGGTTCTTAAGTAATTGTGAGCTCCCATTGCTGATCAGATCTACTCGATCGCCCAAATTCCCCTACACGATATCTACTCGATCAACTCAAACAACTCGATCTCTACACGATCGTTTTCGGATCAACTCGTCTTCTACTCGACCAATCCCCGATCGCCTCTCGATCGCTTCTCGAGCACTTTGCTTCTAAACCTCTACTTAAATGTTCGGGTAGGAAGCCGGAGCGTTGCCCAGCGATGTATACCTCCTGACCACTCCTCCCGAGCGAGCCAGACCAGTCCCCAATCGCTTGATCGGGCTTGTTCGAGTTGACCTAATCGGCAGTGAGAACCAGGCATAAGAATGTACATTTCTTTTGTATTTTGAATAGTAAGGTTGATTCATTTTGAAGAAAAGATATGGTCTATTATACTTTACTCACATAATTTCCAACGGCTTTGTTATTTTCAGTCTACCGGGTACTTCAGTGGTAAAATATGAAAGTTAAGATCCGGGGAAAATAAGATCATATTCTGTTAGTTTGGTTCTTAAATAAATGTAGAAAGACAAAACAAAGCGGGAAAAAGCATAATCCCGATCTTGAGCTCCTATGGTTTGGAGCGGCAGTTCATGACAGCTGAGATTTCGATACCAATACGCATTTGTGGTTATCTATAAACACCAGGTAGCATCATTAACTGCAGGTGCTTTTTATATTTTCGCAGTGTTGTTCGGAATGAAATGGACCATTTTGAGTCCAACATCTCAAATTCTAATCAAATTTCATCTAGATTTGAACAAAGTAATATATTTACAAAAATAAGGCTTTACATGAATGACGCGCCTTTTGCTAAAATTCAGAAATAAAAAGATGAGGGCAAAAAGCTAGAAAAGAGGGGCGACCCTGTAAAATAAAAGCTAAGGACAAGGGAAGAGTAAAAGAACGGACTCCAAGCTGTCAGACCTTCTTAGAGCAGGGCAAGACCCAATTCTTGGTTTCATTTCAAGGCCCTTCTCTTACACGGGGGCCCGAGGGAACCGCCATTAAAACCAATTGAAGTGGTCATTACTGTAAAAAGAAATAGGTCACAAAATATTATGAAATTTCTTTTAATTTTCGAACACGGCTTACAGCTAGATATACCCTCTGTTTTTTAAATATGTAATGCATTTTGTGAATTGTTCTCTGTCTGTTTAAGGGAACTGTCTCGCAATTTTTTGAAAACTTCTTATCTTTCAATTGACCACCATTAAACTCTGTATGGTTAGCAGGGATAACAAAAGACTTGTTCCTTCACATCATTTATAGATGTAATTTTTCACCATAAATATTGTGATGCGTCCCTGTGTTATGTATCATATTCTTGTAAACTTTGTGTTTGATCAGCACAATAATAAAATTTGTATTGCATGATAGGGCGGGGAACGAGAGGTGGTTAAAAAGTGAAAGCTGTTAGACATCCAAAACTAATCAATTTTCCAAAGAAAACCCAAAATCAGATGATAAAAAGGGGCAAGTTAAAGCTAAAATTAAGAAGTCTAAAAGGTGCAATATCTACATGTATATACTGTTGTACAAAAGGATGTGTTCTTGTGTATACCTTTTTATGATTTTCAATTTCAACACCCTGGTAATAAGACGATGCTTAGCACAAGACAAAAATGTATATACATGTGTAATTTCAAGGTTCTGGTAACAACGTTCTCACTTTTAGTCGTTTCTTTTTATTTCAAACCTTGTGACAACTTTCAGAGGTCAGATGTTTAGGCGATCAAATATTATTATGTTTGGTTTAAAGAAACGTATGCACAACACTAGTCAATTATTTTGAGTATAGGAGAGATAGGCAAAACACGTCCGCGTGTAAATTTTACATTTTAATAGCCGACCAGGCTTTTCGAATAAACTTTCTTGGTGTTTGTGCCAGAGTATAACGATAAAATAGGCTACAAACAACGAAAGTGAACGTTCATATATATTAGAAAGATGCAGATTCAGGAGCGCACGAAGATCCTGTTGAAGCAGACATAAACTGCGTCGAACTCAACTACGTACATTAAAGTGTTGTAGATCTACAAACGCAAATTTAACTATAACTTTGGATCTTATATATATTTTAGTGGCAGGTTTTCTCTTGTTTATGCAAGAAGAAAGTCTTCTAACTGCAAGGATGAACAAAATATATTGTTTAGACAAAAACAGATATGTTAAAGCCAGCAGAAAGTCATACAGGGCGTGTTTAGGGAAATTTGAATTTCTGCTAAGATCTTAGATAAAAATGAAGGAAAATCTAACTAATAACATGTCAGTCTTTCACAAAATTATTAAGTATTTTTGCCAGAGCTCGATGAAATATTCTTTTCGAATGGAAAAAACAACTTTAAGAATGAATGAGTGCTTTGTTTAAATATTGTATGTATACAAGTAACCTTTTACACTAAAGTACCCTTTGACTGAGCCGGGGTATAGATTAACTCCTAAAACATTTTTGACCTTCGTGTTTACCTGAATTTAAAGGCGGGTCGATGGCATCGGGCGAATTTAGATATGACACAAATTATGATTAAAAAAGGGTGGCGGGAAGTTGGTTTTATTAAAAACGGTCGTAAAAATCACTTGGTCACTTCTTGTTTGAGAGACATTATATCGTCTGCGCTTTGTTCAATTTCAAGTGTTCTGATGATTGGTCGAATACGGGTACCAGGCGCCTTGAAACGAAATAAAGAAATAAATACCAACAATGAAATATAAATAAGTATGTAAAAGTGTATAACAGTGAAAACAAAAATGATTGGTTACTTTAGTTGTAATCGTGAACCGTTCACTGGGCCTTGACCAGGTCCCGAAACGCGGGTGATCTTGATCCATGGTTCCTTCCGGAATGTACGAATTTCTTTTTAAAGTTTTATTTAGGTGAATATATATGTAATCGTTCTAAAAGAAAGTTGTCTGAAGTAACATATGAAAATAACACAACCTATCACTACTTCGAAATCTAAATCCGTCTTTTCCGTGATATGCATATGTTATCTTCCGTAATCGCTCAGCGCAGAAACGCTGTAAGCGCCCACCAGACCTTTCTGCATCTTTGAAGTTGTATGTCTATTTTTTTTGTAATATGGTCTTATCTTTCACATTCAACAAAAGATTTATCTGGTCTTCTTCACACTCCCAACCTGTTCATGTCCCACCATGTCGCAGGTAAGGGACCAGCCGCACCCAATAAAGCCCCAAATAATAATAGTTTGATGCTTTTAAATTACTGAAACAATGAGTCAGAGAAATTGTTCCGTCAGTGTTTTTTTTTGTGTGTGGAAAATAGCATTTTTGATGACTTTTGTTCAAAACTACTGCAAATTGTTTCTTTGAAAAAATATTCTTATTAAAACATTTGCATGCTACTAAGATTATTGTTTTTATCATATTTGTCGAAACTGCATTATATTTTACTCTTTGACGCCCTGTTTCTTGTGAGGCTCTTTTTAACTCATTTCGATGGAATTTCAAACAATCACTATCTTGCCAGGATGTTTCAGTTTATAATTTGTTTATCACTTTATCAGTGCGATTTAAGATATATGTTGGGTATATGAAAACGATGTGCAAACCAAATTGCAAATAGGAGCGATGATGGTGATGTGGTAGCTATTTTTATATACCATTTTGATAATTATAAATGCATTTACCCGTTAGTAAAAGCGTTCCTTTGCACTTGTTTGCATTCGTTTGATAACAGGTTTTCCGAATAAAGATTTTATCGATTCTAGGAAAACTATTAAGATGCTTAAAACTTAGCCAGGAATTAATTAATATCTCGCTTTTACGACTTGAAAATTGTTTCTATCATTAAAATCGACTTGTGTGCAGTGCTGGAATACATTAACCTCTCTCATGATGAAAGGTTTTAAAACAAGCACATTTACCAATGTGATTTATATTTCCTTTAACGATGTAAAAAAGCCATGGAAATGTACTGCACTATTCAATATTCAAAGCTCTGAGTACATCTGATGCTCTTACAATGACACTGCCATTTTTACCCTCTAATGCAATGACAGTTTTCTAGTTAAATGTTCATTTAAAGGTAAAATCCTGAATCTGGGACTCTTAGCATAACGTTTTGTGAAATCATCTAAAGTTTATCTGAGCATTCGCATTACTTTCGTGTACCAACTCGCTTCTCACATTTGTTATTTCTAAGTTGTTCACCCTCTTTATAGAAGTCAGTCATATGGTTCATTCGAAACTGCGTCTACTTTCTAACATTGCTATAATGTAACATGATCATTAAAATTAGTTTTCAACAACTTCAAGTTAGACTTATTGGAACGAATTCGATTTGTCTCTGTTGCCGATTTGATTAAGATGGTATTTTGTCAGTGTAATATAATACTTTGATAACAGTTTTTAATGACTCTTGGACCCAAGATGAAATGTATTAAAACTTATCCTAGATGTTGTCAAGAAAAAAATCTTTTACTGGTAAATAAATCTTCTAGTATGTTTAATCAGTAAGTATTCTAGTAAACCTACATTTTAAATCTTTTATATGTACTATCAAATTGCAAAAAAAGCTAATAGAATCTAGGATAATTTCAAAATAATTTACTCAGCAAACATGAACGGCATCCAATTTGAACGTGTTAAGGATGTTTTGACTGGAATTTCTTTGTACCAACTGTTAAAGTTCTGAATTTTCATCCTTGATTTTTAAAACCCGAAACATTTCAAATCGGGGGAAGATCAAGTTTCCTAATTGGCCTTTAATTAAAGGAACAACATTTGAATTACTTTCGTGTATGCCAACCCAGACCATGTTTACGATTTTTTTATTTCTGAGAAAGATCCGCCTAGACCAGACCAAAAAACTTTTTAGCATGGCGGTGTAACTGTGTAGAAAACAGTCATATGTTTCAACGTAAACGAAGTACGGTCTCGCTAAGTTAATAATTTCGCAGTTAATTTAATTCAATATTTATAAACATTTATTAGAAATAGACTTGTCAGAATTTTTCATATGTGATGCAGCAACGGTTTAAGTTACGACAATTATTGGTAACGAATATCGATATAATGTAGTATTTTACTTGGTCCAGGTTTCGGACGATGGGTAACTCTGGATAGACTTGTAGCAATAAATGGGCGTAGCCTGAGTCGTTACAATATGAACTAATTTAACGAGCACAAAACATTTACAACCTCCTAAACACAAAGGGAAAGAACAAATATACATGTATATCTAGCGCAAGAAATTGGTCCTAATTACTGAAATAAAATAAATTTGTTACAGGCAATGTTAGTAACTAATAACTTTTAGTAACAGTTGTAACATTAAAACATGATGAATTAAGCCTAGTCAGTTAATGCATTTGAGATTTAGAACAATGATAAATTATTATTGTTTATTATATAAGTGGTCTGATAATGGTAGAATAAATATATGTTTATATTAGATTTTTACAAACTTGCTTCTTCAGCACTTGTATACTTAAAATCGAAAACTAGATAAATAAAAATAAATAAGATCTTAACTGATACAACATTGTAAATATATGATAAGAAAACTAATTGCAGTTAATATCCGTTTCGTGACTTAGTGTGCGATGTGATCCGGAACAACTCAGCAAGCACGAAATATACGACCCTGCAGGTCAATTGCTTGTGTTGAAATATTCCGTTTGTGTCTCATTACCATATCAAAATAGTTAAATAACAAGAGGCTCTAACAAAATTGTCTTAGATCTTTAGATATCTGCCAAAGTGATTTCCAAGAACAAGATTTAGAAGCAATGCGCACGATAAACGAAAGAATTAATCGTGAATGATAATCGTTAAATGCGAAATCTATGAGACACTAAAACGAAAAGCAATGTTTTAGGTTTCGCTAACGTCCATTACGAGATTGTTATATCACAGTGCAGTCGTCACGAACATGCAATATAAATGATATAGAACGGAATTTCAAATTTATTTTCCAAATTTCTCTGCTATGACATCAATTATTTCATGGTATTAAGAAGTTATTTTGGCACTCTCCATATTATTGTTGTAATTTAAAACTAAAGAAAAAACTAGTTTAGCTAAAATCACATCATAATACAATGCAGAAGATTAATGCTTGGAGAAGCTTGTTCAATGTTTTTATCTTAAAAAGCTTTATATTGTTTTCACATATAAAGCATGCCTTCTTGGTAAAAGGCAGGCTATCGGACAGTAAACAAGAAGATCCATTATGCATACAATTATTACTGTAAGTCCTAAATAAAACGTTTAATAAGACAAACAGAACAAGACCAAAAGGAAAGCTATCCCTTGTGATTTTCTTTATTCCACATACTATGGAATATTTGAAACAAACAGATTCAAACCCGGCAAATCTTCTTGCATTTGTAGTGGTACAGAAATTACTTTAGTATACGATATACGTAGGGATATCATGATGACCGATTTCATTCAATATACTAACATATCATTCCACACAGAACAAAGAGCTTGTTGGTGCAAATCTGTTCCAAAAACCCCTGCACATAAAGGCTTTAAGTTATATTTCATATACTTTGTCCTCGCTAGATAAAGAACTAGATATTTTTCTTTCTATTTTAAAAGTATAGACTGAATAAAAACTGCTAAAAGATAAGCTATAAGAAAGCAATTTTGTTAGTATTAATTAGACATGATACAGTGTGTAGTATTCTCTATCTATTAAAAAATACACGTGAGCAAACGTTTTGGAAATTGTAAGCCAGAAATGATATTAAACTAGATCCAGTCGAGTACCTCGCGTGATTGTGCGTGTGCCAAAGTCATTGTCAGAGAACGGACATTTCTCCCGATTCAATGAGACGAAGTAGAAAATATTCTTAAATGGAAATCAGAAATAAAGTGCTACAGAGACGGGGTTGCTCAAAAGAAACGTAAACACAACATGGTTGATTAGGCTTAAGTTATTAAGTTGGTCTCATAAATCTATACAATTTGTTGTCAAAACATACCCTCTCAATGGTGAGACGAACCAAATGGTGGTTCATAGCATCTGAAGTGTCAGTTTACGGGTTTGCCAATAACGGTTATAATTGCATTGCTTATGTACACGAATTTTGTGCTTTATAAACTGAGTCCTGTTTCTGGTAGTACGTGTTAGTTTGTGAACTAAAATGTTTCGTATTTGCATAAATACATTTAGCTGCAAATGAGTCTGCCTTCCGCAGAGTTTCCATATCGTATGAAAAATATATTAAAAAGAACTAATTAATTCATTTCATCTCATTTACTATGAATGACCTCAGGATTTTTAGTTACGTCATTTAAACTATTTATTCAGTTCATTGCATGTGCTATAAGTTGCAGTAAGAGATTTACAACTGTTACATACATTTAAGATCGCGCTTATTTAAAACTCTCTTCTTAGTAATAGTATATTAATAATAGCAGAAAAATTGATAACAGCAAATATAATAAAATGTGCTTGTAGTTATTTTTATCAACCGTTTGATTGTTCCAAACATAATGAGCTTAGTTTTGAAAACGGTTCTACAGTGTATAAAGTGAGAGACTTTCCGGTACTTTTTTATTTAATAAAATGTTATAAAACTTTCATACACAGAAACAGACAAATGTTTGATAAATGCCTTTATAGTTTTACCTCAAGAAATAACTGTTTTGATATTCAACTTGGAAACACCAATCATGTGTTTATATTACTATATCTTTTGCCATGAAAAACATTCTACAATCATACTTCTATGCAATTGAGCACAACACAAATGAAGCAAAGAGTAAACAAGAGTCTGGAACAAGTCCCAAACTGTCTAGCAAATAATCGACCATCTGTCTGTGGTTTTGATTAATCACAGATAACTTGACTCATTTGTTACTCCTTACGCGAATTTTCACAGAAATCTCAATATTGTTTGGGATATAACGGAAGATTTATCTATAGATATTTGGTATTTAGGTCAATTCGACATTAAGTTATCTGATATCAATCGGGATTACTGTTTTGTCTTTATTTGGAAACAAATTAATTTCCGGCAATTTGAATATGCAACTGTAGAGCAAAGGGGCTCTCTAAAATGGGTATTACTTATTGACAATAACATAGGAGAATCAAGCAAAACAAAATCTTTCAGTTCATTCCAAGAACACACAACTGGTACAATGTCTGAATACTGTGTTTTAGCGCTCTATCTTGCTCTCAAATGTGCATTTGATAAAGGCAGTTTTGTTTCATCAATATATACTATAATTGCTATATATTATCTAATATGTAGGTAAGCGATACATATGGAAGAACAAGCAGGAAGAATTAAGTTTTATAAAGAGGTTTGCATCATTTAACCACAGCAGAACACATTATGTAGATATGTTCTCACTTTCTAACACGTAGAAGGAAAAACGTCAAATGTTCAGTCACTTTTTGTGATACTATCATAATTAACCTATATTATGAATTCTAAGGCAAATTTGCAACAGAAAACTTCAAAAGTAAACAAATCAGTTCAGAAAGATGCAACGAAGGCATGAAGTAGCCAAACTGTCTTAATGTTTTCCAACCTGATTGATTGTTTTTCTAAATGAAGTGCAAGCAAGTGTCCGAAAACACAAGAAACCCGATCTTTATGAAAAAAAAAATCAAAGACACTATTTGAGACTGTTATAATTTTTCAAGACATCTATTGAAAATGTGAGCATATTCATGAATATAATTAGAATAGAACCTACACGAATATTACACCAAAATGACGGCATGTACATCATTAGTATTTTTACGTCAATGGCAACCACCTGGTAGTTTTCTGAACGTTAAATATT
The DNA here is from genome assembly GCA_022818135.1 of Saxidomus purpurata. NCBI lineage: Eukaryota > Metazoa > Mollusca > Bivalvia > Venerida > Veneridae > Saxidomus > Saxidomus purpurata. Next base: position 15,356,782 of record JAFMSR010000018.1, read on the forward strand.
CATTTTAACAAATGAGAAGTAGTGCAGCTAAATTGGCAATTTTGAACGGTTTTAAGTTGAACATCTAAACATTTTCAAGCGAACATTTGTTTGTTTTGCAATGTGACATCAATTAGTCACTCGCCATCGCATTTCAACACTTTAGGTTTTCGGCCTGGGGACTGAAAGTCCCCAAGGCCTAAGTTAGTATACCACATTTCAAACCCTGCAAGAATTTTAACTGTGCTATGTGCGAATAACAACTTAACATGCGTATGCGAAAGTAGTACAAAAAAAACCAAATTTTTTTTTTTTAGTTTGAATGCCGCATTTGATAAAACATATTACAAATAAAAATAGTACATAAAACTTCAAAGACTGCGGAAGGTATATAGCTTATGGGGTTCATTACCCTTTTCGTTTTAGAAATTAATGCGCTGTTAGCTGATTACGGAAGATAATAATATGCATATCACGGATATGTACGGATATTTACGGAACTTTACGAAAACGTACGAAGCTCGATAAAAGGAGTTTTTTTTTTGATTTTCAAATTTCCGATATTATTTTCATTGACAACTTTGTTATTTACGAACGATTACATATATATTTACATAAAAAACAATGTCTCTAAAAAGATATAAATTTACGTACATTCCCGAGAGAAAACCTAACGTGATCAAAATCACCCGCCATTTATCGAGGACGCTGCATGTCGAGGCCCAGTGAACGGTTTCACTGATTACAACTACAAGGTAACCCAGAATCATTTTTGGTTTTCTCTGTTATACACTTGTACAGTACTGTATTTATATTTCATTGCTGGTATTGCTTTGTTTATTTCTGTTTCAAGGTCTTGTCATTGGTACACAATAATTTTCGATCCATATCATCAGATCATATCGCTTGAAGTTGTACAAAGCGCAGATCGAATTATTTGTACTGGCTTAAACATTTTATAATGTTGACTATGTGATTATTTTTCATTTAACATACATTTCATAATAAAACAAACTTCCCTGTCACCCATATATTTATGAATCATTCATTCTGTGTCATATATTGAATTTCGTCCTCTGCACATTTCGACCCGCGCTTTTAGGTAAGTTTCAACGCAAAACACGTAGGGCAAAAGTTGTTTTTCGGGGAGTTAACCTATAACCCCCAGGCCTTCAGCGCTTACAGCGCTTTGATTATAATAGGTTTCCATGTATGGCATTATGCATTTTTTGAGTTAAAATCCTTTTAAATATCTATGATGAAATTGACTGTAAGAAGCTAGTTCTAGGGAAAAAAATCAGACATTGTAAAATAATTATATTACGTGGACTTTAAATGCAAAGCATTCAGAAATTTCAATATGTCCTTTAGTTCGGTTCACTCACGTCGCCCCTCATTTATGTTTAAACTAGAAATGGAATTCTTTAAAAGGAAGCTTTTCACATTAATTTTTTCTATTATATTTTTAAGTTCAAATTTGCAAGAAGATAGAAATATCTACAATACTTTATACCGGTAAATATAAAGTAATATAAATTATTACAATCGATAAAAAATGAACATTATTTGCATGCCACCTGTTCCAACAAAAAGCATATATACAAGACTAAGAATGTGGCATTTGACCAAAGAAAATCAACTGCGCCACGAAACAGGTAAACGAAGGTTGCTTATTGACTTTTTTATCACCTGTCCTAAAAATTGTTAACAAAAACATGGTCACGTTAACCAACAAGACTTGTTACGATGATTATTTTTTAAGACAATCAGGCCTAATATTATCAAGCCATTACCGCATGACGCAGATAAACACAAAAAACTCAAATTAAATGTTTCATGGTGAAAACAACGGAACAAATAAGGGAACAAATGTTTTTTGATATTGCTTATCTCGATTACAAATGCACTTGAAATTTTTGCTAAATAATTTCGTTATTATTGGATATTTATTTTTAAAACTGGTCATATTTTGTATCAAACACTAGCAGCTGGTTATATGATGAACGTTTTCATGGGGTACTGCACTTTCTATCCATTGAAGAAAATAAATGAAATATATCTTGAATAACCAGTATTTCATCTTCCCTACTTTATTTGATGTTTTAAATTAACTTGCAATCTTACATCTTGTCTAGCATAAGAATCGCGCTCAACTTGAGAGCTTGTGTAATTGAGTGAATATTATATGTAAACGTCAATATAGGATATTGGCTATCTGTCAAAATCTGGTGATAGATATAGAACAAAATAATTATATTACTGCATAGACGAATTTTGTTTAGTTACATACGATATACAGTTTTGATTAATACGGAAATAAAGACGTTTTCCTAAATCAGCTATAAACGGCAGACACAATTATTTGTCGATAAGTTCATAACTGACTGCCTTGCACGCTTACATTTTGATTTTGTATCCGTAAATATTTTGAAATGCAATACATTTGTATGCAATACATTTGCTAATTTGTGACTTTTATACACCTACTGATTAACGAGTTATATACGAACTACTCCCTGAGAATGCCAACCATTCTGCAAAAGTGATCGTCGAGGAACAGAAAAAAACATTACAAAATAAGTTTGTCACTTTCTGTTCTACTAAATCTGTTCATTTTGCACTGAATTAACACAAGTAATTCATGCCACTACCTACATTAGTCAGTCAGTGGGGTACTTGACAGATGTCACGTTAGTTTCGATATTTGTAAAATCAAATTCATTCGAGGAATTCTAAATGTACTTGTAAAATCAAATCGAGTCAATAAATTTTACTTTCAATTGTTTTTTAAATCATTTTGATACACACCCACTCTTCTCTTATTTTCTTCGTTAAACTTGCTGGACATTATACCGAAGTCTTGAGCTATAGAGTCTCTAGAAACCAAAGAATGTGCATAAAACAACTCGTATACTATATAGTAATCAGACACAAACTTGAACTGGATCCATGTAATATCATTTTCGTGTAACAAATCTATTTCTATGCAAATTCTAAATTGTCCGTCTCGCATGTCATTTAGCCCTAATGGTGAACGCTCGTAATAGCTAAAGATCATGCCCTCTTGTCTGTAGATGAAACAAAGTGGAGAACATATCCGCTTTTTATTACTTAAATTACAAAAGCAACATGATATTTAAGAAAAAATAAATGCCTCCCTGTATTTTATCGTTGAATAAAATATGTATTTTATTCACAAAAATGGCAATATTTTTCGATTCAACACTTTTTCTAGAAAACACCCGACTTTTTTAATGCGTAGTAGTCCAGGTACTAAAACGCGAGATCGTGGCCCTTTTTCACTCCGTCGTACTTTAGGCCTTCGTCCTTGGAAAAACGTGCTTCAAAACGGCTCCCATTGAGCCCAATATTATTTATAAACGCTTCTTCTTATCTTTCATATTACATTGTGCTTTATCTGTACTATATACACTTATACAAAGTTATTAGTTAAGTATTCCCTTTTTCTCCACATAGTTATAATATAAATTACGGAAGACTTTTTTCTAAATTTACATTTACTGTGGAACTTTTGCGTTTAATTGTTGTGTTGTGTTGTGCTGGGGTTAATTTTGATATCAATATTGTAGACAACAAGTATCTGTGTGGCATCAGTTTTCCTCATTTCTTTATTGCTAACACGACGAAGATATAATGTTGTAATTTATATCTTATTGGAGTGTTCTCAGAACGCTATGGATTATTTTTTTTATATTTTTTTTATCTTGAATGGCCATCACTCTTAGACTATTGCTATGAAATGACTATAGCTATGATATTTTAGATATTTAAGTGTAGTCTGTTAGATGTATTATCATTTAAAACGTATCTAAAATCAGAGTTTGCATATTCGAATATTGTACTTTAAGTGTTTCAAAGATCTGATAGATTTGTCCCAATGCAAAAAACAAGTTGCTTAAACATGTTGTAAGTTACCATTAAAACTGTGATATCGTGCCTTATTGACGGCTACAATTATCATGTCATTGTAATTCTCACCTTATCATTTTACTTCGTAAGTGCAAAAATAAAACTTAATAATAGTTCATGTGTTTTAAAAACAGTTATCAAATTATAACTTCTAAAAGTTTTAATACCTACCAATTTGAGACATTTAACCTTGTTGACACGTGACTGAAAAGAAACGTGGACGTTCTACAATGATTTCAATGAAAACTTTTATCAAAAGGAGATAAATGTACCAAGTACATTTGTAAATTATTTCTTTTGTAGTCTGATGCGTACAGATTGGTTATTTGCCAAGTCGAAAACGATAGGAACAACGGATGTTAAACATGGTCAATTTATTATTGCTGGATGATTCCTAGCTTTTCAATGCAAATGTGCATGTATATTTATAAAGAAAGGTAGAAAATAATTTGCACCATCATGGAGACTAATATTTTATGTTTTGGCTTTATCTGATGACTGAAACTACTGTGATCATGATGATGTTTTCAAAACTCATTCTGAAAATATTGGATTCGCCGCCTTCCGGGTACAAATGCGCATGTTTCATTTATCTTGAACGTGTCTTTCCGTCCTAAATATTGTTGAATTACTTAATATGGTGAAACATACTATATAAACTCTAGGGTATACAGCTATTTGAAATGCCTGATGTTCCGGTTGTCTATATGTTTAATAAAACTCGTTTATCACAGATTCGCTAAACGTGTATACAGATAATGTAATCAGTACTCTTCAACATTCTGTGTAATATAGAATCAGATACCTTTCAATGATTATTGTATTATGTGGTTCAATGCTGTTTTTTTCTAATCTGTTTGAAATTGGATTTCACATATCAAGATTTGATGATCAATTCTTGGAAAACATAAAGATCTTTCCAGGAATGTACAATCGATACGTTTGCTTTTTATATCTAGAAGAACTGAAAACTTTCTCCCATAAAGAGTTAGATTATGCGCATGACTCGAATCCATTAAACCTCTATCATGCAGTGAAATAATTTGAAATCAAAATTCTTAACAACGCTATCATAAAAATCATTAATTTTTTCTTTTCATAACAAACGATAATAATGTTCCCAGGTTTGAACATTTGAGGAGCACTTTTTGGAGTGTAGTATATAATCATCAGAAGAAACACGAAATAGTTTCGCCATCCTGATGTTTGGCGGTATAACTTTTCATTTCAATTTTGAGTAGGGAGCTCAAACTCCCGGTAGCAAGAAGTTTTCATTCATTGAAAAGTATACCGAATACACTGCTACCACAAGATGTAGGTTCAAAAAAGTGGAAATTTTCATGATGTATTGGTGCTGTATATGACAGTCTCTTGTAATTAAGTCGTCTTCAGAATGGCTGCAGTTTAAATGTGTTGATTGTTCAAAATAGGAGACATACATGAATAAAAATAGTAAAAACTGATGTAACAGATGTTAGTTAAAAACGCCAAAAATATTCAGGGCCAAACGAGTTGGGAACATACATACTACATCATGACCAATATTCAGACTTGTGCAGAGTCGCACAGGATTGTCATGACGTCATGTTTTCTATCCAATGTGAAATTTAAAATTCATTGAACTTTGTTCTGCTGCATGAATAAATGATCCATGTCCAATGGATTTTGGCTAGTTTAAAACAATTATTGACCTGTATTCTGTTGCAAGTGTAAGTTTTAGCTGTGACTGGATTGTCAGTAGTATGAACTGGCTCAATTGTTAATGTCATAAACGACAAAATAAAGATCACAATCTATGTAATTGACAGGTCACCCTTACATAAACACAGTTTTACAATTCTATAGATATGTGTTATTCAATAAGTATAATATATAATTACTATGCCTCTTATCTACACTTCTTCATAACAATAAGTCATTTTTATTTAATTCATTATACATATATACATTGAATGTATATATATTTGTATAATCTATCTTTACAATGCTTGTATTAGATGAATTTGTTTATGTTTTTTGTTATGTTAATACGAAATATTTATGTCTTATGACCTGAATCTACTATTATAACAAACATTTTGTTCTTAGACAACATAAAGGCAAACATATAATATGATAATTTGTTTTAAACACTTGGATCAGTCATTGACAATTAACTTACAAAATGTAAGCATTCATTGCATTTCATGTAAATGACTGATAAGCGGTTCTATAGTATAATATTGTTTGCATTTCTTTGTTTTTAATGTAAACTCAAAGGGCTGAGATTATTCAGTGGAATGCTTTTGAAAATCATTTATTGAAGTCTATAATTCCTTTAAAAAAATATGTCATTGTTAGTTGTCTTTCTCGTCTTGTCAAATGTTTTGATGTAAACTAGGGGGATATTTTACTGTTTTTTTTTTCATTTATAAGCAATATTTTATAACAGCCAAAGTTTGTACAAAATTTGTGCTCCAAAGAACAACAAACGTTTTCAATTTATTACGGAGTAATTGGGTAACTAAAAATGTTTCGTTATGTATTATATAGTTTAATGATAATTGTTTGTTTCGACGAGGCGACAGCTAAAAAGGAATGTGCTAGATCGTTAGTGTCTGAAACCGATAAATCACATACTATAAATACTTTGTGGGATGCAGTTGCCATTTTTCAAATAAATGAGAAAATGACAGACTGTGACATAGACGTGATGAAAATATTTATAGACTTTACAAAAAGATTAAACAAAAACGAAATATCCATGCGACTTCAATTGACTTGCATGACGGCTTCTAAGATCCATTTTATAAATGAAAGTGATGTGTTAGAAAATTTCAACGGAAAAGTAACTGTAGATTTAAATATCAACAACTGTTTGGTAGACTTAGACGAGTTGTCGCTTTTTAATCATCTTGGAAGAATATACGCTCTATCCCTGTTCAATATTTCTTCAATTTCTGTTGGGTCAATTTGTTCGATTTTAAAAGGTCTTCAGAGGCTCGACTTTTCATTTAATTGTGCTAGTACAAGTACAAACAATTTCAAGGAAAAACTATTTTTCTGGGAAAAATGCAAAGGAAGCTTTGACAGCTTATCTGTGTTGGAACTTACAGGATGCAAGATATATAACGTTGATTATTTAACGTTAAATACTAAATTTCCTAGTATACGTTCCATCAAGTTAAGTTCGATCAAATTACAGACAAGTTTGAAGTTCCCTTGGACCAGTTTGCAGACTGAAAACGATATGGATTACCCGCTCATGAAATACAATGCGGGGACATGGTCTTTTTCTCTAAACGACATCGATATTTTTCCAAAAATATTCGTGACATTTAAAGGACGTATCGATGCTATTGTTATTAACAATGTTCCAGTAAGCATATTTGAAAGAGACATTTTTTGGAACGTGAAAGGAATGACACGTTTGGATCTGTCACAGAACAAGCTTACCCATATCCAGCCAGATTTGCTCCGCTGTCAGACTTCACTCAAATATCTTCGTTTAAGCGGAAATAAACTGAAACACTTGGACTCTGTGACTTTTCAGTTTTTGCGTAATCTAACGTATTTAGATTTGTCGCACAATTTACTAACTGTAATAGACGGAAATCTTTTCTCAAACCTACACGTTCTTGGTGAGATACATTTAGAACACAACTTCATTAACTCTATACCTAAAGACTTTCTACAAGAACAGACATCCACAATAGAAAAGGTATTTCTACAGTTTAACAACATCAAAACAATTCCTGTTTTCCCATTATATGCACGGCATCTGCAATTAATAGATTTGAATCATTGCAGTGTGGATGGAAATAGTTTTACAACTCTTATAAATCATTTAAAATTACTTTATTTGTCCGACAGCTACTCAGACGTTGCGCTTGAGTATACGAATATACATCTTGATGAATATGAACATTTGTCAACAAGGGCAGTACTTGATCTGTCCTACTGTCACATAACGGATATCTCTATCGCTGGAATAAATGGTAGTGGTCTGGTGGCACTCATTGTTCTGTTCAACGTGATTGAATTAAATTTATCTGGCAATCCTTTCGATTGTTCCTGCTCCCAGTGGAACCCAATCATTAACATCAGCTGGACTTGTTTGTACCCACCTGATCTTCGTGGACGCCCTATAAAAAGTATATCATTAGAAGAAAAGCGTTGTCCGTCTCCGTCTACAGAGTGTCCCCCAAATTGCAAATGTTACAAAAGACTTAGTTCAGAAAACGTGATAGTTGACTGTAATAATAAAAACGTCACAACATTTCCATTGAAAGTACCAAACGGCTATCTTGAACTCTGGTTTCAAAATTCAAATATTACAAATATCACTTCAAGGGAATATTTTAAAAACATATTAGCTTTAGATATATCCAACAATAACGTCCATGAATTAAGTCCGTCCGTGATTTTGTCTTTTCCTAAAAATATTAAAAGTGTCTTGCTGAATGACAACCATTTAACATCGTTACCAGTACAGCTAAAGAGTTTAAATGTCTCCAAACTGGCATTAAGTCACAACCCCTTTATCTGTGACTGTCACACAAAATGGATGAAAGAATGGCTTTTAGATATGACAACACCTGTAACAGACTGGAAACAAGTGAAATGTACATATAATTTAAGTAAAGCTAAACAGCTCATATCAGTCCCTTCTTATATGTTTGTTTGTCCAGAATTAAACTCATCGAAGTTTAACGTCGCTGAACATGTTATCTTCCCAGCCATTGTAATTGGATGCATTATGTTCGTGTTGGTAACAGTTTCACTAACGGTTTATTTTCAAAGATTTACTGTGAAAGTTTTATTGTACATGTACACTGGTCTACGTCCTTTCGATAATTTGCCAGGGGACGAATCTTCTTTCCTTTATGACGCTTTTGTTATATACACGGAACGGAAGAGACAGGTGGCACATGAAAAACTCTTAGATAGTCTAACCGTTAGAGGATATCGTGTGGCAGATCTCTCAAGAGGTTTTATAATTGGACTTTCTTTAGTGGATAACATAGAGAGACTAATTCATAACTCTAAAAAGATAATATTTTTCGTATCTGGTGACTTCACTGAAGATGACTTAATCATGGCCGGATGGAACATCGCATATCAACGTGCAGTAAGTGGCGACTTCAATTCAATTATACTTATTGCCAGTGGGGATTTTCGCAAGCAATGTAAGGAAGACAATTTTAGAAAGTTCTTAAGGTCGAAATGTTTTATTAAAGAGAATTCAAAACTTCTCGTCGATAAAGTGGTATATCTGATGCCAAAATTACATGATGATCCATATATGGAAATGGATAATACTCATGGGGTCTTCCAGGACCATGGAAACGGAATTAACTATATACTGTATCCCACTGAAGATGATGTTCTGTCTAAGGAGGTAACTGACAAGTTAATTCCATTCCTACGGAAAAATCATCAAAATATTGAGTATTTTGAAAATGCGTTTGTTGCTGGTACCGACATTCGAGACGAGATGGACGATGTATTAGAGAAGTGTCAGCATTTCATTTTCATCTTGGCCCCAGAAATGTTTAAAGAAGAAAGATATGAAGTTGCACTATTTATATTGTCAACTGTTATTTCTAAAGCAAAACTAAGTGGTAACAACTATTTACTTTTAATAACAAAAGGGGAGTTAAGGAGTCTGGATATGCCAGGTGATTTGAGAAGCTACTTTGATAAATATAAAACATGTGACTATCAAGAACCAACCTTGAAGCAATACTTGCTAGACTCACTCGTTTATCAAAAGCCTATCAATCGTTTGGATGAAAACAATGGAAACGCCTTTGGTAGAAAAGCAGATACTAGGATACCGTTTGTCTGAATTTTTGTATGTGTAATGTGGTGATACACTAGTACTTCAATTGCATGTCACAAATTTTGACATTGTTATCGTCAGATATTATCACCTGATTAAGACACGCATTGTTGTTTGTCGTTGACATGTGCGTATTAAGCTCAGAGTATTGTCTCGTTTTGGGGAAGTACTTTGTTATCACAGTTACAATGGATAAACCATATTTGTCGTCTTGAATGTAACAAATGTCGATTTAAACATAAATTGGAATATTTCATAGATAAACATATATTTTTGTATAAGTTATGACGTCGTCGTATGTACCTATTCATATCACTGTATTTAAGTTTATATATAGTTTCTGTTATTACATTTTCGAAGCAGTTTTAACGTGTAACTGTTAAGCTAGACAAGTAGCCCGTCGATTAAGACCTTAACCACTCTCATAATGTCTGTTGGTGCTCGTTCCTGGTATAAATGTATTATTTGATTGCATTTTATCTCTTTTCACAAGATTTGATTATTTCTGGTAAGATAAAAAGAGTACTCTTTATCTAACAAAACATACAACTATAAGATCTATATCTAGTATGCCGCCTTTAACGTCATCTAGATGTTGGTTTTCTAATCAGTTTCATTTGATCTGATCAAAAGGATTATTTGATTTTAGTACAATTTCCGCTGCATATTGGCGCTATTATTGGTTTTCAATGCTCATAGTTTCCTCATATTAGCTGCATTTCATCGCATATAAGTAGTGACTATCTTGTTACCATATATATCTAGAAGGCAATTTTCATAATAAAATGGTATTATGCATACAAACACTCTAAAAACAGTCTCTAAAATCAATTCATTTTTCGAATGACTGTAGTTTATATGATTGTGTTAATTGTTAAAAAATTATACATACACGAATAAAAATAGTAAACACAGATGTAACAAATGTTTGATAAAAAACAACAGAAAAATATTTTGGGCAAAGAGAACTAGGAAAAATACATACTACATCATGACAAAGGTTTAGATTTGTGCAGGGTCGCACAGGATTGTCATGACGTCATGTTTTCTATCCAATATGAAATTTCAAATTCATTGAACTTTGATCTAATGCAATATAAATGATCCTTGTCCAATGGATGTTGGCTAGTTTAAAAAAATCATTGACCTGTATTCTGTTGCAAGTGTAAGTTTTAGCTGTGACTGGATTGTCAGTAGTATGAACTGTCCGATGGATTTTGGCGAAATTGTTAGTATCATTAACGACAAGATAAAGATCACAATCTATTTAAGTGACAGATCACCCTTACATAAATACAGTTTTACATTTGTTTTATAAATATGTGTCATTCAATAAGCATAACATACAATGCCTCTTATCTACACTTCTACATAACAATAAAGCGTTTATGGGTCCGGATGTTAGAAAAAAACTACCACATTGTTATTTTACAAAAGTGGATAATTAGTGACACTTAACCCCTTAAACTTAAAGAATCAGAAATCGTCGAACAACATATCTAGTCTTGGATATCATTCAAGTTTATATTGAAAGAAATATGTATTGTTTAAACTTAACGGAAAACATTTCAGTAGGTTTACAAGAAAAAAATATCTATGTTCCTCGAAAAACGTTCCGACATGTGATGTAACCACTATCAAGTAGTGGTGTTTTCATGACACGATGCTTGTCTCATCTTATCATTTTTAGTAGTTTACATTTCATGTAAGTTTTTGCATCAGATATCCTTCCTCCCACATTTAAAGTTTTACCATTATATATTGGTAAGCACAACGGAACCTTACATTTGCGAAGTGCATTATTAATAGCGCATTAATTGTAAACAGAAGTTGTATAATTTGGAAATTTGGTACATAGAAATCAAGTTTAAATCCTCGGTTATTCCCATTCTTGTGTCACTGAATTTATTTATATTGCATTTTGTATTTACATAGAACATTGCACGTAAGTACCTTGCGCTTGTATAAACTAGGAAGTGACACTATTTAAAGTGTTGCTATTTAAAGCAAACCAGTCAAAATAAATTAAAGTTAGAAGACAATGACAAAATGTAGTAATAGAAACAGGATGTATTTCAATACCAATCTTTATAGATTAAGGATACATCCCCTTGCTTCTTATTATGTTATGCACCAATTGCCCTTATTTCTTAGCACTAAAGATTTTAAAAGTAAACCATCGGTGTTTACATAATTAGCAAAGTTTGGATTTTACAGACTTTACACATTTCGTAAGTCAGTCTGATACATTTTATGTCATCCATAATACTAAAGCTACACAAAAGTTGTAGCCTATAAAAACTTAATTGTTTCATAGCAATAGTTTGATAAACCTCTTTTTCTGAGGGATGCTTCGTTTCAAATGATCCTCTGAATTGACTTAATTCGTGGGCTTTCAGTTTATTTATCAGGATGACTGACACCACTTAACATTTAAAAGACCGGTCAGAAGTCTTTTACACTCTGGGTTTAAAGGCCGATTGCATTAAAATGTTCCCTTGTTCAAATTGTACTATATGGTCATGATGAATAACATAAGTTCTGGGATTAAGTTCTGTAAGATAGTGTCTCCCTTTCATACATGAACTATTCTGTTGAAGTAAGACAACACCTCTGTTTTCATGAGTTTATTTTCTCCTCAACAACAAGTTCAACATATACTTACAAAAACTCCAAAACTGAAAATCAGTGTGCTTAATGTAATGTTTTCATAGTTTACACATCAGTGTTATATTCCAAGTAAAATCCTCAAAGTTTAAAATTCTTGTTAGCAAAATACCACATTTTCATTGTATTCTCAGAATTTACCAATCCAAAATATTTACTGAAGTTTTTCAATGGTCGCTCTTAGATAATTAATTTCTGTATTAATTTCAAATAAAAATTATTAGTTTTATTCCAAAGTCCATTTGTGTATATTTGGGAAACTAAATACTCAGTAATATTTAAAAAATCTTTTGATTAATCCATTTGAAATTTGCTATGTCTTATAAAGCAGTGTAAGTTGTCTTCATTTTTATACGAAATAAAGCAGATTTAAATCATCATCGTATTGTCGAGAACTTGACAAATTGTTGTTATGCTTTGTACATTGCTTTGTATATGTGATGATATAGCACTAATACTGGTGCGGAAAGTTTCATTCATAAGTGCATAATTATGTCATCTTACATTCCTGAATGTTTTATGCCTTGAATGGGACTAGTTTGGAGCCAATGTTTGCAAGTCGGAACTCAAAATAAACAGCATTGAAGCCTGAACGAAACCTGAGGGCATAGAAAGAAGATCATATAATAGCAGCGATTAAATGTTGCAGAATGGAATCAACTAACTTGAAACGCGTCCAATTACTGTATCAAAATGGTAATGTAACATTGGAATCTTACCAAACTGCTTTCGAGCGAAAAATATCTGCAAAAAGGCACGTCTTAACATAATATTCACAAGCAATACAAGTAACTAAATGTAATGTGACTCGTGTCAATGTTAAATCTATAAGACATTTGTCTGAGTGAGTTACAGTTTTTCAAGTTTCGTTGATTCCAATTAACCTATTGACATTTAAGTTGTAGCTGTCACAAACCAATAATATAATACTTATTGATACACAACATTTAGAACAAAATTTAAAATAAAGTAATCTAAGCATCTAGTTATTTCAAAAAGTTTATTGTAATACTTACGTTGTCCCCTCATATATTGCATTACTTTTCTGTATTTATATTCTTTGGACATAAAAGAGGGTATCAAACAGTAGAAACGTAGATCTACATATTTATATATCAAATAACAACTGTAATCCTAGATAAAATAATTAGGACAGACTGAAGAATACAACTTTTTGTTTTGACTTAAGCTTTGTTGTTTATCTCACATAGTACATTTGCATTAAATATATTTAAAGCTGTTACGCGTATTTTATGTGTATTTGTACAAACATAAATAATCTTATGTTTTATTTTATTACATTTTACGACCAAATACAGCATTGTATGGTGTATGATGTCATTCGTGTCTTTATATAAACATATTGGTCCTCTTGGGCTTCTAGTACTAATTATTTCTAAAAGGTTGAGACACAAAGATTGACAAAAACTGTTGCTTTCACCAGTGCAGACTGACGTAAACATGACATACAGTCTGCAGCTTGGTAAAGCTAGTAGGGTTCTTTGTTAGCAAATCTATTTTACTATACTGTTTGTTTTATTGTGTTATCCTTTAAAATCAAGACAAATAAAGAAAATACTACTGCTACTGCTACTGCTACTGCTACTGCTACTGCTGCTGCTGCTGCTACTACTACTACTGCTGCTGCTACTACTACTACTACTGCTGCTGCTGCTGCTACTGCTACTGCTACTGCTGCTGCTGCTACTACTACTGCTGCTGCTGCTGCTGCTGCTACTGCTACTGCTACTGCTACTGCTACTGCTGCTGCTGCTGCTACTACTACTATAAAACATTATATACCACTTACAATATAAAGTAAGTTACAAAAAAGTGTTTACAATTTGTCAGTCTTAAGCAGAAATGCTTTTAAGCTATACTTGAACGCATTAACATTTGACAAAAGTCTTGTATCAACAGGTATTTGATTCCAAATTTCCATACTAGAGTAACTAAATGTCTTCTTGAGATAATAAGTGTTAGGGTTTTTTGTGTGTGATATCCGTCCTGGATTTTGACCGCAATTCATAGGCTGTATTATTTGAGAATATAATGAGATCTTTGATATATGAAGGTGTCAAATTATGAAGAGCTTTATAAACTAATAGGCCAGTAAAATATCTGCATCTGCTGGGAAATGAAAGCCAATTAGGATTATTGAACATCTCAGACGATCATGTATTTGTTGACATTAAGTATAATTATGGCTGATTGTTTTTGCAGTTTGGTAATTCTATTAACATCGGTCATGTTAGCTGTGTGCCATGTTAAACACCCATAATCAAATGTAGGTGCAATATAGGCGTTATGAAATAGCTGTTTCATCTCATGGGTAAGGAAATGCTGAATTCCTTTTAAAAGAAATAACTTTGAAACCAGCTTCGTGCAAGTTTTATCTATGTGTGTTTTCTATGTTAAACTTTTGTCAATATGAATTCCTAATAGTTTCTGTGTATCAATTTTCGGAAATGATAAGCCGTAATAATAACTATTAGCCAATATTTAAAATAAAGAGTGCATTGCGTGCCAAAACATCTTCGAATGAAACAACATTTTTACCATTTTTGTGTGATGAATCGCAAAATCTTCTTCCAGAGAAATCAGAAACAAAGTGCTACGGAGACGAATTTCTACAACGGAATATGTTGCTTTAAGAGAAATGTAGACACGTCAGAAATCATGAGAAAACACACGTATGCTTAATGCATACGATCTGTAGTGACAACATGCACTTTTGCTGATAAAATGAACCATAAAAAAGTGATATTCATTTGCGTTGATGTATGAAAAAACATTGTGGAAAGATATTGGTCTGAAATCTAATATGCCAGTTAACGAGTTTTCCACGACGGTTTTAGCGAATGAAGATGATATTAAAATAGCCAATGTACACGAATTTCGCGCATAAGACATTTGAAATATGCAAATTAATTTTGAATTGTGGTCGTTAGTTTGTGGACTAAATGGTTCATGTGTTTTATATTTAACTATAGGCGGCATGTGATTTTGCATTTGGAACCAGTGAATATCACAATCAGTATGCAAAAGAATTTCCGTTTTTAAGAGACGCCATAGAACCATAACAATGTTTAAAAAAGGGGAAGTACTCATAAAATTAATAAATATGCTCAACATACACTTTAACTTTCATCAAGTTGTACTTTTTCGCTTAGAAAATCGTAATAAACTTACAAAGCACAGAAACAGGCATATGTTTGGAAAAAAAAGAACTGACAGAGGCATTTGTAATACGACCATAAGTAAAAGGTGTCTGGACATACCAACCAAGTGTTCATATTGATCTGCCTGCTTCCGCCATAATACTAATATTTAATCATATATGTTTCCGATGTGAGTACACAAGACGAGCGAAAAGCAAACAAGTTTACAAGTTGGCAAGAGTTCCAAATTGTCTAAAGAAAATCGGCAATCTGTTCAATGATTTGATTAATCACAGTAGCTTCAACTAATTCTGTGCTCACAATACAGACCTCCGCATCAATATTGAGACGGCACAAATGTAAGATTTATCTATAAAAATTCAATAGATAAATCACTTTGAAATTCGGTAATCTGATATCACGCGTGATTATTGTTCTGCCGTTTTGGGGAACTCGTTAAGTTCCATTAATTTATATGTGAAACGGTAGAACAAACTATTACAGCTCTGAAGATTCTATAAAATATAAGAATTTAATTATGTTCCTTACAGTGATACATATATATTTTTCGCAAATATCGCCGACATATACATGTCTTTTCCTGTATAACCACAGCAGCAGTTGTTATGTAAGGTTGTTTATTGCTTATGCAAGGATTGATACGACTTGTTTTTGTAATGACGTCAAATGAATGACGTCGCGTACATTGCATATATCGAGCTGATTAGAGTATTTCCTTCTTTACTATGGCGTAAATGTCAAATGGAAAAATTAAAACGTACACAATGCGTACATTATGTTTTAGTACCATTTGGCAAAATTTCATAACAATCGGAGAAAACTCGCTTTTTGACGTCTGACGTCGGACAAAGGTCGCATACTACCTTAAGTGTAGGCAAAGAAAATGCCCGAGGAGAATGTGTATGCCACAGTTCATTTATACAGATAGGTAATATTGATACAGCTATATATAAATACATACTACAGTCAATGCATGTTCAAGCTACAGAGAGAACAGTACATGTTGATATACAACACTATGTGAAAGTGTGACCGTGGCTTCGGGAATAGGTGATTTGGTGTTTTACAGGGCACAACCTTTTGGGTGGTGGGTGGGGGGGGGGGGGGTCACGTATGAAGGAGATTTTAATTGCCTTATACTTTTAAACGATAATGTGACCAAAGGAAAAATAAAAATAAAGTAAACTCCGTACTCATTATAACCATTTCTTAAATATGTTCCTTTTTTTCCGAAGTATATTGTAGCTATTGGAAATAGTCGAAGTAGACACAAATAAACTACAAAATAAATGTATATCAAGACAATGCTTCTTATGTTTGGATACATTTATTCGAAACAGTTTAGCGCCAAATGCAGTGCTCATTGTGGACAATTGTGATGTTTTATCCCGATATAAAGTGACAAAGATACATGTATATACAAAAATACACAATTTTCTACTCAAGTTTAATCATTCAAACAGCGTCTACAAGCGTGTTCTTGAAAATCATTATCTACTGTAATGATAAATAAGGCTGTTTTAGCCTAATTAATTAATTTTAACATAAAACTTCATTCATTTGTAAACAAATTTTTGTTTCTATAATTGATTCAATGAATAAATCTGAAATAAAGTGCAGGTAAATTAGCAAATAAAACGTTAAACCATCATTTCAAAGTTGGGTTTAACTTTTGAGCGGATGACCATTTATTGGCATTTTGTGCACACTAGAGCACTGTACTAAAACCTCATTTTGTGCACACTAGAGCACTGTACTAACCACACTCTTACTCCTAGACATTAATGTTCTTCTCTGAGAATGCATATTCATACGTTTTATATAATGTTATTTGATGACATTTTTCTGTACTTTATTGATTTAAAGGGAAAGGCAACTTAGAAAATTATTTAAATTGAAAAACTGTTCAGAGGAACATGCTGTTGAAAGAATTTCTAAAATAGGAGTATTAAATGTGAAGATATTGAAGATAGGAAATTTCTAATATGGAGGATCATGGAGGCGGCCATTTTGAATTTATGATGTCATAGTGCTCTCATTACATATTCACGCACATAATACTGCTAAATCAAAAACAGCAGCTTAAAAATATTAAAAATAGTAACCTACATGATTCTAAATCAATATTATCAATCTCAGATGACAAACAATCGCGAGAAAATGAGTAAATGGGGTTCTAAATTAAGTTTCGAAAAAGATGCGTATAATTTGCCTATTAGTAATTTGAATATTAAAGTGGAATTATGTACATTTTTTTTTCAAGTAAAATTCCAGCTGAAATAGATGTGTGTGAAAAGGGTAGAGGAAATAATAACTTTTAACCCAAAACAACAAAGTTTTCCTGCTACCAGTACGAAATAATAACTTTCCAAATATTCGTTTTCACAAAGTGAAGGTTTAGTATATCATTGTGGAGAAATTATTTTTTTCTTCAACTGAAACTGTGATCGAGCAGCTTTAGGTAGTTCTAACGAGTCATTGAGTATGCTTGTGGTTATGAAATATTAAAACGCACTTAAGCCTGCTTTTTCAATCCGTTACATGATCAATAAATACCAAATGACAAACAGAATTCTGAAGTATTTTCTAAAAGCTTTTAGACCTATAAGAATATATTCGACATGAATCACAAGCACCTGAACACTTTTGTAAGAGCTTTAAGGTTTGTCGTTTCCAATTTGTTTAAGAGGTTTTAGTACAGTTTTGAAAATCCGTAGTAAAACAAAAATCCGAGGACTGGAATATGATATTATTAGCACATTGTCTGTAGTTTAAAGTACAAGTAGTGATAGGAAACGGAATGTAACATATGCGTTAAATGTTTCATCATTTCTCAAAGCAATGGTGACAGTAAAAGTACTTGCAGCTCTTTTTCTACAAACAGTTTCTACAACTGCGTTGACAGTTTTCGACAGAAGTATCAGAGTTGAGTATAAAATATCTAACCATACAAACTGTTTAGACAAGAGCCAAGCATATGTTGTGAAGGTTGGTGTTACGCTTGGAGAATGTGTTAAAGACTGCGGGGGAAGGTCGGACTGTTTAGCCCTTAATTACAAGCAACAGTTTCACCTGTGTGAACTTTTTCTATTTGCTAAAGGTGACTTCATTAAGAATTCAAGACAGACAGGGCAGTGTATCTTTATTGAGAAAGATGATATGAAAGTGGCAATTGTAAGTATCAAAGAAGACTTAAAAGAATTTGTATCATCTTGTTTTTACATTTGCACTATCGACGGTCCGTTTTAGTAATCATGAGGATCAATATAGGTTTCGCCAGAGAGTCACTTATTTTAGAAAGACTTTTTAGGGGGAAAATCAATAGTAAAAGTAGACAGACCAATGTGTAATTTGATAGTAAGCAGTTAGTTACGATTCTTTTGTAAATGTAACCGAGCGATGATCTGCATGAGAAATAAAGAGCACCAGAGGAGTTCATCAAATGCAATGCACTTCTGTTTTAATACCAAATTTTTGCGACCACCAATACCAAATTTACGGTCTGAAAATCAAAATCTGTTATTAAAATTTGAGCACAGAGCGCTAGCATATGTCGTACCAAATAATTATGATATCTGGGACAGAATAATGTGTTTTACATGTTTCGAAACAATGTAACCGGATCCTTTTAATGCCTTCTCCATGTAACAAGGCTCCGACACTTTAAAACCATACATAACTTTGCGAACAAAACAATTAACGCTATGCCATAAGTCTTTTAAAGATTTATATCTGTATTGTAGCAAAGTGGCTAATTTATATGAATCATTTCAGTCACAGCGCTTTGCAGAGCCTTCGTTAGTCTGTGACTGTCAGAATGGGAAGAAATGTGACAAAGCAAACAACATTTGTGTATCCCCAGGTAAGGCCTCTAAAGATTACAAATTCTCTGGTAAGTCATTGCAATTATAATTAATTGTTTTTTGTTGTTGTCTTGTTACGTTTATCAAATTAGTCGAAGATCATGTAAATATACTGTCATTTATAGATACTGTTATTTGTCATGAATATATATTGAACATCATACTTTTTAATTGTTTTCAAACCCCCAAAATTTGAATTTTGGCTTGAAACATGTATATTATACCAATACATTCTTTGACTTGACCTGACTATTAAATTAGTGGCTACCTCGTTATAAATATGTCCTTTGTGTATCCTTTACATACTTAAGACAATGACTGAACTATTATCTTTTGAAAGGGCTTTTATGGCTCTCCCTCTGTCTCTCTGTCTCTCTCAATCTCTATCTCTCTTTCTCTCTGCTTTCACGATCTACTGTTTGGTAGCCTTATAACGTCTAATGAAATATACACATCACAGTTAATTTATCCTTGTTCCTCATAAAAAATGCCCGGTCAAGTAATTTTCTATCAAATTGACTTTAACTTGTTCATTATCTTTCGACCTCTGACTTCATTCACTGTCCTCAATTTCTGAATGTTTTTTCTGACTTTCAAAATTTGATTTTAATAATCTGTAACTTCACCATGTTACATAATTTCACAAAGAAAACATGTTATTTAGTGTTTATCAGTTTCCATAAGCGTAATATGCTTGATTTGTACTTGTAAGAACCCGCAATTTTTTCATGAACTATTGTTAAACGGACATACCCTATAACTCATGTCAAACTAAATAACCTCAAAATCATAAATGATAGAATATTATGCGGAAGTATTATAACTTAACCTAAAAGTTTAAGTTATGCATTCCAGTCATTGTCGTTTTAAAATATGTTGCAGTACCGTAAACTATTCAATGCTCTATGTAAAGTTGTTATTGTACAATTAATGGGTGGATAGCGATTTATTTCAAAAGCCTCTATATTGATTAATTGTGGTAACACAAGGCATTTTTCGCCATATGTTGTTCTTTAAACTTTTTTACGTTCATTGAACACATTATCTATGTTTCGAGAATATAATCTGCTTGATGTAGGGTATGTCCCTTTAAACAAATTAACAGATATATCATCCGGTCTAGCAGAAAGTGATTTTGAATCATCTGTACATCTATTTCTTTTTCAAAATCAATTCTTTATGCCACCTAACGTGCAATGTGTGAGAATGACGAAATGTATTAGAAATGTCAGGATTTAACTACTCCCCCATTTTAAATTTAATAAGCTAACATGTCAGACAAAAAGAATGTATTCTTAGATAAAAAAAAAGGAAATCGTTAAAATACTTATTAACTTTTCATACACTAGACGGCGCAGATGCACATGTAATTGTTGGCATGGAATCGCATACAAGATGATATATTTATATTCGAAGAAAGAAGACACAAATAAGAAAATCAATTAAAATGCGCTTCAAACATTTCACTTACCTGACGTTTGCGGTTCTTAAATTCAGACTGTCAAGATTAAAAAGGCAGTGTTTTTAATTATACAACCACTCGATATTTCTGTGTATTAAAGTGCATTTTGACTTTATATCAAATAATTATGTTATAACGAATTTCACGTGATTTTTTGTAGAATGTAAGGATGTGATTAACATACTCAATTAAGCTCACATGAAGTATGAAAACTAGAGGGTGGGATATAAGGTCAATTTGTCCAAGTAATATATCACAAGTATGTGACGTTTGCAAACGTTTAATTAAAATGTTTGTCTTACAACTATTATGTGAATTCCAAGTACATGTTTGTTACATGCTGAATTATTAACTTTTCACAGTTTGCCCAATAGTAAGTTTTGAAAGCGCTGCGGTGTCCGGCAATATGAATGATGTTGGATCAAGCATCGAATACAAATGTCAAGACGGGTATATTGCCGAAATGGATGAAATACAATCCACCTGTCTAGCTAACGAAACATGGTCATATCAGCCGAAGTGCAGGAAAGGTAATTCTTATACCTAGCTTTCAATTTGAATATAAAACTAAGAAATTACACAGACACGTCGTATCCCCTTACCGTTAGGTATTTGACGTAAACACTCTTAAATGCACCTTTTCAGAACACACATTATTTAACTTAATCAGATGGTTCTCTTAATATGTTATTGTATAACATGTGTATATACAAAGTAGGTCAGTATGAATATTAAACATGGAAAGAAATATTTCGGAAACGGGAAACGATTCTAGAATTAACAAAATGTGTATAATCTGTAACAAGAAACGAAAGGGAAAACCAACGCGACATAATTTTGGCATGTGTGACAAAATATTTGACATAGTAAATGTGGCGCCGTGGCAATTGTTAAATAACTGACCGATTTCAAAGATTAAGCTTTTAGTTAGCAGATTACTTAAGACGATATCTGGCTCTTTTTCTGTTTGTCTTCTTTTCTTTTTTGCGTAAATTGAAATTAAACAATTTTCAAAACGCCTCGAAATTAAATTAAACAATTGTTAGGCGTTATTTTTACGCTGTGACATATTGTTAGACAAACAAAAGAATCCACGATCATATCAATTCATTACAAAAATCATACAAAATAATGTTTCACTGTTTGTAAACTTAAATAAAAACGATATTTCAAAACATAGTTATTATTTTAAACTAATAACTTTATAATACATGTTTTAAACTATCCTAGATTTTTCGCATTTTCCGTAGGGAAAAAATCGTTCATACTATAACTTTGTCGGTTACCGACGGCAGTATGATGTTTTTACGCATGTTGATTATTTTGACTAAATTTTGTATATTTCTGCACGTTTATAAGAGTAAAGGAGCGAGTTTAAAAGATGCTCTCAAATGAAACTGTGTCAAGACGCAACGTTGTGACGTGCTTAATTTTATATTTTTAACATACGTTTCATATTTGTATTTCTAAGGATTAAATATTTTGAATTAAAGTTTACATTATTAAAAAGAGCATGATGTACGCATTATATTGCTATACAAAGTGTTCATAAAATAATTACACAAACAATATACAATGGAATAACGCGGCGGCAGTGTACTATATTTTAGACGTGGACACGTGTCATGGCAATGTGAAAATAATTAAAATGAAATGTGTTTTGAAGCATATTTGTTATATCAAAGTGCTTAGGGAAAGAATGGTCAATTATAAAAGCCAAGTATGACTGTACGAAGTTTTAGATACTGGCACAGCAGCTCAGTAAGTTAAGTAGTTTGTATCTCACCTTCCAGTGAAATACAACACATAGTCCTTGAAAACCTTTTTAAATAGATTTTGTATCCTGTTTAGGAATTTCTTTATCTATAATGTTCTAAAAAGTGTTGTTATATAGTTACAGCTTATAATTGCCATGTCTTTACACCAGAGGAGCTGACGTACGCTCGAATCACCTCACAGAAGGAAACGTGTGAACGTTTAGGATATGTCTTCACGCAAGGAAACAACGAAGATTACCCAGGATGTAATCATTGCTGGTGTTGCAAACCAGTATAGAAACAGCCTGCTATGTTGTTTAATTATGACTGAAATTAACATGTTATCCAGCCGTTTTCCTGGAAATTGTCTTAAACAAAAAAACAAAATAAATAAAAATCAAAACAACCCCTCCCCCGAATATTTAGCGAAATTATATATAACGTTAGTTGGTCAAAGGCACGAACAAACTGGTTGTTTTGGTCTGGCAGTGTAATTATGTCTTTGATTAAATATATATTTTAAAAGCCTTCAATCAGGCTTTGTTTTCAGTTGAGTTCGGACGATGTTTTACAAAGATAAAGATAACATGAATTGTTATCGCTTGTTACACATTGATAATTATATTTCTATTTCTTAAGAGCATAATTAATGTACAAACCTCTATCAATGAGTTTCTGGCTTATCATCAGCGACTTAGTGAAGCATCAAGTGACTGATCAATATCCCACAAAAGTGAGCGACCGTTCATTAGTAATATACTGTGACGTTGTGAACCAATTCCTTCGTATAAATGGGGCCTTCCTTTAGTTTATACTACTTTATTTTAGCTCGATTGTGCAGAAAGCTTGTAGCTTATCGAGTCTTTCTCGAGTCCGGTATTTGGCTTTCGTTTGCTATTGAATAGATAAGGACAATTTCATTGAGAAATTTTGAACATGCAACAAGACTTCATAGCATTATGAACTGAAAGTTGAATGACAGTTGTGTTCACTGAAGGTAACCTACGTATTCTTGCACATAAAATGTTTTATTTTCAAACATTTTATTAAGTCGGCCAAAAGACAACATAGCTTGTGTTACATGTTTAAACCCTAACCGACAATAGATACGTATTGTATTGTATTGTATTGTATTGTATTGTATTGTATGCTTTTGTTGGAAATGATGATATTTGTAGAATTTGTATATATAGTCTTGTATGTAAAAAATGATTTATTTGGTGCAATGTTAGGCAAATTAAACACCTTTTATTTCAATGTAGTTCTTGTCTTTTTCGTTAATTTTGTCAAGATGTAGTAACATTATGGAATATCTTCTGGACACTGTTTTCGCCAAGTACATTTATCATTGATATATCATAACATCAAAATCAGGGTCCAAAGACTATGTATTCTAGGCATAGATGAACCAATGTATAATTTTTGTTATATCATTTCGTGCAACACTCGAACTGCAAAGCGGAATGTGCATCAAAGCCAGGAGCATAGTCTTGTAGAAATTGTTATTACGGACAGGTGCGCTCATGCCGTGCAGGTATGTATTTTTTAGAATAAATACATACTGAATGCTTCCGCCAGACATGACTTCCAGCTGGTAAATATTTCCGGTATATCAATAGTTATAGATACTTCACTAATATCCTGTACATTCATGCGTATTGATATTGTATTGACTACTCTCTCCTCTTACTGAAAAACATTTTCAAGTCTTTACTCTGTCTCTGCAATACACGGCTTAACAGTTTCAAACAGGGCTATTTCCCTTCTATTTTTATCGATTTTTATCGAGTAAATGTTACCGGCTTCTACAATTATATGTAACTTCTACGTAAAATTCTCGGTATGTTGTTCGAGTTTAACAACTGATTCAATGATTGTGGTTAAATAAAGTTTATCAAATTGCATATCTTTAGAAAACTTAGATCATAATAAGATCATGATTATTTTATTGTGACAATTTCACGAGCAACCATGTCAGACGGACAGTTAACACATAGCTTATATCTATAGATTATAAGCGTAATATTTTCAGTTTACTCGAAATCCAAGGGAGATAACTCTCAAGCTCACTCGATACGCTTCGGATATCTACGTTGTACAGTCTCGAAACTGTAAACCTGCGGCTGTCTCAAGTTTATTTTATATTTCTATATTGTTTCTTCTTTACTCTAGTGAATGAATGACTTTCATCAAGCGTAAATTTAAGTTTGAACAAAAAGTTGCGATGAATGATAGAAATTCTTTCGACATTTGGACAGTTATTTTTATAATTTGGGTATAAATTCAAATCTCGCCATTATTGCGTCGTCTAAACTATACATTCTGAATATGATTTTTTTTTTCAAATTATGTATGCTCTTAAGAATTTATGAACTTAATTATTTAAAACAATAAATGATTTGAAATCTTGCATCGTTAGACAATAGAAAATAACAAAAGATTATGTCTATACAAAGTGTCTCTGGGGTTAAACAAATGTCTTTTCATCTTCACATGAAAATATCTTATGCACAGTTTACAGACAGATTACTAGTCAAATTCAAACACAGTATTGCGAATTTGCAAGTTTATTTTTCAATAAAGTTTTGTTTTTCCTAATTTTTTGTGGTATTCTAAATTATCCACATGATATTTATAGTATATTTGATCATTAAAAAGTGGTCATTTTGAACAATGCTTGTAATATTTTAAAACCGTTTCACAAATGAATTGAGGGAATTGACGAGTTTCCCAAAAAGGACAACATAATAATCATGAGGTATGAATATGCTGAGATAAATCTTAAATTTATAATCCAAATAATATTGCTATTTCAGCGAAAATTTACATTAAGAGCAATAACTTAGCAAGGCTGTCTGTGCTTAATCAAAACTCCGGAAATATTGTCGATTCTTCCTTAGACATGTTGGAATTCGTTCTATACCCTTGTTTACTCTCCACTTCACTTGTGTGTGCTCACTTATAAAATATCGTTGGAACAGGTAATTCAGTGTTTTGATGTCACATGTTCAGACTCCTTTAACTTGTAGATGTATTGTTAATGCATTAAATTTTGTCAGTTTGTTCAAAATGTGTCTTTTTGAATTTCGCCTTGTCAGTGACAAAAACAATACCAAAATAAAAGAGCGCGTATTGATACAGTTTAATATGTTTTTAGATATTCGTTTGTTAAAATATATTTCAATACTTTAATCATTAATCAGTTTTTTTAAAAGATGAGGGCTAATAATAAAATTCACTGGTCGCACGCCCCCCCCCCCCCCAACAAAACCACCAGTAGGTCAAATGTTACAATTAATCACTACATTTGAAAGCAAGCTTAGCTTATATAATATTATTTGAATTTCTGGTGTATCTGCGATGCTATCTTTATCTTCAGACGCAAATTCTTTATCTCCAAACACGCTGTTTTCATACAGTCACGTTTTTTATACAGCAACACTCGTGTACTATCTTTGCATGTGTCGTTTAATCGGTGGCAATGACGAAATGTGGACTAAGTACGTGTTTGAATCCAGTGGACTACGTTTTACATTAAATGTAAGTCTAGTGAACTTACTGTGTCTACAGTTTTGTTAAACCGCCTATAACGTTGTTGCAATTCGTCTTTGCTGCACTGTAACGGCCTTCCGTACACAAACTGGAAATCGTGTCGATTATTTGACAGATTCTTTGGCACGGGAACACTTATGCGAGACACTCTTCATTAGGTTCAATATTCAGCTCCTAAAATTCCAAAAACTTCAGAAAATGTATGCTGTAAGAGAAGACTCCCTGAATTACTTTAAGCAATTTGTTGTCATGTTTTGCAACAGTGGTAAAGTATTACTAATAGTTCAAATAGATGACATAAACGTGATCTTCTGCTAAAGAAATGCTTAAAAGAATTCTGCCATTTATGCTAGTTCGCTGTAATTGTCTTATACCATTTAGGTGACCCAACTTACCAAGTTGACTGAGCAATGAAAGTTTAAATGCATGTTATAGAAGTAGAGACCAATGGGTGTGTCACTTATATAATGCTTGGAGATGAGTTACAATACTTCGGATCACACCGGATCACTTCGGATCACAGACTAATCCTAGTCTCAAAATGGCATGATAGACTAATACTAGTCTTAAAAGGGCATGAAAGACTAATACTAGTCTCAAAAGGCCATGTTAGGCTAGTCCTAGTCTCAAAAGGATACTAGTCTCAAAAGGGCATGTTAGACTAATCCTAGTCTCAAAAGGGCATGATATACTAATACTAGTCTCAAAAGGGCATGATAGACTAATACTAGTCTCAAAAGGGCATGTTAGACTAATCCTAGTCTCAAAAGGATACTAGTCTCAAAAGGGTATGATAGACTAATACTAGTCTCAAAAGGGCATGATAGACTAATCCTAGTCTCAAAAGGGCATGATATACTAATACTAGTCTCAAAAGGGTATGATAGACCAATCCTAGTCTCAAAAGGGTATGATATACTAATACTAGTCTCAAAAGGGCATGATAGACTAATCCTAGTCTCAAAAGGGCATGATATACTAATACTAGTCTCAAAAGGGCATGTTAGACTAATCCTAGTCTCAAAAGGGCATGATAGTCTAATCCTAGTCTCAAAAGGGCAAGATAGACTAGTACTAGTCTCAAAAGGGCATGTTAGACTAATCCTAGTCTCCAAAGGGCATGATATACTAATACTAGTCTCAAAAGGGCATGATATACTAATACTAGTCTCAAAAGGGCATGATACACTAATCTTAGTCTCAAAATGGCATGATAGACTAATCCTAGTCTCAAAATGGCATGATAGACTAATACAAGTCTCAAAAGGGCATGATAGACTAATACAAGTCTCAAAAGGGCATGATATACTAATCCTAGTCTCAAAATGGCATGGTAGACTAATCCTAGTCTCAAAAGGGCATGATAGACTAATACAAGTCTCAAAATGGCATGATAGACTAATACTAGTCTCAAAAGGGCATGTTAGGCTAAACCTAGTCTCAAAAGGGCATGATAGACTAATACTAGTCTCAAAAGGGCATGTTAGGCTAAACCTAGTCTCAAAAGGGCATGATAGACTAATACAAGTCTCAAAAGGGCATGATACACTAATCTTAGTCTCAAAATGGCATGATACACTAATCCTAGTCTCAAAAGGGCATGATAGACTAATACAAGTCTCAAAATGGCATGATAGACTAATACTAGTCTCAAAAGGGCATGTTAGGCTAAACCTAGTCTCAAAAGGGCATGATATACTAATACTAGTCTCAAAATGGCATGATAGACTAATCCTAGTCTCAAAATGGCATGATAAACTAATCCTAGTATCAAAATGGCATGGTAGACTAATCCTAGTCTCAAAAGGGCATGAGAGACTAATCCTAGTCTCAAAATGGCATGACAAACTAATCCTAGTCTCAATATGGCATGGTAGACTAATCCTAGTCTCAAAAGGGCATGATATACTAATCCTAGTCTCAAAATGGCATGATAGACTAATACTAGTCTCAAAATGGCATGATCAACTAATCCTAGTCTCAAAATGGCATGGTAGACTAATACTAGTCTCAAAATGGCATGATAGACTAATACTAGTCTCAAAAGGGCATGATAAACTAATCCTAGTCTCAAAATGGCATGATAGACTAATACTAGTCTCAAAATGGCATGATCAACTAATCCTAGTCTCAAAATGGCATGGTAGACTAATACTAGTCTCAAAAGGGCATGATATACTAATCCTAGTCTCAAAATGGCATGATAGACTAATACTAGTCTCAAAATGGCATGATCAACTAATCCTAGTCTCAAAATGGCATGGTAGACTAATACTAGTCTCAAAATGGCATGATAGACTAATACTAGTCTCAAAAGGGCATGATACACTAATCCTAGTCTCAAAATGGCATGATAGACTAATACTAGTCTCAAAAGGGCATGATACACTAATCCTAGTCTCAAAATGGCATGGTAGACTAATCCTAGTCTCAAAATGGCATGATCAACTAATCCTAGTCTCAAAATGGCATGATAGACTAATACTAGTCTCAAAAGGGCATGATCAACTAATCCTAGTCTCAAAATGGCATGATAGACTAATACTAGTCTCAAAAGGGCATGATCAACTAATCCTAGTCTCAAAATGGCATGATATACTAATACTAGTCTCAAAAGGGCATGATAGACTAATGCTAGTCTCAAAAGGGCATGATAGACTAATACTAGTCTCAAAATGGCATGTTAGACTAATACTAGTCTCAAAAGGGCATGATAGACTAATACTAGTCTCAAAAGGGCATGTTAGACTAATACAAGTCTCAAAATGGCATGGTAGACTAATCCTAGTCTCAAAATGGCATGATATACTAATACTAGTCTCAAAAGGGCATGATAGACTAATACTAGTCTCAAAATGGCATGATATACTAATACTAGTCTCAAAAGGGCATGATAGACTAATACTAGTCTCAAAAGGGCATGTTAGACTAATACAAGTCTCAAAATGGCATGATAGACTAATGCTAGTCTCAAAAGGGCATGATAGACTAATACTAGTCTCAAAATGGCATGATAGACTAATACTAGTCTCAAAATGGCATGATAGACTAATCCTAGTCTCAAAATGGCATGATAAACTAATCCTAGTCTCAAAATGGCATGGTAGACTAATCCTAGTCTCAAAAGGGCATGAGAGACTAATACTAGTCTCAAAATGGCATGATAAACTAATCCTAGTCTCAAAAGGGCATGATATACTAATCCTAGTCTCAAAAGGGCATGATAGACTAATACTAGTCTCAAAATGGCATGATAGACTAATCCTAGTCTCAAAATGGCATGATAGACTAATCCTAGTCTCAAAATGGCATGATAAACTAATCCTAGTCTCAAAATGGCATGGTAGACTAATCCTAGTCTCAAAAGGGCATGAGAGACTAATCCTAGTCTCAAAATGGCATGTGAACTAATCCTAGTCTCAAAATGGCATGGTAGACTAATCCTAGTCTCAAAAGGGCATGATAGACTGATCCTAGTCTCAAAATGGCATGATAGACTAATCCTAGTCTCAAAAGGGCATGATAGACTAATACTAGTCTCAAAAGGGCATGATAGACTAATACTAGTCTCAAAATGGCATGATAGACTAATCCTAGTCTCAAAAGAGCATGACAGACTAATACTAGTCTCAAAAGGGCATGATAGACTAATACTAGTCTCAAAAGGGCATGATATACTAATCCTAGTCTCAAAATGGCATGATAGACTAATCCTAGTCTCAAAATGGCATGATAGACTAATCCTAGTCTCAAAATGGCATGATAGACTAATACTAGTCTCAAAAGGGCATGATAGACTAATACTAGTCTCAAAAGGGCATGATAGACTAATATTAGTCTCAAAATGGCATGATAGACTAATCCTAGTCTCAAAATGGCATGATAGACTACTGCTAGTAAGTCTGACATTCCGAAACTTTGAAACTTGACATTTAGAAGGGACTCGTGAAAATGTCAGACGTCAGTCACAAATAAACTCAAAGGTAAGAACTATTTCGATGTCAGAAGGTTAAGAATCGATATTGTGTTTTTAACCTTTCACTTTAAGAGGTTTACTGAATAAAGTCATGCATATAACCGGACTTTCTATGACAGAAAGTTTCAGTTGTTTCAGACGTAAACATATCTTTCCTGGAATGATAATAATGTTGATAACAAAGTAATGTGCGCGGATTATCATGCTAATACCAAACAAACCAGAAACAAATTTGCCACGGTTATGCAACATTTTAAGGCAAGTGTCTGTTTTAAAACTTTCAAAAGGATGGATGTACATAACTATCACATTATCAATATACATGTTTTACAAATAAGTGATACCCATTAGCTCCTTTCAATATTCTATAACTTTCATGGCAAAAATATCGTGGTTTACAATTAACCACAACTGTGGCAAACAAATAGCTATTCAAAATCAAACAAAGAAGATCTAGTAATAAAATGATTTACACCATTATTGTAAAAAGCAAAGCTCCAAAGAACATGGCATGATATAATTTTGACAAATATTGGGGGAAAAAAAGCATATTCATTAGAAAGTGCTGATGATAAAACAATTTGATTTGACAGTGTGACAGTTTCAGTAACAGGATCAAAACATATTTGAGATACTTGCTTCGGCCATTGGAACGATACAGAGAAGTGAAACATATTTGGGCTACATTTGCGACATCAGTCAAAAGTTCTTAGTTTTAAGTTTTATGAGTTAGTTGTATCAATAAACTTAATAAACGATGCACTAGATCGTTCAAATACTATCATCCAATTTAAACCTTAATATAATCAAAGCGCTGTGAGCGCTGAAGGCCTGGGGGCTATAGATTAACTCCCCTAAAAACAACTTTTGACCTTCGTGATTTACGCTGAACCTTACCTAAAGCGCGGGTCGAAATGTGCATAGGGCGAAATTTAGTATATGACACAAATATATGGGTGGCAGGGAAGTTTGTTTTATTATAAAACGTACGTTAAATGAAAAATAATCACATCCACAACAATATCAATTGTAACAACAGTTTTAGAGAACAATAAAAATAATTGAATCTGCGCTTTGTTCAACTTCAAGCGATATCTGATGATGTGGATCGAACATTTTTGTGTACCAAGGACAAGACCCTACAATGTGTATAACAGGGAAAACCAAAAATGATTCTTGGTTAACTTGTAGTTGTAATCGGTGAAACTGTTCACTGGGCCTTGACATGCAGCGTCCTCGATAACTGGCGGGTGATTTTGATCACGTGAGTTCCTTCTCGGGAATGTACGTAAATTGTATCTTTTTTTAAAGAAATTTATTTTTAGGTGAATATATATGTAATCGTTCGTAAATAACAAAGTTGGCAGTGAAATAACATCAGAAATTTGAAAATCAAACTACAAACTCTTATATCGAATTCCGTGCGTTTCCGCAAATATCCGTACTTTTCCGTGATATGCATATGATTATCTTCCGTAATCAGCTAACAGCGCAGTAATTTCTAAAACAGAAAAAATTGTGTAATGCAGCCCGTAAGCTATAGACCTTTCTGCAATCGTTTTAGTTATATGTACTGTTTTTATTTGTAATATTTTTTGACATTTTTCATAGTTTCAGTCTCATCAGCATATACATTTTCAATACAATAGACATGAATAAAACATAAAACATGTAATGCTGCCACTCAATAATGAGTTATAGGAGACTCTATACATAAGAATATTTACGTTATCTAAAGCATTATCACAGACTATTATGTACATATTAAACAAAAATAAATAGGTTACATATATCATTATTATAGACTATATGTACATCTTAAAAGTTAGGTTACCATTGCTAATCTTCCACTAAAAACTGCAGTAAAAGTACATGGGTAAAAAAACTGAAATTGGAGGACTGGGGCACTACTGCGCATATTAAGAAATGTTTTAAGAACACATATATCAACCCTGATCAGATCAGAGGTGAACTGATTAGCAATGATAACCTACACATACATTAAAAGATGGTAGTAACATCTTAAAATAAAAATATTGCACATTATATACAATAAAATTTTGCATATTACAGTACTTTACCTGTATAAAAGGTTGTTCACCTTTTTCAATATAGAATAGCAGGTTTTGGCAGTGAATTTAACAATGGCAATATTAAATAACATAAATTTCATTTTATCATTATCTGAGAGAAAACTAAAACCATTATTAACTGCATTAGCTTCCACATACAACTCATTTCTTATATGTAATATGTTCTTATCGTATGCGACATTCAAACAAAAGATTGATCTGGTCTGTCTTGCACTACTTTCCCAAAGCGCATGTTTACAGTTGTTATTCGCACATAGCACAGTTAAAAAATCAGCAGTGCTTGAAATGTGGTATGCTAACTTAGGCCTAGGGGACTTTCAGTCCCCAGGCCAAAAAGCAGTGTACCTTTGACAACAATATTATGTGTAGGACTGTTATACTTTCCGTATGTTTTGCCATTTCTATACGTAAACATGTCATTGCCGGCTTAACGTCATTTAATTTCATGTAAATAGTTTTACATAACAAATAGTGCACTCTATAAGTTTCAACAATTGTTTCTCTCGATGATGATGTCAACGTTCAAAAGCCTAGAAATTGCATGAATTTCGACAAAACATTTATATCCTGCAATGAACCTCGATCTTTTCAATAGCACCATAATTATGTATGTGTAAAATGACAGTTTCAGTTTTATTTGTAAAATACTTTAATACGTATGTGGTTGACTCAGCTTCAGTAACATCTCAGTTCATATCTGTGTCATGGTCATGTTCGCTTGCTGCTCTACTGCATGTAATACTTTTACACAAGCACGTACACAATCCTGACGAAAAGCATGCACAGTTATCAAGGAAATGCGTGATATGTAGTTATTTAACAGATGTCCTATAACAGACGCGAAATATCAATATTTGGTCGGGTAAACAATTAACACTTGAAACTTTGTCAGAACAAATAGTTACATTGAAACGACTACAAATGAGAGCCGTGTCGTCTGCGCCTTTGAAATATGTATCTTTTCAAGTGTTTTAAAACGCCTGTCAGCGATTTGTCTTATAATTAGTACATTGAATAAGAGAATCATTAAAGGTACACACATAAACATCAGAATTACTTTCTGAATCCATCTGAGAGAGACAGTTCAACCTTGCATTGCCTCCAGCTTTACCTTACATAACTTGTGTCAAGAAGTGCACTTGTATATGTGCCATGGAATTCAAAATGTGGCTTAAAGACAAAATTCATTTCGGGTTTTGCATTTCTGAAATCTATGTTGTCTCAGGAGTTGTTATACTTCCGGTCTATTTATATATATTTTGTCCTTTCATATCGTCAAACGTCTTTCGTTCAGTAACAAGTAGTGACACACAAATAAAATACTTACGTAATAAGGTGGTGGTGCCAACACGGATAGACGCATATTTAATTCACTACAAATGCTATTCAGCACTTTGACCTTCACGGAAGTACACCGTTTATGACGTAATCGGAAGCTCGCAGAATAACAATTATAATAGATTGTGATATTTAAATTGTCATAGATGGTATACCACGAAATAAGGCTCCTCAAAGAACTGATCTATAATTCTTTGAAAGTTTATAGATAGAGTTTTTAAGAAAACATGACCAAACTCAAGTGGAAAAAAGGCATTTGTTAATCTCGTGTTTTCTCGATGATGATTTCAACGTTCATAAGCCTAGAAATTGCTTTCCACAACACATTTATATCCTGCATTGGAACTCAATTGATCACAAGCAATACCAAAGCTACACTTAAAAATTTAGCAAGTGAAGTCTTTGGAGTGCATCAGTCTTCTGAAAGGACGCTACACAAACGATCCATCTTAAATGTCTGTGCAGGCAATTAAGGTATCGAGACGGACATCAGCTGTGTTTTACAAATTGCAGGCAAATCAATTAAACGAAAATGAGGACGACAAGGTATGTTACAGATGTAAGAAATGTCCAACTGTAATCAGGCAGTAAGCGATACATGTATTAAGTTTCCAGGAAAATTCGATACTAATATAAGTTTTATCCTGCGTCGGGGTTCGTGGTTATGGTCTACGTTCGTCCAACTGTCAAACAATTTCTCAGGAACCACGACTTGAATTCACTGAAACTTCATAGACTAGTTCCGCATCAAGAGGAAATATTATAAGCAAGTTCCAGTTCAGTGATTTGTCACATGATCACTTTTTCATATGCGTTCATGTCATTTATATTTCTCGGCATTCAAATGCACTATTCAAGAAATCTTTATGGGAAGCTTTGGGAGTGGCCATGTCAACATAGCTTTTGTTTACCCTCTCCACAGTTGCGGAATATTTAATAATTGATGGATCTAGCTGGTGAAACAAATTATAATGCGCATGTACCGTACAATGCCGATGATTGAGGCAGAAATCAATTATTTTAATTGTAATTAGTTGAAGAATTTCTGTTTTAATTGTAATTAATTAATTACTTTTAAAAATAATTGAACCCAGGTCTGATAACCAATGAAACAGATCATTGAGCAGTTTGTTCCATAAATTATTGAAATTATTTCAAATAAGCTGGCACAGTTTTGCCACAGCTTCAAATCATTTTAGAATTGCAAGTTTGTCTTTCAAAAGGCTGATAAGCATAATAAACACACAGGCACAATTGGAAGGGGATATTAAATATTTATTCTATTTTTGTCATTTTCTATTTGTTTGAGCAGTTAGTTATTTGAAAAGGGGATACTAGTAACACGACACTAACCGAAGAAAGAAACGAAGTTGTAAGACGAAAGGTACCAGTGTAATCGTTAGTAATAAATGTTGTGTTTTCCAAAAGGATTTTATAAATGCATGGGTTCATTTCTTTTTTAACAATGGTGACAATTAAAGAAATGATAACAGTAATTTTGCTACTATTAGAAACAACTGCATTGAGAGTGTCTGATGAAAACATTGAAGTGGAGTATTCGATATCCAGCTATACAGAATGTTTAGACAACAGCCGGGCATATGCTGTTAGGTTCAGTGTTTCGCTTGGACAATGTGTTAAAGACTGTGGAGGAAGATCCGACTGTTTAGCACTTAATTACAGGCAATCGTTTCACCTGTGTAAACTTTTTCTGTCTGTAGAAGGCGATTTTATAAAGAGTTCTAGACAAACAGGACAGTGTCTGTTTATAGAGAAACGTGATATGAAAGTGGCTATTGTAAGTAGCAATCTAAAAAACATAACTAAAATTGAAACAAAAAACACTCTGAACCCATTTGTGACTAGTGTGTATTAAAATATATACTCTTTCAGAAAAAGACGGCAAAAACAAGTGTCGTCAGGACCAATACTGCAAAAAACTCCTATTTAAAAATAAAATTTCCGAAATAGTAAGTTAAAATATTCTAGTGTAAAAATCTAGGTATAAATGGGTTAACATTCCTTTTTAAAATTTATTCTCAATTGGCGTATTGCGTGGTGTGTACTGACCTTTTCAGTTTAATATCAGAAACTATATTTTCCAATTTGTTTGTAATTATCTGAAAATTTGTCTAAGGTTATATAATGTGAACAAAAAACAACAATACCAAATACAAACAGGCTTCTTGTACGGCCGGGTTATAAGGTTAATTTAATTGTTATTGTTATGTCTAAAATAGTGGGATTGTAATCTTCAGGGTCTACTGACCAATTCTTGTTTTTGCCATCGGTGAAGTTTGTTGCTGTCTACATTTGTGCTTAGTATTATTTAAAAAGAAAGAACATAGAGCTGCAAGTAAGGGTAAAGACACAGCGGAGTTCCTTATACAAAATATGAAGAAGGAAAATTATTCTAACGCACTTCTTAAAAACCCTTCTTCTCTATCCTGTATGTATTAATAATGTAATGTTCATTTCATAATTTGTATTGAGTTAATAAGATATTGCTTAAATCAACGCTGGGTCTCTACCACCAATACACAACATAGACTCTGAAATCGAAATGTTTAATATTAACATACGTTAAACAAGTGTATGTTCAAATAGGTTTAGCCATTTAGTAATTTTGATATTTGGGGCCGTGCCTATGGTTTGAATAAATTTTAAAGTCAGTGGATTTCGCTGTCGCCATATAATAAATGACCATTGAAATACAAACACACCTTCGCAAATATAAACGGAATAATATAATAGTTAGTTGATATGCGGGGTCGTATCTTTTGAGTTTGCTGTATATTTCCCGATCAGACGAGAGCTTCGAGTTTGATCCTGCACAATGCAGCCAACGTGAAAGATACACCCGCAGATCAACCGATTTTGATAGGATTTCTTTTATTATATGACTTTACCGGACGTCATGTAAAATTCAATATAAACGTTATTGTGTGTCATAAATGGCGTAAAATTAAGATAACGCGTTCTTTCGTCCCGTTAGCCTTCCGTGTGTAAACAAACATCAGCAATAAGAAGTTTATGCAAAATGTAAATTATCTGTCTGGTTTAAAAAATGCGAAAAAGACATTGTATCATTTGTCTTCAAATGTGACCTGCAAGCAAAGTGGCGGCAACAAAACCAAACTCATTTTACTGCAGCAATACGGATATAGTTTTCAACTTTTAGCGATTTTATCTGATACGGAAAATGTTATACGAGATGCTGTATTTTACTGCACAAATACTGAAGAAATTTCAGATAAATATTGATAGGTATATAATAAAGATATATTCCTATATTCATGAATCATTTTCAGTTTTATCATGTTCTTTAAAAGTTTTATTTTCATGTGCTCTCTTCACAGTCTTCACCAGTCTGTAACTGTCAAAATGGGAAGAAATGTGACAAAGAAAACAACATTTGTGTAACACCAGGTAAGGTCTATAAAGACATATGCATAACAAATTGTGGCTTTCTTCAACCTGTTTGTTTGTGAAACATGTCATGTATAATGAAATACGTTCATATAAACTGCGCTTGAATCCATTGTACTATAGTGACGTAAGCAACCGAATGTGAAATGTGAGATTAAGACGTGTATTTTATTAGAAGTAAAAATGTGTGAATGAATTTGAGTACATGTTTGCAATATGTAACATGCTATTTTGTTTCTTTCTTTCTTCACAGTGTGTCCAAGAGCAAGTATTGAAAACGCTGCGGTGTTCGGCAATATGAATGATGTTGGATCAAAGATCAGATACAAATGTCGAGTTGGATATGTTGCCAAACTTGGCAAAATGTATGCAACTTGTCTAGGTAACGAAACATGGTCATATCAGCCGGAGTGCACGAGAGGTAACTTTCTTACTCAGCTGACCATTTGAAGGAATCTAATAACGAAAATGAAAGGTGAAAATGAATAATTTGGAATGTAATTTGAAGCATATCTATTTTGAGATTTCAAAGACCGATTGGATGGAGTATTTGATCCATATAAATGTATTGTTGGTTTATGATATAATAACTTAGTACATCATTTTGGAATCTGTGTTTCTAGCTCGATCACTGTTTTTGGTTTTGCTTTGTATCCTTTATTCGAGAAAATTCTCAGTATATTTTTAACATAAGACTTCCTGACCAACGCTTTAAATATATTTTCGTTTTCTACAATAGAACAATGGACTTTTTAGCCCGAACAAAAATGTGATGTCATATTTTTGCTACTTTATTTCAGCCTATGCCTGCTATTGGTATTCAGAAGAGGACCGGGAAAGAATCGCAATTTCCACAGAGGCGGAAACTTGCGAATATATAGGAAACGTTTTCACGCGAGGTAACAACGGAAATTATCCAGGCTGTAACACTTGCTGGTGTTGTAGACCAGTTTATACTTTTTAACGATTGAACAGTCCGTCATATTGCTATTTTTGGAATGAAATAAGTCTTGTCTGAGACTGTATTACTGATAAATTCTATTGTTTCAACTAGTGTTTCAATGAAACCATATAGTTACAACATTATTCGGCTTTCCACCCGCAGGTGATTTCTGCCTGTCTATACAGAACATTGTATATTGTACATCTATTACATGCTACAGTGTTTGGGTTAGGTGTCGGATAAGACCGTCAGTAATCTTTTATTTCAGAAGAATTGTGGAGGCATTGTGGTAGCGCATTCGCCTAAGGGTTTGAGCGTCCCGGGTTCGATCCCCACCAGTGCCATGGCGGTTGTGTCATTAGGCAAGATAAGTGTATTTTCACAATGCCTCTCTCTCTTCGAGATTGATCTCACCTGGAATGGGTCCCGAGAGCGATTTATCTAAGTTTTAAATCTTGAGTTAATAAATTAGTATAAATGAATATAAATATATTTTTACCTACAAGATAGAAAGTTTTATGCAGTACAAGTCATCTGTTCCATCATAGAACCATTCCAAATATCTTCATGAATCGCATTTGAGAGTTCCTCTTCTTCTATTGAATCTAGTTTATAAATGTCATTAATATCATTTTTATGTTAGCGTTCTCCAATCGTCTGGAAGTTGTCCAACAATTTGCACCAGTCTTTGCATTTACATGTTTACTTGCATAGGTATAAGTGGCACTTTTAATACCATTTTAAAAGTAAGTGAAATAAAAAAATACCCTACTTTCACATCGTTTTTGAAAGCAACACTGCTGAAACATTACAGAAGTCACAGTATCACCATAGTGATAACCTCTGCTAATGCGTTATTGTTTTGGATAAAAATGCTCAGTTTAATCGACACTATCACCCTAGCCCCGATATAAATTTAAACTTACCCCTGTAAAACAGTATAAAACAATTCATAGTGGTAAAACAATTCTTTGTTTATTTGACACTAGCCAATGGCGCCATAGAAAAAGTATGCCTCTGTTGGCGTGCCACAAGGGGGTGTTTAGGGCCTCTGTTGGCGTGCCACAAGGGTGTGTTTAGGGCCTCTGTTGGCGTGCCACAAGGTTGTGTTTAGGGCCTCTGTTGGCGTGCCACAAGGTTGTGTTTAGGGCCTCTGTTGGCGTGCCACAAGGGTGTGTTTAGGGCCTCTGTTGGCGTGCCACAAGAGTGTGTTTAGGGCCTCTGTTGGCGTGCCACAAGAGTGTGTTTAGGGCCTCTGTTGTTTTTTTGTTGTCATTTTTAATGATTAAAATAACACATATGTTGCTTAAACATTTAAATAACAAAAGTAAATAGACTGGATGCTGATTATAGCCTTATCTTGCATTACATGTATATTCATTATTGATGAGTATAAACATAGATTCTTCATATAAAGATAACAGTATTTCTCTGATTTGTAAAGCTGACAAATTTAGGCTTAATAATCAAGACAATATCGTTTTATCCATACATGTTGAAGAAGTAGCCTTACAAACCTGGAAATGCAGAATGCTGAAAACAGGAAAAGTAATAACATCTTAACTATATGTCAACCATTGCAACTAGTTTTTGTCCCTCATTATGAAA
The DNA here is from genome assembly GCA_022818135.1 of Saxidomus purpurata. NCBI lineage: Eukaryota > Metazoa > Mollusca > Bivalvia > Venerida > Veneridae > Saxidomus > Saxidomus purpurata. The sequence goes on from JAFMSR010000018.1 coordinate 15,396,385, forward strand.
GTAAAGTTTGGTTTGTTCACGATGTACTTTCATAGGTACCACAATGAATTTGTTAAATTTTTAAATCCTAAAAGTGTCGATAATGGGAGTAGCACTTTGAGTAAAACTGCTAAAAGAAAATAATATAAGGATTAAGGTAGATAAATATTGAACTATGAACATTGCGCATTTCTCATGAGTCGCTCTTATCCTTGGTTCGTTTCGAATAAGATTGGCTAGTTTTGACAATGCTTACAAATTGCAATAATGTGAAAGAAGTTGTTATAAATGCTTGTGCTTAATGGGTACATGAGAAAGTCTGCTTTAATATGTATAACATGTATTGAACATTCCATGTAGTATACTTCTATTAAGATAATGTATATATGTATAAAATATGAACGATTTCAAGGCTATTTGTTGTTGTTGAATTTTGTTAACACTGTGTTAAATAAGCATCTTTTTTGTGCAACTGTATCAAATCTTGTTTTGCATTAAAATTCTTTAGTTTTCACAATACACAAATACAGTTTTCTCTCAAATTAACATATTTATAAATGTTTGACGAGCTAGAATATTGATTAAGCAGTATATAAGCAAGATAATTTAAGGAAATATTACAGACATTTTCTATTGGATTACATTATACCTAATGTTTGGAGCTAACGCACTTTAAAGTTTGATACCGATTATTTCGAATATATTTAATATTAATAATCAAAAAGCAAGCTAATCTTATCTCACCTTGCCTTATTTGCAAGAGAAAGTTTTGTTTTTTTCTCGATGTGTTTAACCATTATCATTACTATTGACAAAGAACGTTTTGAATCAAATTGTATAAATATGAATTTGAAAACTTATTTATTGCTAAGGTGACAAATAGGCCAGCTGGGCCGGGTACTATTGTTATTTGTATATGTTTGTTTATTGTATTATGAAATGTACTTGTCACTATAATAAACTTTTTCTTATCTTATCTTATCTTATTGAGAAGACGCAAAATTTTTAAACGTTGTTTGTTCAAGGACCAATACTAAGCCTCTGATGGATATAATTTTTCATCACGTATTTTCATGCTGTATCTAATAATTAGCTAAATCATGTGACATAATTCAGACTTTGGTAAGAATGTGAAGTGCCAGTTTTACAAGACTGCAGATATATAAACATTAAATTTTAAATTGTTTTCAGCAAAACAAAAAACTACCACCCAATGGCAGGTCTTTATAAGTTTCTATATATCGTTTTAAATTGTTTTTCAATGGTCGCTAGAAATTTCAGGAAACTATGTTTGCTAATCATCATGTTTTATGACATATTCTTAGATATGTGTTGACCTTTTCTTTGATAATTTTTGTCTGTTGTGTTTTGAACAATCAATATATTCCATATTCTAACATGACTCACGATTTTGTCTCTATATACAAAGAGTAGAAAAATTATGTTATATTAAACCATAAACAACGCGGGAACCGATATGCTGTAAACATGACGTCATATTGCGCCGCATGACGTTAAATGAGTGTTCGCGTAGAAAATAAAGCTTCGCATTTATTCACCTTTTGTAATATCTGGTCATGTTAGAATCGAAATAACATACTTTTCAGCGTTGTTATTGTCTAATAAACAATAGGATCAGAATTATATCACATATCAGAACCTATCATTTAGTGTATCACAGGGCTATGTAATAAAACCTTTCTCTACAGACTTCGGCCTTCGTGGCTAATAACTGCGTATCAGTACTCCAAATCATTGTTTATTAAACGACTAACACCGCTGGATCGGATGTTATTTCATAATTCTAACATGACTCACGATTTTGTCTCTATATACAAAGAGTAGAAAAATTCTGTTATATTAAACCATAAACAACGCGGGAACCGATATGCTGTAAACATGACGTCATATTGCGCCGCTTGACGTTAAACGAGCGTTCGCGTAGAAAATAAAGCTTTGCATTTATTCACCTTTTGTATTATCTGGTCATGTTAGAATCGAAATAACATCCTTTTCAGCGTTGTTATCGTCTAATAAACAATAATTTGTCGTACTGATGCGCAGTTATAAACCACTCAGGCTTTCGGCCTTCGTGGCTAATTACTGCGTATCAGTACTCCAAATCATTGTTTATTAAACGACTAACACCGCTGGAACGGATGTTATTTCATAATTCTAACATGACTCACGATTTTGTCCCTATATACAAAGAGTAGAAAAATTATGTTATATTAAACCATAAACAACGCGGGAACTGATATGCTGTAAACATGACGTCATATTGCGCCGCATGACGTTTCATAATTATAATATAAACATATTCAATTTGATATGTTATAAAGACAAAAATATTCTACAAAATTATTATTTTAGTAAGTCTTGGTATTCGTTTTCATCTTAGTACATAAATAGGTTTACTATCGTTTCTATTATATATTTTAGGTAACAGTCTGTTAAGAAAGGTTTTATTACATAGCCCTGTGATACACTAAATTATAGGTTCTGATAGGTGATATAATTCTGATCCTATGAAATATGATCTGTTCGTCATTTTAGTGTTGATTTAGGATAATGTCATGTGTATCTTTACCTGAAATAAAACAATAACATATCAAATCAAATTATTATTTCATTTTGGTAATACATGTATTAACATAGAATCACATGTACATATATATTATACATTTTCATTACGGCTTTATTATGGCATGGTTATTTTAATACATGTAAATATTTCAATTTCAAAATAGAAATATGCAACACATAATAATAAAGCAATTCTTACTATGCATTAAACATTAATCAAGCTTATCGAATAATAAAATAAACAAGCGCCATGATCTTTTTCGGCAATAATGACACAATCTTGACAAACCTAGCTTACATATTCAGTATTTATGTCTTATTTCAAAGAGGGAAAGTAGAACACGGAGTGCACTCTAGTTTCCTGACGACTTTTAAATCAGAACAGAAACAATATTATAGTTAAAAATGGTTAATAATTACACATGGGAAAAACGATGTAATATCATCTCCAAAAAAGGCTCGTACCACCCTGTGTGTACGGCAAATGAATCACTTCCAAAACATGATTATAAGGTGCAATATAATATCAATGAATAATATCACATACTGTCTATAAAGTACCGTGTCAGGCAGCATGAGATGATTTCCTAAGCCTTTTATCTAACGCCGAAGTATTTAAATCTAACCTTTCTTTCTCACGTTATGTAAATGATTCGTTTATGACAGAGTGTGATTGTGGTCATTAGATAAAAGTCAGGCAAGAACGTGTGGCACAATGTCTGAAAGTGAACTAAAACAATTATCTATCTGACCAGTTAATATTTGAAACATACAACATTTAATTATATATACCCATTTTGTTTTTCTTGTTTTTCGTTAGATATCGTTTATTTATTTATTGATAGTGTTTTTAATTAAAGTGACATTATGCGCACTTTTTTCAAGTAAACATCCAGCTGAATATGATGTGTGTACAAAAGTGTGTAGGAAATAATAGCTTTTAACCCAATACACCAAACTCTTCACGCTACCAGTATGAAATAATAACTTTCCAAATATTGATTTTCTTATTTGACTGGGAGAGTCAATTTAAGAAAATAACAACTGCATGCAGGAGTTGCTTCCCTTCCACTGCCGAAATCTCTACCAACATCAACAACGACACAATCAACTATCATTTTATCAGTCCGATTTTTTTTATATCTAAAGCACCAACTTCAAATACTAATTCGGCATAATCATTAATTTAACACATTTAAATGAACAGCAACCGAACATTGCTTTTACAAAACTGTCATCAAAATCACTATGTGCAGTAAGATGCGCATAATGTCACTTTAAGCCGTGTTAATTTCAGAAAAGTCCATGCCATACCTATAATAATTTCACCCTTACGTATATAGCAGAATAAATGTGTATTCAAAAGATATTATCATACAATGGATATAACGATTGTTATTGAAAATGTTCAGATAAATCTTGCATTTATATTCCTAACAATATTGCTATTTCTGCGAAAATTTGCATTAAGAGCAACACAGTAGTCGCGTAATATGTGAATTAATCAAAACTCGGACGGATTGTCAATTATTTCCTACATGTAGACTTCCTCGAATTCGTTCCAGATTCTAGTTTATGTTTTGCTTCACTAGTTTTTTCATAATTTGACACATATATGATTAATATAGGTATGGGCGCGCGTGGTTTGTGTTCTGAAGTTGAAGGTCCAGACATTTTTACTGGCAGATTTATTTTCATGCTCCACTAGTTGTCAAAAAACGTCTACTTCTGAATGCCGTCTAGGCATTTAAGTTAAAGTTTCTAAAAACTGTTTTAAGTCTTAGAATGTTTTGCTGTTTGATTACAAGTTTTGAAAAGAATCTGATACATGTAATAATTCAAAGTTAGGGCAAATGCAGAATGATAAACCGTCAGTCCGAGACTGTTAAAGCCTACAATACAGGAGCCACAAAGCAAACGTAGCTTATTTGTTTATATTATTTGAATTTGTGTTTTTATTTGCATCAGTGAATCCATCTTCAGACGCAAAATCCTTTAAACAATTCCGTTAAAAACACATATGTGACTGGGTTGGATAGAATTCTATCACAGTGGTTTTTGTACAGAAATACGTCTTTTATATCATTGTTTGTGTCGCCGTATCTGCTAAAGTGCATGTATTGCCATCAAACAGCATGAATAAAGCAGAGTACTTAATAAATTTTAGTTTCATGTAATGTACCTTTATTCCGTTGTACAACATATATCGTTCTAGAAATGCGTCTCTGTAACACTTTGTAACTGATTTCTATTAAAGAAGATTTTGCAATTTATCACGCAAAAACGGAAGAATTGTCGATTCATTGACAGATACTTTGGCATGGGAACAATCACGCAAGGCATTCTTCATTTAGGATATTGGTTTTCTGTTAATTGCTCAGTGCTTAAACTTTCCAAATAAATTTGTTAATGTGTGTTCTAGGAGTTTCGGCGTAAGTACATTGTTTTTGTTTGTATCATAATTATGCTAGAATACCAAAGGTATAGCAGCTGGTTACTAACAAGAGGGTGAGATATTTATTAACAGTCGCGTCAATAGTCTTCATTGCTTCAAAAGACTGTCTGCATCCGAAAAGCTCGGATCATCGAATATATAACATGTTCACCGTTACCTTTCACCGAATCCACTGCTGTAGTAATGTTCGTTCGGTCTTATAGCTTCAGTCCGAACGTTTCCTCTCGACATGTTGAGATGTTAACTTTTCTTTTTGCATTTTTACCAATCATTATTACTATTTAATTTTATTGCCAACAAATTTCAGAGGACTCTCGTGTTAAATCTGGCTTTCTAAAACAACTTAATAAAACGTCAGGTAAACGACAACAATATTATAACATTGAAGTCCCGTTCAATGCTACACAATTATAAATAATATAGGTTTATTACAGCTGTATTGTTATGAAGTAATTTAAAAAGTTAGCTGCTAAAAAATGCATCCAATGGGTTATGTCTAATGAGTGATATGTATGCAACATGAAACTACATGTACAGCAAGATAATGGAAATGACTTTTGCCGATGACAACCATATAATGTTATGTTAAATACTATTTACACATTGTTTCTATTTGTAGCATAAGAACTCTTCAGGTAGGTTGTGAAAATGCATTGAAGTCCCCTAGAGGAAGATTCGTAACATATGACAGCTTCATATAATTCAAGAGCAAGATCTGATCCGGGTGAACCTAATGTTCTCTTAAGAATTGTAACTTAACATGAGAGCAACTTCTAAAGAATTGCACGGTGAATAAATGAATATATTGTGAAAAAAGATAGTAAACAATGTAAAGCACGAGCATTAAACCTTGTGTAACTACTGTGTTTCAGCTACTTGTCAAACTTTCTCAAGCTCTTACACACGTTTCGTCAAATTTACTGAAAAGATCTTGCGGATAATATGGATAGGCATACTAGACGGAATGCGATCAAGAATATCATAGTATCAGACATTTTGTCAGCAAGCGGGATCTTATGTCATCTTCGGCAGTTGGATGTTTATTGATTTAAAATTCGATGGCACTTGAGGCGGATACTTAAGTGTCATATTGTAAATGTTGCTAGCATGATACATTAAAGCCATATTACTGTTGAAAGTAACCAAGTGAATTTTTAGAAAGACAGTTACTGTAAGCATCGATATATACTCCTGCAGTAATAATAATTGCCATAGTTATAACAAAAATATGAATCTGTACCCCCGTTTCATTCCGCCTGAATGAAGAAGAAATTTGTAACAATCATTTTTACTATTCTAGTCTAAAATGCCTGTTAAGTGTATTTTCATTTATGCCTGTCACTAAGGAAATTAAGTCAATAAACTCACTTCTTACGCGTTTTCAAACTATCTACTGTCTTGAAGCTTTCTTCTTGACCAGAATTCAATTTGGTTATTTTCAACAGTGATATATCTTTAATACCAAATCATGCTGATCGGTAGCCGAATAAAGTATATTGTCACTGTCAGAATTGCTTCTTTATCCAGCTGCATGGAGATTAGACAGTTATCACACTAGTATTGTTCTGAATTCAAGTATTTAATTTACGTACAACAAATTATTTCTAATGACGTGTAGATGCCGAAAAATAGCGAATACTAGAATTGTCCTACGTGACTAATTCAAATCGAACTGGCCTACAATTTGTTGCTAAGTTCTAAAAATAAATATAGTCAAGCGCCTAGAAAATTGAAGTACTGGCTGATGTTCTAAGGGACATAACATAACGATTTAGTGAATAGAAGCTACCGAAGAATGTCGCTCATCTTAAGAGCCGAATCGAGCTCACGGTTAACAGAGTCATGACTATTTCTTTCCGTTATCTATTGTTGTTTCTTTGAATCATGTTCACAAGCTCTTCCGTCATTTTTACAGATATCTTGATATCTTAACTTCAACGCTATACAAATATAATACCTGCAACTGAGCCACATTTCCATGTATTTGACTCCATGCTGTTATGAACTGATTTCAATTGATTATTATACTGTTGTGTCTATGCTGTTATATTTTGTCGCATTACATAAAAAATAGGATGTGATTGTTGTCCCTTTTTTGTGTGTAAAATTACTTACATGTTATCGTTTAACGCTTCTTTACAAGAACGTAACAAGACGAGGTTTACACCAAAGACGTCGCGCATATTTTTGAAGCATTACTTGAAGGAAGCAGAGGCATTTTAGAAATTATTGATAACCTTGGCATTTGCACACAGGGTCTAAATATTGTAGACTGCATGCCATCATAAGCCTCGATGAAAGTTCCAACAATACCTATTACCATTATGCGTATGTTGTTTTCTGCGGGCACCCACGCAGACAAAATCCACTGTCTTTTCTATTGGTCGGTTGATAAATGCTATGAAATATACATTTTTTTAAAAAACTTTCTGCGGCTTATTTATTATGCTTTGTTTAGAAACGTTACAGCCCTGCGCATTGCTAAGTTGTGTGAACGTTTTGTTTTTTACAATTTCTACATTATACTGTAATACAAATGTGTATAGCCAATAATGTGGATTTCATTGAATTTTCACGTTGATGCCATAATGACTGTATTTGAAATTCTGAATGTGTTTCCTTCCGAAACTTTTTTCTGAGGTTTGATGAATCGGGTCGTAAGGTCCGTATACAAAGCTAAAAAATCAAAGCGCCGAAGACGCTTGATTTGTTTGCGTATTCAAAATGTTTGTCCTTTGTTTTGTTCTGACATCTATTTCATTCTGTAATTTTCATGGCTATACCAGTTGGTAAAGAAGATATAACAGGATGCAACAGTTACAAATCTATAGGCATGTTCCCAAAATGAATTGCCCGTTTCAACGGTATTATGGCGGACAGTTGAATCTCTTCGGTCCTTGTGCGGGTGTAGCCGGGTACAGGTATACGGTGATACGTCGTTTGGCTAATTGACTATATGGGTTGATAGCTCAGTTGAGTGTCCGCCCTGACAGCTGAAAAACCTTGGTTCGAGTCCCGGACGATTTTTTCACCACCTGTTACACGCACCCGACAAAGTAATAATGCGTATCAAAATGCCACATTATACATTTATAGAACGAGACCAAGGAGAAGCAGTGTTCAAATGTTTTTCTGCATTCACTGATAGCTAAGATATTAAAGGTTTTAACAAAATAGAACATTCGAATCGATGCATTTCGAGATAAGGAGGGCTTCATTCGAATATAGGGTAAAATTCCTCCTACTTTAAACAATCGCCACATGTTTCATACAAACGTATAACAAATCGCTTAATATTAGGCCTGCACACTACATGTACATGTAGCTCGCTCTAAACATATCAGCAATAAGGAAAGTTCTAATTTCGTTTCTTGCCGCGCAATTGAATACAATTCATTTATGGAAAACATGCGCGTAAATATTCCTGACTGGTGGTATTAACGTTCAAAATATTTCATTCTTCAAAATGACGATCAAGTTTAGACATTTTGTTGCCACAGAAACCAGAAGATATGTTTTCTTTCCACAAAAGGTTAAAGAAAACCGAACTATTTTTGCATATCATTGTAAAATGATGTACATCTTCGGTTCTTATTCTGAATTAGTTTACTTTAGTTATATTTACAAAATTTATCTGATATTGCATGAGTTTATACAAATACAGCTTGCTTGCGACGGCCATATGGTTTAAAATGAAGAATTATAATTTGGGATTATATGCTGACTGACGTGCATGAGCTACTTTCAGGTTTGGAACCATGAAAACGTAGTAAAGTATATTTGTTTGGTACCCAAACAAATAAAAACCGTAGCCTACGAATTTGGGGGAAAATTATCAAATACCCATGAAATGTGTCCAAAGTTTTGAAATAACGTAAGAAGACATATGTATTTTGTATCGTATTTTATTCAGTTAATACAATTTATTGATACATAACAGTTTTTTTTTTCAAACATAATACATAGTTATTATTTACAATAATAATTTTGGCTGCTCCTATTTCGATTATGCAATCCAATTGTACAAAAGTGTTACCTATATTATACTGACGCCGAGTCAATAAGTAAGACGAAGAACAGCAACACCAACACACAAGAATATCAGCGAAAAGTACGATATAGTTGCGCAGTATTATTACATTCTTTACTTTAAATTAGTCATTTAGACACCATTCAAAAGTTACATTCTGAATGAGATTTTAATGATATTTTTTTCATGTCATTCGGTAAGACTGCATTTGCGAACTATAGTTTAATTAAACCTCTTCAGAGCTATTTGTAAGTCAGTCAATGTTAATTCTGTAGTAACCGAGAGTTAATTTAACCGTAGTAAATGTTATTATGTAAGTGTTTAACATGATGCATTTTAAATGTTTCCTGCATATTATTTTAGCTGATACGATATATAACTTTTTCTATTATGATTTTTAAATGCTTTATCGCCAGATGATATAATTAAATAGTAATTTCAGTGAAACAGTTTTGCAAAAGCACTTAGGTATAATACGCTAAGGTATTCGTTTCTCAAAGACAGTAATTATGAAGAATGGTTAAACAAATTCTCTGATGTTTTATATTCTATTTAAAAAGATATATTGTTTACTCATATTTGTCTCTTGCATTATTCTGTCTCAATTTGTTATAAACATTTCTTTACTCGTTATTAATTAATATGATTATTGGCCTGGGGACTGAAAGTCCCCAAGGCCTAAGTTAGTATACCACATTTCAAACCCTGCAAGAATTTTAGCCGTGCTATGTGCGAATAACAACTGTAAACATGCGCTATGCGAAAGTAGTGCAAGACAGACCAGATCAATCTTCTGTTTGAATGCCGCATATGATAAGAACATGTTACAAATAAAAATAGTACATAAAACTTCAAACGACTGCAGGAAGGTATATAGCTTACGGGCTGCATTACACTTTTTTCTTGTTTTAGAAATTAATGCGCTGTTAGCTGATTACGGAAGATAATCATATGCATATCACGGAAAAGTACGGATATTTACGGAAATTTACGAAAACGTACGAAGCTCGATATAAGAGTTTGTAGTTTGATTTTCAAATTTCCGATGTTATTTCATTGACAACTTTGTTATTTACGAACGATTACATATATATTTACCTAAAAATAAATGTCTCTAAAAAAAGATATAATTTACGTACATTCCCGAGAAGGAAAATTCACCCGCCATTTATCGAAGACGCTGCATGTCGAGGCCCAGTGAACGGTTTCACTGATTACAACTACAAGGTAACCCAGAATCATTTTTGGTTTTCTCTGTTATACACTTGTACAGTACTGTATTTATATTTCATTGCTGGTATTGCTTTTGTTTATTTCTGTTTCAAGGTCTTGTCATTGGTACACATATTTTCGATCCACATCATCAGATCATATCGCTTGAAGTTGTACAAAGCGCGATCGAATTATTTGTACTGGCTTAAACATTTTATAATGTTGACTATGTGATTATTTTTCATTTAACGTACATTTCATAATAAAACAAACTTCCCTGTCACCCATATATTTGTGAATCATTCATTCTGTGTCATTATATTGAATTTCGTCCTCTGCACATTTCGACCCGCGCTTTAGGTAAGATTCAACGCAGAACACGTAGGTGAAAAGTTGTTTTTCGGGGAGTTAACCTATAGCCCCCAGGCCTTCAGCGCTCAGAGCGCTTTGATTTTTCATATTGGTTTTGTGCTGAAAATATTATCGCCGGAAACAGTAGAGTTGTCCGATACAACATTTAAATATAATTATGTAATTGTACGGGTAGTGGTGTTTGGTAACATTGACTAAACGTTTGCATGTCTCAAAATAAAGATGTTTACAGATTCCTCAAGGTATAATACATGTTTTATTTGCCAGAAGTTTCGTAGAATAAACGACTTGTTCATACAGTTACGATTATCAAACAAGGCATCAAATATTTTGTACCGATAGTTGACGCATTCTTGCTTTCTTCTTAGCTAAATGACTCTGATAGTTTAACTGTTTCAATTTTAAAAGAGACAATGGGCCCGTCTTATCATTGTACATACGAGAAACATTTCTCGTAACTTTCTCGTAAGTGTCCCGCAACGTTCTCGTATCTCTTTTTTAGCCTTCTTATCAACATTCTCATACCTACGATATCGTAAATTTCCTCGCAATTTTCTCTTTACGAGATGGTCAGGGGTCTCGTAAATGTTTACGATATCGCAAGTAAAAATGGCGGCAAACATGAATCTGTAGAAATCGTAAAGGTCGATGTCTTTTTTGGGCGTGCCTTTCTTGGTGCTCGAATTTTTAGTTTTCAGGAATAATGGTACACAGCTGTTTTACGTGCATTTTACTATTTATCTTTAATACTTTGTTTCTTTTCGGGAACTTAGAACAATTTCTACTCGGCTCGGCTCTGTAACTCAGCCTAATCAGCGATCTGACAGGCTACCTTGAAACTGCAGGATATGCATGTATACCTCTTTTAAAAACGGAAAAGTTTTACTCGATTTAAGCATTTTGCCGATTGCGGTTTGACCAATTTATTCTCTATGACAATATTATGTTCATGTTTGTCTAACCATATTATATGCGTCCTTTGGGAAAGTCAATGCATAGTCGTATCTTAACTAGTGTATATTTACTACGTTACTGCATTTATATTGATAACTGCGTTAGCACGTAGTATTTTGCTTTTGCTTCTATATGTGTGTTTTCGTCTGATTGTTTGCACCCGTGTATTATGCTTTATGGTATGAAGGACTCGGTATACCTGTTGAAACTTATTCAAACTTTGTTAACATAAAAAAGATCAATTTGCATATATTTCTCTCAATATTTGTACTTTATTTCAAGACACACTTTACACATTATCGTCTAGGGTCTAAAACATAAAACACTGCCATCGCAGTGAAAATAAATTGCAGCATCAGTCGTCATTCTATTATATTAAAAAGAAGGTGATAAATTAAGCTTTAATACGTTGACTCTGCCACAAATTGTCACAATTAAAGGGTTAATTGTTTCGTATTTTGAAATGCGTGATTGTATATATGTTTTTTCTGTCGCCGTTCGGAGAAAAGGCGATACATCGGGATCGCTTTGTCCGTCCGTCGCTCTGTTCGTCACAAAAACTTGACGTTGGCCATAACTTTGCCAATTCTTTATCTTCATCAAATTTTACAATTGGATTGCTTAGAAAAAAAGGGTCGTAATGCCGCCAAATTTTGTAGGTCAAGGTCATAATTGACAGAGTTATGCCCCATTTTGCACTTAGTTTTTGCCTTGAAAACTTAACGTTAGCTATAATAATGACGTTTTTTTCAGATTTCTTCTTCTTCAAACTTTCAAATTGCATTGCTTATGTCAAAAGGGTCAAGATGCTGCCAAGTTATGAACATCAAGGTCATATTTGAAAGAGTTATGCCCCTTTTTGTACTTTTGGCTATACTTTGCCATTTCTTGAGATTTCTTCAATTGTATTGCTTCTAACAAAAGGGTGGTGATGTCACCAAAAATCGTAGGTCAAGGGCATATTTGACAGAATAATGCCCTTTCTTGTATTAAGATTTTGTCACGAAATTATTGGTTATTCTTACAAAGTGTAAGAGGGCGACACAAGTGTTCTACTGAACACCCATCTAGTAAATGTTCGGAAATAATTTTGATTGCGACGTCGTTAGCAGCTAACTAAAGAAAAAAATTAGCCGTTAACTAAGCTGGTAACTATAATATTATCATAATAATATATTATTCTAACGCAGAATGATCTAATATGCAATTAGTACTGATTGAAATGACGTAACAAATCAGAAACGACGTTACGCCGGTAGCTCGTCAGAATATGCAATTAATGTACAGTATAGTTTTGACTATTATCAAAATAATAGACATAAATAGCACATCATCTATTTACATAATATATACAAGTATTTACAATTTGTGGTAAGAACTTTTACAATGCACATACAGTTATATTAATAAAAATGTATTCAAAATTGGCATATAACAGCTTGGTCAAATACAACGTTTAAAAGACAAGTTGAAGAACGCTGTGAAAACACTTAAAATATGTTAGATACTGAATGAATTCTATTATTGTAAGATATAAATGTAAATGTAAAAATGAAAATGTACCTCACAAATTGAGTCGACTTTTACTTTTTCACTAAGGATGGTTGAAACATTGTGAGGGTTTGGGGCTTTATCTACTAGAAATAAATCACATACACAGGTGGAACGTTTTGTTTGTTACTTTGATATTATTCTTTTTTAAGAAGTAAAAATGTTCAAATAAATAAATGACTTCACTTATATTCTGATGGTCCCAAAAACGGAAGTATAACTTTAAATGACACTTTGGATGCAATTTACGATTAACCAGACAGAATGAAATATTTGAAATTACATAAAAAACCATAGAGTACTCAACAACGGTTTAATGAATAAGGCCAAGTACAGCTAAGAGAAATGTTTTAAAACCTAAGTAAAAACAGCTCATTTCAATCAATTAAAAATATTTCATTTGCTTTGCGTTTGTTTTATTTAAAAGAATTTGTTAAAGCAGAAAACAAATGCAACAATTTGAGTTGACTCTCAATTTAAAATGCCAGGAGCACGTTGGATGATAGATTACAAGTAGATCTTAATTTAGCAAGAAAATGTCTTTCAGGCGTAGTACCAAAACAGTTCTAGAGTTGCTCTTTTAATCTATATACTAGAAATAGTGCCTAATTTTTTTCAATGATATATCAAAAACTAATACACGCTTTCTGTCTACACTTTATCGTGAACAAATTACTTGAATACAAATATTATTTTAGATTAAAAATAGAACACATTAGGATCATTATTCTATAAGTAAAATTATGTTTCTATATCATTTAATAGTCCAAAGTTATCCTATGACTTTCAATGAAATTAATTATACTTATATATCAACAGGTATTATTCGTGTAAAAGGTTAGTTGCATCAATAGAACTTTAAAACAAACCAATGAATTATTCTTAAACTATTTTTAGATCAAATATGAAATGGTAAAGTCTTCAAACTTTCTAAACATGATGTGCGTAGAATTATACACGATTAATCAATGACCATAGATGTATTGTGGTGTTGAAATTATGTCCACCAATGGGGTATTGTTTGTTATGTTTATGTATTATTTTTTCACCAATTAGTTGCCTGCTTTAACATACCTATTTTAATTAATCTATTTCTTAAAAGCACAACCTCCCATTTACTTAATGTACGTACATGTTAAACAACTTCTTTTTACAAAAATAAGGAAAAGCTTTGCAGAATATACAGGCATGTGAAAAAGTTTCTGTTTTAATTCTACAAAAATGTATATGTGCAACAAGTTAGTTTGTATAATGAGTGCGGTGCGGTTACATGTCAGTTTCATCAGGATCTCCGGGTTCACCCATCTCTGCTTCGTTCCATTCTGTATGAACAGTCACTTCCGTTTGTTGCTCGTAGCCTATTTTATCCCGCGAAATGGGTAATACTTTTGCACAAACACGAAGAAACTCTTGCCGGAAAGCGTGCTCAGTGATTAAGAAAATGTAAAATTTGCACGCGTAATGTGTTGTGCCTATTTCTTCTATAATTGTCTTTGCCAGCAAATACTTTGATTGCTGTTCTGTATCTGCGACAACCGTTTCTTCCGACGGGATATAATAATATCTGATCGCATAAACAACTGATACTGGAAATGTTGTCACAATAAAATAAAATGAAACGACTAAAAGTGAGAACGTTGTCGTCTGTGCCTGTGAACTATATATCTTTTCGAGTTCTGCTAACCGCCTGATTTGTCTGATAATTAGGACATTCAATACAAGAATCATTAATGGTACACACAGGAACACCAGCATCTCTGTAATCCATGTCCAAATCGACCAGAGTGAGACGGTTCCCCCTCTCACTGCCTCTTCCCTTATACCACAGAACTCAAGTTTGGTATTGTACTTGTATATATACCCCTGCATGGAACCTAGACCGATAGCAAACAATGCCAATGATAAACTGGCAAGCTTAGCCCGAAATGTCGTACAGTACGTCTGTCTTTTGGCAGGAAACTGTACGCCAATGAAACGCTCCACAGTGAATGCCAGTACAAGCAAGGGAGATAAATACTGTGTTGCCATATAAACCATCGGAAGTAATTCACAAATTACAGGTCTATCAAATATCTGTATGTTCCACACTTTGTACAGTTCAAACGTAACATGTATCACCATGAAAATTAGGTCAACGAAACCGAGAGCGGCAAGATACGTTCCAGATGAATGACGCATGCGCGGCTGAAGCCAGACGACTATCGCTAAAATATTTCCGGGGAAACCCAAAACATATAGTATAGGTGAAATAATTTTATCAACATTTGCTGAAGCTTCCATAATTGATGGGTCTGGAGAGGCAATTTCGTAACTCTCGTTGCGCATGTGCCGTAATATATCGATTACTGTCTGATTAGCCTGAAATGTGAAAACAACATAATTATATATTTTATTCCTTTCTTTCAGAAACAACGGTCAAGAGTAATAAATTTAAAAATGACATATTTTAAGTACAAGATTTGCATAAAAAATATATACCAAGTTGAAAGTTACTTGTTTGTTTGTTTGTTTGTTTAAGAGAGTGCTTCATTGGAGTCTAATGCATTACATTTATTTGAAAATAAAGTATAAACAACCCGTAGCATTTCCAAAAGTATGAGTAAATATTTGTCCTTCAACCGTAGACTAATAAAAAGACAATGACATCATAGCGATCTTTATATTCGAATGATCACCCTTATGTAATATGCTTGTCTGGAGCAAAGCTCTAAAACTATGTAAGGTGACATTAAGTTGGTATTTCACATGAAGATAGAAGCTATGGACAGGGAGTGCAGTGACCAAAAACCATAACTATAGCTTACCTATTTGGAATTATCTCCCTTTATGTAATTCGAATTTAGAAATGAACTCTTTCTTTCTCTTTTTTGAATGCGAATGCCTATTCTATTCACATATCAACTGTTACACAACTAGAGCCAAGTTATTGCAAATCATGACCAGTCATGCATATCCATGTTGTATGAACGTGATCAGTAATATATGCTACTCAGTCGATGAATATTCATTACGCACCAATTTTAATAATCCGATGTATTGTCATTTGAAATATCCTCGAGACTTTTTTAGAAGGTTATCAATTTGACAGTTACGTTTAAATTGATTTTAATGATTGGAGCGTAAGAGTCCATGCAATGATTTTCTAATTTATTAGGTCTTATCTGATGTTGTTTCGTTTACAAATCTAAAGAAATTTATCAAATGCTGCATACAAAAATGTAAATCGCGTTTTGATATAACAAATAATGTCCACATTGATATTCATTTAAATGAATTAGGTATATGTGCAGAACTTGCATTGTTTATTACATTTTGTTTATATTACTATTTTAAGACGTTTGAAAAAAGAATGTTCCTTATAAGTGCTATTCAACACTCTTATTCAAAATTTAAACAGAATGAACACTTCTTTCATACATTCAAATATCAGTGAAAACATAATAAGAAAGAATTATCTGGTATTGAAATAACGAGTCCTGATAAACGTCTTTACAGACGATTGATAAAAATACACAGCCTGGTCGCAAGGCCAGTGTTTACGGTAGCATTCGAAACATCGACGGTAAGAAGTAAGTTTTCAAAGTCAGTTCCCACATTTGTCGAAATATTTGATATAAAGTGCATGGAACAAATTTTCTTGCATATCGGATCGGCATTACCGGTGATTTTGCCCATGCCGGAAAAACCGGTCTGGCACCCCTCCTATGCCAGACGACTCTCGTGAATTACTTATGACGTAACGTTATAAACATTGTGACGTCAAATTCCCAAACACAACGTCGAAAATCGATTGTTTTTCATGATAATTCATCATTTTGATAAATTTGCATTTAGAAATCTACTTTAAATTGCAAGACGGTATGCAAGAAAAAGTTTCCATCACGAGACACTTGGCTCAGATGGAAATATCCGTCACCTCGGGTAACTGTTTTACGGGAACTCGGCAGAGCCTCGTTCCCGCCAAAATAGTTACCCTCGCTGACGGATATATCGATCCGAACCTCCTGCTCATGACAGAAACTATAAATGTTCTTCTTTTCTGTGTATTTGTTAATGCAAATCTACCGTTAAAAGCAAAAGAAATATATGTCAAAACAAACTTGCCATGTTTATCATCCGCTGTTTACGCTATAGTCCTATCGTGTTAAATCTTTAAGGGAGATAACCATTCTGAACTCATCGGGTTACCTAGAAAAAAGGAAACAAGATCCTTAGTACATTAATCTTTTGATACAAGATAAGTTATCAAAGAAATCATCATGGAATGTACACTTTTCTTTTTCAGCCATTTGCACGTGCCAACAAAACAAATGTCTACAACGTGGTAGGTATTCAGAAATAACGATATTTTTCGCTTATTTCTACATCGAATGCTTAGACAAAACATTCTTAGATAAAATGATAACATCGCAAAACTGTAAAGATGTGAAAATATATACATTTAAAACAAAATGTCTGACTTTACTCATCTGGACCCATTTTTTTTCAGTCAGAGTCACATATGTAAAACAAATCAGTCCAAGAAAGCATATAAATTTCCGAACGAATAACGTATACAAGTACATTTTTATATGCTTATTAAAGTGTGCTAACAAACAAATGTTTTTTTACAAAAATGTTTATTAGTATATAATATTTTATTTAGATACTTCATCGAAATTAAGAGCTAACGGAAATTAAGTTCCGGCTATCTTTGAGCTATAAATTTTTTCTAGAATGTATATAACAAACTATATCATTGCAATTATAGAAAACAAAATTTATGGTAAAATCTGTAATGTCCTAGGAACGTAAGGTAAAACAAACGGTGACCCGTCACGAAGGTTATGATAGAACAATACAACTGTTAATTCATAGTGTTACTTATAGGCACATGAACTCTTTTATACATACATATCTGACACAGTTAACATAGATTTAGTTACATTTAAGTGATTAATATGTGTTGGTTTTTGAAATGGCACTTTATTATCAAGGTATTTTATTTAGATACTTCATTAGAATTAAGAGCTAATGGAAAATGAATTCTTGCTATCTTTAAAGGTCCATTACTAAGACCAAATCGAATTTTCTTTTAAATCTAGAATTGTAACGGGCGTCAAGGAAAACAATGAAATACTGTATCGAATGTGATTATATTGCGTTGAAACTTTGAGTTTAACTAAAGAATTAACAAATTATATTTTGCCTTTTCAAAAACGAAAGTAGGTTTTCCAGTTTTCAAATATCTTTGCAATTTTCAGAAGTCTCCCAGAGAGAGGCTGTAAATAGATTGTACATTAATAAACATGCCTATTTTGAATTATGGTTGAAAGAACTTTACTTCCAGTAATGTGCAACGTATATCCCTGACTGTGTACAACATGCAATAAAGCGAAAGTAGGACAAAAAAACCACCCAGGTCAATCTAAAGAAATACAAAAACATTCACTCGTTTTTCTGCAGCAGTATTTCAAATAGGGAAATACTCCACGTCTATTGTAAACCTTTAGAAGCCAGTTTCAAACTGTATTTCCCTGTTACAGTTTCAGATTGAAAAGAAAATTCAATTTCGCCTTTGTAATGGACCTTAAAGTTATTAACTTCTTTTAGAATGTATATAACAAAAACAGTTTACGGTAGATTTGCACTCATAAATACAAAGAAAAGAAGAACAGCTCTTCAGTCATTTTATAGCGATGGATTGATCAGTCATTCAGTAAAATAAGACTATGATTAAACAGCTTTTGAGAAGACGGCAGCGTAACTCTTTCAATAATAGAATAACAGACAGACATAAATACAATTATCTGATACGACACCACACAAATTACTTTCTTATCAAAGAGAATGTTCTCAAATATCGATTCGGTTAACACTAAGGAAAAGTCAAATGCATGAATATATCTGATTCAAGCCTTACGTCAAACCTTTGGTAAAGCAATTTTGCTATAACCAGACCGTGCATTTTGAGTTCGTATACCATAAATGTCAGTTGCGTAATCTTTTTGTGTCAAAACGCGTAATCTATTTGTGTCAAAACGCGTAATCTATAGATTCTATTTGTGTCAAAACGCGTAATCTATTTGTGTCAAAACGGATTAAATTACTGTCTTTTTTAAGTCACAAAGTGCCAAAAGTTTGTAGTGTAAAGTGCCTAAGTTTGTAATTCATATGAATTATGTTTGGTTCAGTTACAATATATTTACAGCAATATCATATTATATTCATAAATTAGCTTCATGTATGCTTAGTGATTGCCCCTGTCAAATCAGTTAAGTGCCTGTGTATAATATGTGGTCCAGTGACAATACATTCTGATTGCAATATCACAATAATTTTAGAACCAGTTATATTAATGTACGCTATGTAAATGCACTTGACGAATCAGTGAAGTGCTTAGTTTAAACAATATTTTATTCAATATATCTCATGTTCAATATGTCACATTTATAACAGACATTTAAGATTGAGTTGAAAGCTTCTAACTTATTTAAAACTCTCTCCCTTTTAAAATATGTCCCTAGTGAAGAGCCTAACTTTGTAATTCTTGTGGTTCAATAGCAATTTATTATATACACAATATCAAAAGATATTCAAATCGTATGTCGTTTCGCTAAATTTTGAAAAATATTGTGCAAGACCGAAACGTTCATGCTTTTCCATGCTTTTCCATGCTTTTCCATTAAATACGCATAAGCTATAAAAAAATATTCTCAATTCTAATTTTGAAGTTCAGTCTACCTTAAAAATGTAGTGTCAAACACAAAATATATCTTTGAATAGCTCAATCAGGCTTGAAGTCGTAGAAAATTAAATTTCGTTAAAGGAAAACGCAACAGTAATTATGTTAGGAGAAGGATACCGACATAGCTTAATTTCAATTTCATTAACACGGAGTCAAGAAGAATTCTTTTATATGTTAGAAGTGTTCTGATTTTAGTATCATTAGATATAGGCCATCGTCCTGAAAGTTCTGTTCTGAAAGTTGTAATGAACTCTATAGCAAAATATGATACATTTAAAGAACCGTGATATTTTTCATGTAAAAATGTTAATTTTAGAATGATATCATTTAAGTCTTGTAGAAACTGCCAATTGTCACATATTTTATTTACTAAAGTAGTGTGGGTTGAAATAGCAATATTTTGAACGTGTTTTGAATGTCCTCTTTAATCTATTGTACATTTGGTTTTATTCGCTTTATATACACCGTTATGTCCAAATTGTCAAATACTGGTTTAAATTGCTTAATACAAACAACATCATTTTAAAAGATATTTATAATAATGCGCAAATTGAATGTGACAAAGGGGTTAAGAATTGGATGTACAAAGTTAAGTGCTTGTTGAATGAATTCGGTTTTACTAATGTTTGGGTTAAACCAGACTGTTATGATGTAAAGTTATTTATACCGGTATTCAAACGGACAGTGGTTGACTGTTTCATACAAAAATGGTTCGCCGATATAGAAAATAATAATGTTCTGAACACGCTGTATCGGCATGTTAAAACAGATTTTAGTAGGGAGTATTATTTAGAAAATATAATCTGTAAAAATAATCGGTGCAACCTAACTCGAATTCGAATATCGGCACATAGTTTACGAATAGAAACCGGGAGATACGGAAGAGATAGGCTTGAAAGGCACGAACAATTATGTCAGTTATGATACCTTCACGACATAGAAGACGAATACCATTTTATTCTGAAATGCACTATATTCCAAGAGCTACGCTCAAAATACATTAAGCGATACTTTTATGAAAGAGCAAATATGCATAAATTTTTAGAATTGTTACAGTCAAATAATAAATGTATTTTACTGGGGTTATGTAAATATATCCGACTTGCAAATAACAAAAGAAAAGACCTTATAAGATAATCACCTATATTTTGAGTTTTAAGTATTTTTCCGTTAACAGCTTTTTCAGCTCATATCTCTGTCAATTTCATTTACTGATAAAATGAAAGATTACACGTGGAAGTATTTTTTGTGTAATACAAATGTATGTGCACTTGATCTTACTTGATGGACATAATTTTATGTTCTATATTTGTTATTATGTAACGAGATACTGTATATTGTATAAGTTACTTAATAAAATTTCTGTTCTGTTCTGATAAACAATTTTATGTTTTTGGTGACATTATGACGTTGCAAATTTATAATTCAGCAAAATAACGAAGACAAATAAATCTCAGTAACTTAAGATGTTGGTTGCAAAATATGATTCATGAAGTAGCATTTACTCGGCAGTGTGCAGAAATTGCAAACTGTTCAATTAATGATTACCGGCTAAATTCCTAAAAAATATTTGTAAATCTTTCAATTTAGACATCGTGGTTAATTCCAGAATTGGATGTTCAATACATATTTACTGACTTAAATTCAAACAGGATAAAGCATTATCAGGCTGGAAAATGTACACCTCTGATCGCTATTTGTACTGATATCTAAAACTGAATGTCGGCCGAAAGCAAGTCAGGAGTTTATTTTTACAACTAAACCTTAATTAATGACAAATTCTAAAAGTTTATCAAAAGTGCAATTTACAATTAATAAGTTTTATTACCTCCCCAAGGTACAACACTGATAGTCATGGTTGAGTACATGTATATCACAGTACAGCATGCTAGTGGTACAATATTTACCATAGTGGCAATTCATAGACAGCGGTAAAAAAACGTGACTCTTTATTAATTGAACAAGTATAGGGAATTTCTATTCTTACTGATAAAATATTTATGTAAGACATGCTCTGTATAATAGAGCTCAAAGCGTGATATGTTGTTCCTATTTTGTTTATGTAATACATAATTATCATATAAATTAGCATTCTTAAAATGTAGGACTAAGAATTTCTATAAGCCGGAACGTCGATGACAAACGCATTGTGAAATTGCATGTTTGCTGAAATATGTGTCACCACATTTCTCTGTGTATAAGACAATTTTGATATTTCAAAACGGCAAGAGCAATTATCATCAGAATGTTTCATTTCTTTATAACACACATGTTGCAGATATGTTCCTGAAATTTCTTTTAATAAGGTTTTGCAGCTTGTTAAAGAAAATATTTGATTTTAAGTGCATATTGCTTTTAGACAGAATTAGAAATCACTAAAAATGATAATCTAAAAGTATTCCCGGCTAATTTGCGTATTAAAAGATACAATTTGTATCAAACATCTGACGACTTTATGCCCTTCAATTAAAAGATATCAGTAACTGTACCTAAAAAATGTAATGAAGATAGTTTTCATAGGCACTCAAATTAGAAAATCTTTGATGTAACTGATAAGCTTCATATCTTCGAGAATGTTTAGTATAAACTGAATTAAGTTAATGCAAACAATTATTTCATTAATTCAACCTTTCTCACCTATGTTAACCAGGCCCTGTGCTTATAAAAGTTCCCTCTTGAGCACAATCTCATGCTCAGCACAAAATCATGCTAAAGTTTTGTGAAGTGAAGTCAAGTTATGTCTTGTTACTTAGTCGGGAAACATAACACTAATCAGAATGTCTGCTCTTCAGCTTATGTATCTTAATATTAAACCCGACTTTGTTAATAAATATAACTTGACTTCATTTCATATTTATTGAGCATGATTTTGCGCTGAGCATGAGATTATGTTCAAGAAACTTTTATAAGCACGGGGCCAGTTGTCAAAAAAACCTCTGCAGTTTTGTTTAGTATTAAAGTAGTAAATATTACAGTTTTAATGTTATTTCATTAGTTTAGAAATACTTAAAAGGTCGAGTGTAATTTTCTTCATGGCTTATGTTACATGTATATACTGATGTTTTATTACATATAACAACACGTACAACGGTTTTACATAGCACAGAGTATTTTTGTAATTTAACAAAAAAATGTAGTGATTAATTTAAACAAATACGTACCATATCATTTAGCAAAAGTGCAATCTTTCTTTAACACAGTAGAAATATTTTTGTTATTACACGCTTCAGTGAAAATTAGTTTCAGCTATTTGTTCTCCGAACATTCCATTCCATTCCAAGCAACACTCCAAAATGCAAAATAAATATGAAAACTGTAGTATTATCGCAACTAGCGGGTGTTTATAAACAGCGGCAATGGCATATTGGTATTGAAACCTCAGCTGTCATGAACTGCCGCTCCAATCCAATAATGAAAGCCGCTGGAGAGGCGATAAGAGAACTAAGAATGTGGAGAAAATTATTCCAGTCCGTATCCTCACTACGAAGTGTAATTGAAACTTATCGGGAATTCAAAGAAAATATTAAATAGATAATATCATTTATATGAAAATATGTGTTATTTTCGACTCTTAAGCGCAGTATTTATTGGCATGATATAAATAATTAACTACTGCATACTGAAAATAGAATTGGTATGTTATGCGCATAAATAATTGGTATGCTATGCGCATAAATCCACTTTTCTCCACTTTAATTTCCATATTTGCAGTTTACAAGCTCTGGAATGGTGCTCCAATAGCCTGTGATATACACCTGTATATTGTATTTTATGAGTCGCCTACAGGAAATATATTGATTTTGAAATTGAAAGAAAAAACTGTACTCAATTGAAAATGGGAATGGAATTATTTACAGAATACTAAAACTACAATCCTAAATGGCTATATTCAGAAACGTTCCTCGACTCAACCTCGAATTAGGAAGGTCCGTTAGGCAGATCTAATTGGCCAGTAAATACCTTCAGCAATAAATCAACCAAATCTAAATAACTTTAATTATCCTTTTACCAATGGACGACAAGTAACTGACCCTTCCTTGGTAGAGATCGAGTCGAGGAAGATGTCTGAGTATAGTCATTCGTGTTTTAAAGTGTTGCATAAAGAATTGTTGCTTCATACATCACATTTTTGCGATTTTGTTTTGTAATAGCTGGAATTTTTACAAATTCTGATAAAAATAAATTTCATACGGCTATAAAGAAACCAGTGGATACATATCATTTAAATGCCAGACACTTGAAGCTGGTAATTAGCAAATATCACACGCCGTCACATTAACTTCCACAAAGTTCAATCAATTTGCGTCTTACACTCAGGACAGTAGCTGTTCTTCCAACAAAAAATAAACGCACACCAAATAACTTTGAAGTTATATAATATATGTAATTTCACCAATTCTACGCTGCGATGTGATCAAATACAAAATGTACTACGAAAGATTGGAAATTTGAAAAATATGTTTAACCGTACCAGCTTATTGCTTTTGTAATTTTAGTAATACGGGCGGGTATGTTTTTTACTATTTTATCTATAGATAACATGACATAATATTTTTGCAATCACAAACTGCTGGGAAGCGTGGAAGGTAGCTATCTCCATGTAGCATGGCTCGGATACATTTTATTGCATCGAATTATGAACATAGATAGGGTAAACGAATGAGATATATTGAAGGCGTTAAAATGATTAAAATGTACGTGTTGTGTTACGCCCTTTTCTATTTGTAGAGAGCAATGATACAGTAAAATATAGCGTAAATAAGTTGTACTGGGAAAGAGAGAAATGAGCAGACGTCATGAAGGTCATGACACTAAAACCTTTCAAATAATTATAGAACAACAACAAGAGGTCAAAAGTACATGTTTTCTATATCAGACCGATTCCTATATTTTCTACATTCATACTGTGTACAGAATACTACACTGTATAACATACGCTAATTCTTTAGAACAAACAAAGCTATGAATTAAAAGAAGAGAAACATATGTTTCAAGCGTAACAGTGGTTCTTCTTTATTCAAATCAATTAGCAAAATGTTTAACGATAATATAAACTTTACAAATATTATAAGTCAAATTTTGCTTCGCCACATATGAACTATAAAATGAGTTAGTTTTATAGATATGGAAATGTACAGGTTTCTTTAAAATCGTCCAAAACAAGGACAGCAATATTTGTTAGATTGTGTTGAGTTGTGCAATATTACATAATCTGGTTCTGCTTCCTTTAATTCAGCATCGAAATTAGCCGTCTGAAAAAAGATCACAACCAAAAAACCTCCTCATTATTATTTGGTTTCAATTTGTAATGTCATCTAAATATAAAATATGACTTATTATATCTGTTGCCACAAGAACATTATGAAAGAAATCAGATTGGGTAAACAGCTGCATTTATTCCTAAAGCACGCATTTGATATTTCAGTCAACAAACCAACTTTAATCATCATAAATGTTTGATTGCTTGCTTGCTTGCTTGCTTGCTTGCTTGAGGCATGCAGTAATCTAATGGAAATGAACATTATATCTTGGCGCTGATTTAAAAAATGTCTGGATGCGATATTGGCAATCTGTCCGGATTATTGTGGTTAATAAATGACAAAATATTTTGAGTGATACTTTACACAAACTACTTGTGTTATGTTACATATGATATGGGCATGTTTAATTGATACGAAAATGAAAAGTCGTTCATACATAGGCATACCATAATACTGGGCGCAATTAAAAACCTTGAAATGTGATTTAAATCAACTAAAGGAAAGGATTTGAAAAACACACAAAACAATTAAATATTCCAGCAAATGTAGGCAAATTAGCGTATTGATACGTGTTGTAGTTCAGTTAAACCTTCATTTACTCTCGATTCATATTTTTGGGTTGTCACCGATTTATAAATAAAGGTCTCTGTAATTGCATTTTGTGCATAAACGAGACATTTTTCTTTATTTGGTATTCATTAAATTGTATAATCAGTGTACTACGTATATCTAGCCTTTTTAACAGTTCTAGCAAAAAAGCCGCTAGTTGTATCATATGCTCCTTTTAACCAGTTGTCCATATTGGCAATTATGTGTAAATATATTTGTTACAATTATGCAAACTTGACTTGTACGTTCGATCCCCGGAACATGAGTACAATGTATTTATTCCTGTGTGCACCTACGGTTTATTTTTGTATCGTCCCAGGGTGTTATTTGCTCAGGTTTTGTTTTGATTTATTTTCTCTTTGTTATATTATTATTATATATATATTTCGTTATTTTAGATTCACATGCTTATAATAGGTTTCAGAAACACAGACATGATTTATTTTTATAAAAAGACCATTCAAGTACAATGTTATCGCGTTTAAAGAGTACATACCATACAGTTTTACATGTTGTGCTTTAAAAGTGGGCACACAGCTGTATTAATAGATAACTTTTCGATTTGTATATAAGATGATAAATTTAACTGAGTCGAGTTCAACTGACCAACATCTTGAAATAATGATACCGTTGATTTGAAACATCTAATAGAAAAAAGGCAACGACATTAACATCGTATTTATCATAGTGTTGGAATCCAATCCGGATAGTATGCCTCCTTAAGGTACGAAACGTTCAATGTCAGTAAACGTTTGTTTCATATATCAAAATGATTGCTAGACTATTGCTCCAGGGTCAGATAAACGTTCTATGTTAAGAATACCAAGCGTTTTCTTATAGCGATTTATCTGAAGATAAAGATCTTCAATCATATTTTTCCAATTGTGCTCAACCAAATTGAGGAAAAAGCAAAGAATGTCATGTCAAGCGTGCTATAATAACTAGATGAAAAATTGGCAATCTGTCCATTGTTTTGATAGATCGAAATATCATTGTTTTTATGTCGCTATATTTGAAAGATCGCTATATCTGAAATATGTGTGCAGATGGTGGCGGCTAAACAGCAAATACTACTTTCTAAAGGTTAAATCAATTACGTAATATTTGATTCAAGTAGGGAAAAGAAAACAATGAAGATTGTTAATCTTCTTTCAGTTTTAGACCTTAACTTAGGAAACCGAAATGTATGTTAGAATCTGTAAGAGAAAGTAGTATTATATACAGGAAACAGAATAGCCAGGCATTGAGTAAAGACATCTTATTAACTTATGTAGTCGCAAGGATCGCAAGGTTTTCATTTTCTGCGGCAGCTTTTTCAGACATTTAGTTTTACTGTTAAAACCAGAATAAAAAGATTTCTTAGACTACCTTTACTACTTGCTTATTCTTCATTCACTGTGTGATTATATTCTGTCATGAAAAAACTATTGTCTAGACTCTTCTAGAAATAACTTGACATTTGGAAATATCATTAAATAATAAACGTTGATATGGTTAATAATCGGTTATACTATTTGCATGTTTATTCAAATATCGAGCGTTACAGAGAAGTACTTAATAGCTTTCGCTGTTGAATAAAAATCGTGTTCTTCAGGATGCTGTTCTGACATCACGCTGTGATTTTTCATTCTGACGTAAATGTCTTAACATTTCGGCGCAATGGCTTAACAATATCCGGTTACACGTTTTTTTTTTAAAAATTTTAAAAAAACCCAAAAAAATCCCCCCCCCCCAAAAAAAAAAAAACCCCCCACTACAAAAAAATAACCATAAAAAAAAAAAAAAAAAAAAAAAAAAAAAAAAAAAAAAAAAACTCAAATAAAAAAAAAAAAAAAAAAACCTCTTTTTTCCTTTCCCCCCCCCCCCCCCCCCCTCCCCCCCCCCCCCCCCAACCCAAAAAAAAAAAAAAAAAAAAAAAACCCAAAAAAAAAAACCCCCCCCCCCCCCCCCCCCCGATATGCGCGTTTTACTAGTAAATACTTGATATCAACGCCTGAAATTTGATGTTTTTCTGAAATGCTCGATATTTAAAAAAAGGGAATAAAATTACTTAATATGCATAATATTAACGTCTTGGGATTTAACAATATCCAATGTAATGATAATGAAGCATTTTGGTCAGAAATGATTGTCACAAATGAACATTATCGTATCATGACAGAATATTGACAAGAGGCAAGTAAGCGTGTATGCCTTTCTGTACGCCTACTTGCTTCTTATCACAATCGCTCCTAAAAATTATCAAAGATGTTCCGTATATCTTTGATAAATTTTAGGAACGATTGTGATAAGAAAAACACTTGTACGAACATGTATAGCTAAAATCCAAAGCTTCATTGTTAGATGTCTTAAAATGAAAGGCGTTCTAGCGCAAATTCAATGCAACTGAAAAGTAAAACCTGTAACATATTTAATGATCAATTTAGACAAAACAAAAAGCAGAATATATGCCTTACATTAAATAGTGCAGTGATAATAGTCTTCCATTTTGCAATAGCATAATATATCATCATTAATTGATATAAACGAAAATTATAATCATTACTATTCGTATAGTACCAAACATGCTGATATTCAATTTTAGGCTCTTGCCATCTTGTTCATGGTGTTAAGAATGGGAATTATTAAGGTCGATCAACATGAAAGCACCATATGATACGAGTTAAAGTACAGATTAAATGCATGTTTTGTCGTCTTTAGGAAAATCAAATCTGATATAAAATTTTAAAAAAAACTGCTTGGACATTCTCTTATAATTTATCGGGTGACAGCGAGAAGTTATGTTTATTCATCGTTACTGTGACCATTAATTGTGATCCTACCAATTCGAAAACCTGCCTGATAAATTAGTACATAAACAATCAAGAAAAGAACAGAAATATATTTATAAATCGCTTTGAACATAGCAGTTCATCGTCATTACAAAATTATACAATAACATGCATCTAAAATATATTTCTTCGACATATAGCCATTTTTACATTATGCGAGAATGAATCCGAATTCTTAACACTAACAAAATAAAGTATTAGAGTAGTTGGTGGGGAAAACATTCACTGATATTGTATCAGATAAATATGAACAGAATGTTGAATTAAAATACTGTTACATGTAGGTCAGCTATCAGACAAACTGTTATAACATAAACACATCTGGCACTCTTCTGGCCGGTTGCACAACACACGATTATCCAAGCGGCTATTATACCATAATAGAGAGTTATCGAACACGGAGTTAATCCTGAGTTATGTTCCGATTATCTTCGTTTGCTGGACGATTTTTTAAATACGACTTAAAATATCTGACGTTCGTGCAAACGACGTTATCCAATCTAGGCCGGCCATACAAGCTGATGTTATACTAATGTACTGCTATTGGTAGGAATCTGTTGAAAACAAGGTACGGTGTTTTTGCCATTTAAAAGAGAAATTGTATATGAAATAGTTGACAAATACAATGATGTTGTAGAATAAGCCAAATAAAGCAAAAATAAAGTAGATCTTATTTTAAGAATTTCTGAAAAGAAAAACTGCGCGGACGTATCACATCAGAATACAATTAAAATATATATTTTTATCTTTAAATACAATCTGCATTAATGATAATAATGATATTAATAATGATAATAATAGTAATGATAATTCATGATTATTAATAATAATATTAGTAATGAACCAATAATAGTAACAGTTAATGCTTTTATTTTTTATTCATTATCATAATTATTATAATTTGTATTATTATTATTATCATCTTCATCATCATCATCAACATATTTTTAAGCGGAAAAGGAATTTAGCCCAGTGACATTTTTAATTTATGTAAATGATATAAATATCTGCTGTGATCTGTTCATAAAGATCATTGCGGAACAGCCAGCTTTTTTTAAACTGAAAGAACTTGTTGTGTTGTTTTAATTATTTCATTATAAGTTTCTTGTAATGTAAATTATAAATGATATGTGAAAACCGGGAAAAGTATATCAGATGAAAGCGAACCTTAATACAATTTTTTGTAAATTGTAATTACATTTAATTAAATCACATTCTGACCACTGGGTATTCAAAAGGCCCATACCCAGCTAGATCCGAATACCTGGCCAGCTGGGAGTTGGGGTTATTCGAAGCTCACTAGCTATTGGCCGTAACTTATGCAAAAACCCAACTCATAGCTGGCTGGATATTCGAGTTTATATTAGCTAATATTCGTTGAACGTTTAGCGAACACCAAACCTCCAGCTTGCAGGTTATTTGAAGCTAGCTGGGTATTCGCAAAACGCATTTTTAGCGTATCCCCAGCTCCCAGCTGGCTGGGTATGACAGATTAAGCTGGGTATTGGCCCTAACTTAGAGCAAAACCAAACTCCAGCTGGCTAGATATTCAAATCTACCTAGGTATTGAATACCTCATACCTAATTCCCATCTTCCAGCAGGAACGTATTCCTGCTAACTTCACAGACGTTAATATTTATACTAAACAATAATTGAAACAACCGCTTCCAGAGACAGTTACCCAAGGTGACGGATACTTCCATCTGAACAAAGTGGCTCGTGATAAATACTTTTTCTTTAATACCGTCTTGCACTATAAAGTAGATTTCTAAATGCAATCTTATCGAAATAATGCGTTTTTCATAAAAAAACGATATTCAGATATATGTGTCATATACAGTCATGTATTCTGTTTCGGACTTTCATGCATCGGCTTGGTTTCTTTTATTTCATTACTATCATTAAACGAAATATGGATGTAATTTAAACAGAATAAATATTACTTTTAAACAAAGTGACAGCTTGAGGCTGGATCAAGGCGCATGTCTGTCACATTTAGATAACGCCGGATATATCTCACACGACAAAACTATACAAGGGATTAATAAGCGTTAGTTGCCATAAAAACAAAGGCATACCAGTATTTGTATCACTAGCAGTATCTGTTCAGTGCAATCCTGTGGTTTTAAATCATATCAAAGACTAAAAACACACATTCTACGGAAAAGCGGTATCTGATTCTAACAAAATATTTTTATTCTTCTATAATATTGCCCGTATCTATAATAGCCATGTCTCTTCTTAATCAATCTTAACACTAATTAGTCACGCATAAATGAGTTTATAATTTCCATGTTCAACGATAAATTGCCGTATAAACCACCCCACTAGCAGGTTTGGATAACCGCGCGTTTATCGGAATCATTACCGTGAAAAATATGTTCCGGCAACTCGATTATAATAAGCGGCGCTTATCAAATCAGTTGCTGAAAGATAGGTCGGTGTTCAATAAATCAGTGTTGTGCAACTGGCTTATTATAATCGAGGGTTAAGCGCCGATTATATTTGTTCAACAACCGGCCATTCATATCCCTGGGGAGGAATATAGATAAGATCAGAACAGTATTTCGATTTTCGTCCCACGAATAAATTCAGACAGCCATCGTTTTCTTGAGATAAAAGCCTTATTTAAAGCAACGTGATCACATTTCATAAAAATACCAACTTGCCTGATAGCTACCGTACTTACGCATTAGAACTACTGTTAAAGTCCCAGGATTACATTTATAAGTAATTCATATTTTATTAAGAAACATATCTTACTAACAAGAATGATATTTATTTCTACCTAAAACATTTCTCACTTTGTCTTTTTTAAATCGATACGTACATACATGTATCAGTAACAAAGTGCAGTATTTTTTTCAATGATATTGCAAAAAAAATAAGGAAGGCTTTCTGACAACTCTTTTTCATGAAGAAACAGCTTGAATACGAAAGAAAGGCACATGTCAAAACTGTTTTAGAGTGAATATAACATGGTTCTATCATTAAACTATCAATAAATTTATGTTACTAGATCAGTAAATTTAAAGTTACCCTGGGACTCATAGGTTATAAACACTTACCTTAGTTTAAACTTTGGTAATTTTCAATACCTCTAAGAGGATTAAATCAGTGCTAATGTATTTCTATCATGTCGACGATCATTTCGAATGAAATATGACTTTCAATTAAACTCAAATAGTGTACTATATGTTTCGTAATTACCTACTTTATGTCTTTGTTTTAACAGCGGAAATAAGTTTTCAATGTTTCATGTGAGTTAGTGTTAGTACATATTTGACAATTTGTTGAACTTTTCGCCAAAAGTTTCAATAGATCAAAACTAGTACTGTTTATAACTTAATGCTTTCATACATTTTGGAGGGATATATTTGTATATATTCCATACTTGTAGTTAAGCACGATATAAAGAACACTGCGATACGACTTACAGTACAATAAGTGGAGTAAGTTATGAAATGTACTTTGTACCGCTTTAGAAAACATAACTTCAAAACACTTACGACCGTATAAAAGCAAATTCAATTTGTATATTACATCTAGAATCAATAGGATCCTCAGACGAATGCTTGTGCAAATATGTTCTTGTACTTGCATACACTGTTTTGCCTTTAAAATAAAGTGAAGTGTAAATAATAATGCAGCAGAGTCGGCATATTTCTATAAATCGGCCATTTATCCAAATAGTTTTGATTGATGAGTAACATTCTCTTCTAATGCAGATTTCTTCAGAAATATCAATATTGTCATTGATAGAGTATGATAGAAACCAATCTTAAATATCCTATCATAGATAATGTTTACTCGAAGTTATTTCTATTTCAGTAAAATGTTCACTTTTAGAAAAGCTACAAAAACGCGATACAATGTAAATAAAGTACTAGTTCCCTCGGTTTTTCTGTAATGTTCACTTTAAAATATATACGGGATTACAGTTTCGAGACTATATAACGTAGATATCAGAAGCAAATCAAACAAATTGGCATTTGATGTTGACATACCGTAGTGAAAACAAAGCAAATCACAGCTTTCGTTTTGAAAACATTAATTAGGGATACAATACATACATCTTCATTAAACATATGCTTTATAAGAAAACGCTCAAGCAATATATTAGGATATTTGAGTACATTACAAATGAACAAGCAATTAAATAATTGACTCGCTCACACGATAATGGTGAAAATAAAATCGAAATGTGCTTAATAAGATTTTTTCCCCGGCTATTTTCTTCTTAAAGTCACCAGACGGCGCAAGTTTCATCAAGTTAATAACCGTTTGCCTGGTGGCTAATATAGGAATTATTGAGTATATAGTCCAAACTATCGAACTCATGCGCCTGGCTTTTATCAGAGTTGACTTTTATGACCCCATAACGGGAAGACGGATTTTATTTTACTTGACAGTTTCTGTGACTCTTGCCCCTAATCACATATTAAGCAATTTATCAGAAAACAATAGTAAACACTTACTGACCGTAAAATACTATTGAAACCATAACAAAAAGCAGAACAGCACGAAATATGTCATTATTCTATTGCGAGTGAGTATCTTGCTAGGGAATTAAAACCAAAACACTAATACTAGTACTCGGCATTGAAAGATTACCAGTTTTCAAAATCCCCATGTCAACATCTAAAGTAAAACTGAACCACTCAGTAAAGATCAGCTCAAGGAATTTTGATACATCATGTATGTACAATATCTTACAGTGACAACAAGTCATGTACATTTAGAAACAAATGGAATGAAACAGCAAATTGACTCAGACGTAAAGTGACCTAGCGTAATATTTGCCTCGTAGACAGATATAAATGAGTAATCTGAGATTTCAATAATTTCAATTCCGTACAACAAAAGCATTATTTCAGTTGTACGAGCATTGTTCAAATATGAATGCATGTAGAACGTTATCTCGCACAATAATGCGAAAATTAGGAGAAAATTAAACTTATTGGGTAGATAAACAAGTTAGCTTTATATTGATACCACACCCATTAAAATCCGTTCACTTTAGCTGTGTTTATCGCTCGCTATACATAACCTACTCTTGTATACTAACACAAAAAAGGTTGGAAGAAGCTAAGCGTACGCCGTTGAAATACGGTCCTATATTAAGAATCGTTGTATTCTTGGTATAGAGTGTAAAGACATTTTCTGTTTATGGGCATAATGAAATGTCTTTTTCGACAGTTATTCGTTGGTTTAAGAAATTCAAATGTTAGTTTCAATAGAAGATGCACCACATGGCTGTCGGCCGAAAACAGCAACGTCTGTCAAGATGGTTGCTAGAGTGAAAGAAATAGTTGCTACTGATGCAAGATACACCGCTAGGCAAATAGCTAGTATGATTGGCATCTCATTAGGAGCAGCTCATGCATTTCTTAAACGTAATTTTAAAATAATAAAGATCTGTGCTAGATGGATTCCCCATGTGTTGACAGATGAGCAGAAAAAGACACGCGTACACTGCGCAGAAAGTTCTTCGAAATCTGAAGAAATATTTCAAATATCGAAGACCTCCAACTGGTTTGGCCAATGTCAGATTGCTACATGACAATGCGTCATCGCACAAGGCGTCTATTGTACAAGACTTTCTGAATACAGACACAAAAATGATTCTGGTGCTCCGGAGACATGAAAACATACTCGTTAAAACAAACCAGAAGTATTTTTATAGTGTCTTATATGTTTCCACCGAAATACATCGACTGTAAAGATCACTTTGGATGTCAATATTACTAGTAGCTCTTATATTGATACCAGGAAAGATGTCATAGAAGAGGAATTGACAATTGTCTTTACAAAAATGTTACTTTTTAAATCGAAAAATATACTGTTAATATAGCGCTGTACTCTTCTTCCATGATTTTGTTAAAAGGAAGAAACGTTTTCTGACATCGCCTTTTCATTAGGAAGCTACGTAAATGTGAAAAAGTTATATAACTTTGGTTTACAGTAAGTATAACACAATTGTTGGGCTTTCATTATATTTCTATCAAATTATGTTTTACCAAATGGAGGAAAAATAAAGAGAACTGTGATCTGTAATAGTTCTCGCCATCGTTTTCTTTAATCACCGGTGTTTCATTACTGAACTTGAAGACAATGTTTTGCATTATACACTAGCGACTATTTATATATCCAAATTATTTTTTAAACTTTAATTAAAAAAGGTTGAGAGAATCCTTGTTTTCCACTCTATTTTCCTAAATTCAATTTCAGTGATCATATTTTGGAGTTTTCACGGAATAAACTTTAAGCAAAACAATCACGTGATGAAAATGACGAGTTTTCCCCTATTGTGTAGCCGGGATAATCCCAATTCTAAAGACTCCTAGAGACAGTTAAAGTTTGCAGAAATGCTTTGCATAATCCTTGTTCACTTTGATTTCGTATTGCGATAAACAAATCGAATTAAACGTTAGACGAAACTTTTGTCTGAAAACAAATATATTTATCCCCTGGTTTTAGATCAATTTTGATAAGACTATGAATCATTCTTTTTGGAATTACACAATTAACAAAAAAAAGCTCAAAGAAAACTCCAAACGATTTCACTGTTAATGTTTCTTTTTAAATATCAAGAAGCGTATTGGTATTCAAAACAAATGCAAAACGAAGCTGCAACAGATCAATGTGTGATTAATTACTGACATCTGACTTAAGCAGGTTGGTTACACGTTCTGTGGAAATGGTGCAGTGATTATTAAGTGTCTTTGGCTTGAAAACAGATCTTATCTTGGGGGCTTGAAAAGGAAATGAAATGGCTCGCAATTTGCGTTGCTAAGGTTGATGATCCTATTAAATTTCAAAGTTTTATTTTGTATAAATCCATTAGGCCAAAAACGCCCATGAAGCATACATATGGAAGTTAGACCAACTATCAACAAGATGTTTGTATATCTACTTTCCTTTTCTCCTTTAAGATGCTGGTGTTTTCGTACAGAAAACTTTGCACAGCACCGCAATTTAAAATCAACGAGTATTTTTTATTAAAGAATATATTGTTTCGTTGAAAATGTACTTTTTCATTTCTACGATTCATTAGAAATGTTTGCTATTTTCTTTGATTTGTACCTTTGTTTGTTTAATCAATGAGTTGACACGACATATTAGATATAACGTCTTTGTTGGCCACATAGTGCAGACTTGATTGACTGCGACTGTTGTTCTAGAAGTCATTGCGTTCCTAACTTGTTCTTGAATTGAATCCTGACCCTGTGCACAAAACAGCAATGACAGCGATAAATTTTAGATCGAAACGCATTGCCATAATCATCTTATATTCTTTTACTAATGATTAAATTAAAAACTATCTTGTTTTATAACTTACGACATTCTAGTCAATCTGTTTTCTATCTGAATGTTTTAATGCTCACACTAGACATGTGAATCATCACCTGCTCCTCATTTCCATGACGTTATAAACGGACGTCACGTGACTTTCAATTAGTATGTGTTCTTACGAAGAATGGACTCACATTTTCATCCCATTCACATCACTTATTAATAAGTACTAAAGCTCGATTCACAAATACTTTTTCAAAGTCTGACTTATAAGTTTTAATGTTTCTTCAATAAGCAACAGAAAATCAAACAAAACATATATCTTTACATGAACAAGACTGCATCACATTTTCCCTGAAAAAAACCTTATTCTCTGCGGTAGATGTGGTTACTGCATCTTTGAAACATGAAACAGAAATGCAATAAATAGAGGTTTATCATACGGATAATTGAAACCGACTGGAAAAGCACGAGGCAGCAAAGAAGGGCACGACGTAAGGAAATAATAGCTTAAAAATTAGAAGAAACAGTTTAAATCTATAGAATTTCTTCCATTAGGCTTTTAATGGCTCTCACTCCATGCATGAAACAAAATCGTAATGTGGTAATAAGATCTTTTCTCCTGGTTATATTCTTCGTTAAGTCATTTATTCTCTGACAGCTAGTTTAAGAATAATTTGTGTGTGTTTTCTACTGTATAATTAGAATATTTGTGGCTTCTAGGATGCAAAGGAAATGTTTTCATCGTTTGACAATTACTCTCGCTGACTCTTCGTAGTAAGATATTGAAAAATAAAGGCATTCAGAAATTGGACAAGGGAATTGTTAAATCATAAAAAAAACGAACAGCAAACCCTAACATTAGAGAATATGGCTTTTTATTTTATTTTCTGAGTAATGAAAACATTTTAAGCACTAACGCAAGTAAAATAAGTGTGATAAGTTATTAAAATCACCCATAAGAATGGTCAATTGGAAATCTAAAGCAAGATAAGAGATAAGCTAAATTCAACGACTGGCAATACAGTGTCTTGCTCTACGACCAACGACAAAATTCACCTTGATTACTCTTGATTCAAAATAATCTAGTTCACGATGGCCTCTCACTACCGATGGAAATGTGTCCATACTGTGAATCAATACGACATACAATCCGAGCATTATTTCACCTACACTTCTAGTAACCACGTGCAAACTAATACTTAGGAGTTTCCTAAAAGTGTTGTGATACCATGCTTTACCATTACTATACAAAAATGAAAGAATTGAAATACATATCAAGTTTTTATTATGTCGTCATTTTATTTTAAATGCTGTCAAGTTTTTGAAATGCTGTCAAGTTATCAAAATGCTGTGTGTGACGCCGTCCGAGACTGATATAATGACTGAAAATAAACAAATTATCTATTTTTCTCCATTTAGAAAAATACAAAACACGATATAACAGGTTTCCAATGTAAGAAAAGTAAGGTGCGGTATTAAATTCATAATGCAGCAAATGGGACGTCACATTTAATAGATAAAATAGATGATCATGCATAATTGAAGTAATCATGTTTCTAAATCTAAAATGTTAATAGGTTTGTAATATCTTTAAAGTGCTTCCAACAGAATCTAGTTTACTTTCACAATTTTTGCTCGACACATTTTCATTTCGAATTTAGCCTTCTGAAATATCGATACCCGTATTTAAACAAAGTAATTTACTGTTGGTAAAATCTTTATTAATTGAATATAATATTATTTGGTTTATTTTATCTGTAACAACAAGAATATAATGATAAAATTCAGATTGTTGAATAGCAATTTCTGTAATAGAATCATCTATTTGTGCAGTCCTCATTCTACATTTTCTTTTACCATGATGATCATAAACACTTGGCTCATGTAATGGAAATTATTTCTTGGCGTTGATTTGAAAAAGTCTGGATGCGATATTGACAATCTGTCTGAATGCCTGTGATATATTAGTGACAAAGTATTTCAAATGATACTTCACAGACCAATTTAGTCAGTTACATATGATAAAATAATAAAAACATCAGACCAATTTTGTTCAGTATCATTTCAGTTTTGATTAACACGAACGTGAAAAGTCAGTCTATATTTTATTTATGGTTATAAAGTGGCAGACATGTGTTGATCAGTGCTATATGATATATGATACATGCAATATTGATAAGTAACCATCTACATTGGACTTCACTGCTATAATGGAGGTACCAATTCCCAAAAATGTATACATGATATATTAGTCATTATTGTTATGTGAAATATTTTATATTCTATAAGAACAAATTAAGGCAAAATACTAGTATAAAATGTATCCTCAGCCTTGCTAAAGAGAATGATAATGTTGCAAATCACTCTCGTGAAAAGTTTCATGTGTAAGAGGTGATCTTTTGAATGTGTATTGTATAATTTTTGAAATCCAAAACGCTAAAACTCTGCGGAAATGTTTGAAAAACTAGCTGAATAGTTAATTTTCGTTTTATAATTATTTGTACTTATTTGTTAATTTAGTATGAAATAAATTGTGATTTGATTAGGCATGCGTTATTGAAAACAAGTATATACGGTTTGCTTCTACTGTTTAGTCGAAATAACCCCATACGATAAATCTATGTGTCAATTTTGAAAAAAACTGTTTATAAAATTCCTTTTTATTTTGATTTCATGCTGCTCTTAATAAAACAGCCTTTCTTGTTCAAAAAAATGTGTAGGGCACTGAATGTACAGTAAAATAAAAAAGACCTTCGCAAAGTTGTTAGACTACCGTTGAAATTTTTTCGAAACGTTGGGAACCATGTCTTTGGAATTAATCCGGTAAGAGTATCATGTGCTCAAAACATGCTAAAGATTTAACTTCTAATGCTGTATAAACCGTAATCGTGCAGCATATTGTATTCAATATCACAACACAGTGATGCTGCAACAAAACAAAGTGTGATTAAGAATTGGCATCTGACTAAAGCAAGTGGTATGTCGCAGGGTAACTTGCTGTGAAAATCTATCAGTTTTTACTGGGAAACGTTCTGTTCAGACAAACCTTCAATGTAGTTTGACAGCTCAAACAAATACATGCAAATATATAGTTTGTTTCCTTTGTTAATGCCAGCCTTCACTGATATCAAAGTGGCATTATGCTCATCTTACTGCACATACTGTATTTTTGGTGACATATAAAAGCGATTTTTGGTTGCTGTGCATTTAAATGTGTTAAACTAATGATAATGCCGCATTAGTATTTGAAGTTGGTGCTTTAGAAATAAAAACAATTGGACAACTACAATAATAAATCCTTCCTTCGCAGTCACTTTGATCTCCTTGTGTTGTTGTAGTTGTTAGTATAGAGACGGTAAGCAACTCCTGCATGCAGTTGTTGTTATTTTTTTAATTGACGCTCCTAGTCAAAATAGAAAAAGTAATATTTGGAAAGTTATTATTTCGTACTGGTAGCAGGAAGAGTTTGGTGTATTTGGTTAAAAGCTATTATTTCCTCTACCCTTTCAGCTGGATCTTTTCTTGAAAAAAATGTGCATAATTCTACTTTAATTTGCATTTATTTTTTATTATTGCTTAATATTTTCTCGTAATACATAAAACCTCAGAAATATCGATACTGTCATTGATAAAATGTAAATGGAATACTACATTATCTCTTCTCACATTTTCCTTCTTTTAGGATCACCTTCATTTTGGCAATTTATATACTAATGATTATACTAACAGAAAAGAGAAAAGAATCAAGTTCTTGTTGATTTATCTAAAGACACATTTTATCACAAGCAAAATAGAACTGGTTCTTAAGAAATTCTTTTCGTTGAACAATTAAGCAGGATATGTATCAGTAAATTAGTGAAGTAAATAAAATGTCTATAGACTGCTGTCCCAATTTTGTCTCTTAAAGTACGGCAAAAACAATTTCGTGACAATGTGATTGATCATATTCGAAATTTTATTAAAGAAATTTAGAGTTTTGATTGAATGCCTTTACAGTCTTCAATGATATATATCTCAATGATAATTTACGCAAAATAATGATAAGACGTACATTTGTTCTTGCAAAATGGAAAACACTTCCAATATGTACCATTAAAAAGTGTAGAGGATGAGGAGGAGGAAGAGGAAGGCTAATGTATCCTTGGAAGCCCTTCAAAGTTCGGATTATATTGCTCCGACTTTAGTTGTTGATGTGGGAGCTTAACGCTCATTCAAACCGTATTTTATGTTAATCTAAGCGGCTGGCAGTTTACCTAACCATCCAGTACTAAAATATATCCTCTGTAAGAAACTGCCGACTTTCTCACAAAGAGACATGGTCGGTAGCAGCGCTTAAACCTGTGAGCCTCCATTTATGAGAGGTATCAGTGCTTGCAGGTCAGCGACTCTTACCACTCAACCACGGAGGCTGACTCCCTGATTTCAGAAAAGTTATTTAGTACATTGATAAACAGTTACTTTTGTCTTTAGTTTTTTTTTCAAGTTTTATTATTATTTTATAGTCTAGCACTGCGTTGCTAATGTTATCAGATACCTCTACCTGGATATAGTTTACTAACTCATTTATTTTCTCGGTTGAGTTCGAGGGAAACTATAGTTAACACGCTGCAAACCGGTTTATACCTCTAGTTACCAACATTTCGAGTAACTGACTATTCCAAGACCGTAACCTTGGATTCAATTTGCATCTATGTGTGCTTCTTCTGTTCTTTGCAGGTGTGTCTACACTATTGTGTGTAAGATCATTTTACTTTTGTAAAGCACAACAAAAAGTGTTGCCTTTATATTGTAAGAAGTAAGCTGCATGTGACCCATATCTGATACAACTACTAATCCGGTAGCGGGTGGGGGGAAGGAGAAGTGGGAGGAAATGTAAACGTCCGAGGGCGGTGTTTTGGCGGTGTTAAATGATTACTTTGTTCATCTTAAATTTTGTTAAAAACAATAGAAAAAAATACTTAAAGTGGAATTATGCACATTTTTTTTTCAAGAAAAGATCCAGCTGAAATAGATGTGTGTAAAAAGGGTAGAGAAAATCATAGCTTTTAACCCATTACACCAAACTCTTCCTGCTACCAGTACAAAATAATAACTTTCCAAATATTACTTTTCCTATTTTGACTGGGAGAGTCAATTTATTAAAACTGCATGCATGAGTTGCTTCCCTTCCACTGCCGAAATCTCTCTTCCAACAACTACAACAACACAAGGGAGATCACTGCGACGGAAGGAACTATTATTTTATTTGTCCAAATGTTTTTGTTTCTAAAGCACCAAATTGAATGTCAAATACGAATGCGGCATTATCATTAGTTTAACACATTTAAATGTACAGCAACCGAAAATTGCTTTTATAAAACTGTCACCAAAAATACACTATGTGCAGTAAGATGAGCATAATGTCACTATAACTGTGTTATATAAAGGGTAAAACGAAATTTTTTATATTGAATTTCATGTCGCTTCTTTAGGAAAATACGATGTCAGAAAACGCTCCTTATTTATTACAAAATCATTGAACAAAGGTACTGCGCTATATTGATAGCGTATTGTTCGATTTAAAAAAGCAACGCTCGATAATTTCATCTGTAAAGACATCTATCCTTGTAATATGAGAGCTACAAGTAATATTGACATCCAAAGTGATCTTTACAGTCGATGTCTTTCGATGGAAACATATAAGACACTATAAAAATACCTCAGTTTTTCTTTAACGACTATGTTTCCCTGTCTCCGGAGCACCAGAACCATATTTTGTCTCTGTATTGATGTTAAAGTTCTTATCAATGGAACGGGGTTCTCT
The DNA here is from genome assembly GCA_022818135.1 of Saxidomus purpurata. Classification (NCBI taxonomy): domain Eukaryota; kingdom Metazoa; phylum Mollusca; class Bivalvia; order Venerida; family Veneridae; genus Saxidomus; species Saxidomus purpurata. Next base: position 15,438,055 of record JAFMSR010000018.1, read on the forward strand.
CTGTTACGTTGCATTCGATTTTATCTTTCCAGTTGCATATGTCTATTCAAATGTTTGCCAAGAGCAACTCTTCGTTTTCGTGTTAATCAAAACTTACGTAATATCATATGTAGCAGAACAAAATAGTCTGGAAAACATCTTGGCAATGTAACATGTATGCAATATCGCACCAGAACATTTTCAAATCAACGCCAAGATATATTATTCATTTTCATTCACCAACATTATTACATTCTCCACAGTCTTAAGCAATGCAGTATTTACGATGATTGAGATCAGTGTTATTAGAAATGAAAACATACATGAGCAGAACCGGTAATGTTGGAGTCTCAATAACATAGGGTTACATTGTAACTGTTTCATAAATTTTGATAATTATTTGCAACGGGTCAGCCGGATTTTATACAATTATTTGCGACCATCAATAATCGTATAAATTGTCAAACTACCTAAATAGATTACCCTATTTTAACTACTTCCTAAAAACTTTTTTTGAATCTAAGAATTTCCATACTTAAACATCACTATTTATTGCACAAAAATCAGGGTTTCCCAGTTTATTCCGGATATATAATAGCTTATTTAACCTGATGAGCATGAAAGCGACACCTTGGCAACATAATTTAATTATCGCATGTGTGTTTTTTTTTATATATTTAACTTTTACCGGGTGTCCTTGAATTTTTCACGTATATATATATATATATATATATATATATATATATATCATATATATATGGCATTATTATAAAGAAAAAACACCATATAATTATGAGGATTAACATGTAACCAATCACGTTACAACGTTTGTGTATCAGGTTAATCATAAGAAACTTGCTTTCCTGTAATTTACGATAAAGACAATTATACACTATACAATTATAGACTAATAATGTTGAGGTCTATATATAGTTTTGCGGACCTGTTTAAAGTGGTATTGACCGAGGACGAAATCCGAGGTCAATATCATTTTTCACAGGTCCGCAAAACTATATATTGACCGAAACATTAGTCTACAATTATTATATCGTATACCTGATAAACAGTAGTCAAAATTATGCGAAAATATAACAGAAATTACGTTTTGAAATCCGTGCAGGTCTACACATCATTTTCCAGGTCTACACATACTTTTGCGGACTCGGCACGGGAACGCTATCGGCCATATGACAGGTATACGATATATGTACATATATCTGGTGTATATATAAAATGTTGTGTTAATCAATGCAAAACTGCTTCATCCTGGAATCTGAGAAGTTCAATTCAAATAAGCTTTTTTCTCTTTGTAACCTATTTTTTTAGCTTTAAAGTTTCTTACTTGCCCTTGCAGAGAAAGTCCATGTTCGCTTGATTATAGTGAAATTAAGTCCTGATTTATGAATGAAGATGTATGTATACTCAGTAACTAATACTAAATACCTGCTGCATAGACCCTTAGGTACAATACATAGCATTCAGCTAAAGTTATGCTAACCTTAATAGACAATTATATTAAATTATGTAACGTCCACGATAATCGAAAATTGGGCCTCTTTTTAATTTTCGTGAAGTTGGCAGACTGGCAGCGTAGCAACATGAACTTGGCAGACTGGTAGCGTAGCAGTGTAGCAGCGTGAACTTGGCAGACTGGCAGCGTAGCAGTGTAGCAGCGTGAACTTGGCAGACTGGCAGCGTAGCAGTGTAGCAGCGTGAACTTGGCAGACTGGCAGCGTAGCAACATGAACTTGGCAGACTGGTAGCGTAGCAGTGTAGCAGCGTGAACTTGGCAGCAAGCAGCGTAGCAGTGTAGCAGCGTGAACTTGGCAGACTGGCAGCGTAGCAGTGTAGCAGCGTGAACTTGGCAGACTGGCAGCGTGCAACATGAACTTGGCAGACTGGTAGCGTAGCAGTGTAGCAGCGTGAACTTGGCAGCAAGCAGCGTAGCAGTGTAGCAGCGTGAACTTGGCAGACTGGCAGCGTAGCAGTGTAGCAGCGTGAACTTGGCAGACTGGCAGCGTAGCAGCGTGCACTTGGCAGACTGGCAGCGTAGCAGTGTAGCAGCGTGAACTTGGCAGACTGGCAGCGTAGCAGTGTAACAGCGTGAACTTGGCAGACTGGCAGCGTAGCAGCGTGAACTTGGCAGACTGGCAGCGTAGCAGCCTAGCAGCGTGAACTTAGCAGACTGGCAACGTGGCAGAGTTTAAGATTGTGCTGTATTGAATGAAATGTTGTTTTTTTAAATACGACAGAAGCACGAATTATGCGTAGATACAATAAATAAACACGCCCTTTCATTTTGATATTTTATAATTTATATTCATTAGTTTCTGTTACTACAGTAGAAGAATTTTCGCTGCAAGCAGCCCGGCAACTCAGCAGCTCAGCAGACCAGTAGCTCAGCAAAGCAGCAACTCTACAGACCAGCAGCTCAGCAGTCGAAACTTTAAAATTTAAGATTGTGCTAAATTGAATGAAATGGATATTTAAAATACGACAGAAGCACGAATTTTGTGTAGATACAATTAATGTACACGCCCTTTCATTTTTGATATTTTATATCTTATATTCATTAGTTTCCGTTACTAGAAGAGTTTTCACTGCAAGCAGACTTTTCGCTGCCAGCAGCCCAGCAACACAGCAGACCAGCAGCTCAACAGACCAGCAGACCAGCAGTTCAGCAGCCGAAACTTCAAAGTTTAAGATTTTGCTATATTGAATGAAATGCGTTTTTTTTAAATACGACAGAAGCACGAATTATGTGTTGATACAATAAATAAACACGCCCTTTCATTTTGATATTTCATATCTTATATTCATTAGTTTACGTTACTGGAAGAGTTTTCGCTACAAGCAGCCCAGCAACTCAGCAGCTCAAAAAGATGAAGAGTATTTAAAGAATATAGTTTACCGTGGGCTAAGTCGTATGATAAATACTATGCAAAGCGACAGAGGAACAAAATAGTGCACATGTACTTGTGCATAAAATAAATTTGAAAATAATTGAAAATATATATGTGGGAACATATTAGAAAATTTGCGAGCGCAAGAAATGGATTAGAATTATGTGCCGAAATACGTGCGTATCCGAAGTGAGTGTTTTTGGTTTTTCGAAAGTTGGTGTTTCGAATGTGTTCAGGGTAGGTATATGGAAATAAAGTATATACTACTCCTATTAAAATGGTGTAATATATAGTTTATTTTTTTTTTTGTTTTGCTGAAATCGAATGAATCAATTTGAATTCGAACGCATATTTTTCCTAAATAAGTTTGAATGTTGTAAATGATTCTACTCGCCACGGGTTACTTCCCCTTGGTCACAGCAAATCAGGTATAAGTGTGCTGAATGGGTGAGGTCCGGAAGTAGGAACCATACACTGAGAGGTCCGATACTAATAATGTGTTCCCATTGACTAACATAACACATTTAGCCAAAGTTCAGCTGTATATTGCTGAATTTTTTTTTCTCTAGAACCGGATCGTGTCATACGTCATTCTTTTTGTCTTGATGAGTACATCACGAAAAGGTATAATACTTCGGGTATATCTTTACATTTGACCCCTCTGCGACCTCCTTTTTAGGTATGCCCAACCTTGACCCATGTGGCCTAGAAAACGGTGATAAAATGAGTTTGCAGTAACATATCTTCATTTTAAATGCATTTCCTTCGATAAAAATGACATCCTGTACAATCCCTGCAAAGATGGTCATGAGAAAAAAAATTGCCATTCGAAAAATGAATTTTTCCACAGGTCCCGAAAACCTGTGGCGATTTGTGGATTTGGGCTGAATTTTTTTTTCTTAGAACCGGGTCGTGTCATACGTCATTCTTTTTGTCTTGATGAGTACGTCACGAAAAGGTATAATACTTGGGGTATATCTTTACATTTGACCCCTCTGCGACCTCCTTTTTAGGTATGCCCAACCTTGACCCATGTGGCCTAGAAAACGGTGATAAAATGAGTTTGCAGTAACATATCTTCATTTTAAATGCATTTCCTTCGATAAAAATGACTCCTGTACAATCCCTGCAAAGATGGAGAGAAAAAAAAATTGCTCGAAAAATGAATTTTTCCACAGGTCCCGACCTGTGGCGATTTGTGGATTTGGGCTGAATTTTTTTTTCTCTAGAACCGGGTCGTGTCATACGTCATTCTTTTTGTCTTGATGAGTACGTCACGAAAAGGTATAATACTTGGGGTATATCTTTACATTTGACCCCTCTGCGACCTCCTTTTTAGGTATGCCCAACCTTGACCCATGTGGCCTAGAAAACGGTGATAAAATGAGTTTGCAGTAACATATCTTCATTTTAAATGCATTTCCTTCGATAAAAATGACTCCTGTACAATCCCTGCAAAGATGGAGAGAAAAAAAAATTGCTCGAAAAATGAATTTTTCCACAGGGCCCGACCTGTGGCGATTTGTGGATTTGGGCTGAATTTTTTTTTCTCTAGAACCGGGTCGTGTCATACGTCATTCTTTTTGTCTTGATGAGTACGTCACGAAAAGGTATAATACTTGGGGTATATCTTTACATTTGACCCCTCTGCGACCTCCTTTTTAGGTATGCCCAACCTTGACCCATGTGGCCTAGAAAACGGTGATAAAATGAGTTTGCAGTAACATATCTTCATTTTAAATGCATTTCCTTCGATAAAAATGACTCCTGTACAATCCCTGCAAAGATGGAGAGAAAAAAAAAATTGCTCGAAAAATGAATTTTTCCACAGGTCCCGACCTGTGGCGATTTGTGGATTTGGGCTGAATTTTTTTTTCTCTAGAACCGGGTCGTGTCATACGTCATTCTTTTTGTCTTGATGAGTACGTCACGAAAAGGTATAATACTTGGGGTATATCTTTACATTTGACCCCTCTGCGACCTCCTTTTTAGGTATGCCCAACCTTGACCCATGTGGCCTAGAAAACGGTGATAAAATGAGTTTGCAGTAACATATCTTCATTTTAAATGCATTTCCTTCGATAAAAATGACTCCTGTACAATCCCTGCAAAGATGGAGAGAAAAAAAAATTGCTCGAAAAATGAATTTTTCCACAGGGCCCGACCTGTGGCGATTTGTGGATTTGGGCTGAATTTTTTTTTCTCTAGAACCGGGTCGTGTCATACGTCATTCTTTTTGTCTTGATGAGTACGTCACGAAAAGGTATAATACTTGGGGTATATCTTTACATTTGACCCCTCTGCGACCTCCTTTTTAGGTATGCCCAACCTTGACCCATGTGGCCTAGAAAACGGTGATAAAATGAGTTTGCAGTAACATATCTTCATTTTAAATGCATTTCCTTCGATAAAAATGACTCCTGTACAATCCCTGCAAAGATGGAGAGAAAAAAAAAATTGCTCGAAAAATGAATTTTTCCACAGGTCCCGACCTGTGGCGATTTGTGGATTTGGGCTGAATTTTTTTTTCTCTAGAACCGGGTCGTGTCATACGTCATTCTTTTTGTCTTGATGAGTACGTCACGAAAAGGTATAATACTTGGGGTATATCTTTACATTTGACCCCTCTGCGACCTCCTTTTTAGGTATGCCCAACCTTGACCCATGTGGCCTAGAAAACGGTGATAAAATGAGTTTGCAGTAACATATCTTCATTTTAAATGCATTTCCTTCGATAAAAATGACTCCTGTACAATCCCTGCAAAGATGGAGAGAAAAAAAAATTGCTCGAAAAATGAATTTTTCCACAGGGCCCGACCTGTGGCGATTTGTGGATTTGGGCTGAATTTTTTTTTCTCTAGAACCGGGTCGTGTCATACGTCATTCTTTTTGTCTTGATGAGTACGTCACGAAAAGGTATAATACTTGGGGTATATCTTTACATTTGACCCCTCTGCGACCTCCTTTTTAGGTATGCCCAACCTTGACCCATGTGGCCTAGAAAACGGTGATAAAATGAGTTTGCAGTAACATATCTTCATTTTAAATGCATTTCCTTCGATAAAAATGACTCCTGTACAATCCCTGCAAAGATGGAGAGAAAAAAAAAATTGCTCGAAAAATGAATTTTTCCACAGGTCCCGACCTGTGGCGATTTGTGGATTTGGGCTGAATTTTTTTTTCTCTAGAACCGGGTCGTGTCATACGTCATTCTTTTTGTCTTGATGAGTACGTCACGAAAAGGTATAATACTTGGGGTATATCTTTACATTTGACCCCTCTGCGACCTCCTTTTTAGGTATGCCCAACCTTGACCCATGTGGCCTAGAAAACGGTGATAAAATGAGTTTGCAGTAACATATCTTCATTTTAAATGCATTTCCTTCGATAAAAATGACTCCTGTACAATCCCTGCAAAGATGGAGAGAAAAAAAAAATTGCTCGAAAAATGAATTTTTCCACAGGGTCCGACCTGTGGCGATTTGTGGATTTGGGCTGAATTTTTTTTTTCTCTAGAACCGGGTCGTGTCATACGTCATTCTTTTTGTCTTGATGAGTACGTCACGAAAAGGTATAATACTTGGGGTATATCTTTACATTTGACCCCTCTGCGACCTCCTTTTTAGGTATGCCCAACCTTGACCCATGTGGCCTAGAAAACGGTGATAAAATGAGTTTGCAGTAACATATCTTCATTTTAAATGCATTTCCTTCGATAAAAATGACTCCTGTACAATCCCTGCAAAGATGGAGAGAAAAAAAAATTGCTCGAAAAATGAATTTTTCCACAGGTCCCGACCTGTGGCGATTTGTGGATTTGGGCTGAATTTTTTTTTCTCTAGAACCGGGTCGTGTCATACGTCATTCTTTTTGTCTTGATGAGTACGTCACGAAAAGGTATAATACTTGGGATATATCTTTACATTTGACCCCTCTGCGACCTCCTTTTTAGGTATGCCCAACCTTGACCCATGTGGCCTAGAAAACGGTGATAAAATGAGTTTGCAGTAACATATCTTCATTTTAAATGCATTTCCTTCGATAAAAATGACTCCTGTACAATCCCTGCAAAGATGGAGAGAAAAAAAAAATTGCTCGAAAAATGAATTTTTCCACAGGGTCCCGACCTGTGGCGATTTGTGGATTTGGGCTGAATTTTTTTTTTTCTCTAGAACCGGGTCGTGTCATACGTCATTCTTTTTGTCTTGATGAGTACGTCACGAAAAGGTATAATACTTGGGGTATATCTTTACATTTGACCCCTCTGCGACCTCCTTTTTAGGTATGCCCAACCTTGACCCATGTGGCCTAGAAAACGGTGATAAAATGAGTTTGCAGTAACATATCTTCATTTTAAATGCATTTCCTTCGATAAAAATGACTCCTGTACAATCCCTGCAAAGATGAGAGAAAAAAAAAATTGCTCGAAAAATGAATTTTTCCACAGGTCCCGACCTGTGGCGATTTGTGGATTTGGGCTGAATTTTTTTTTCTCTAGAACCGGGTCGTGTCATACGTCATTCTTTTTGTCTTGATGAGTACGTCACGAAAAGGTATAATACTTGGGGTATATCTTTACATTTGACCCCTCTGCGACCTCCTTTTTAGGTATGCCCAACCTTGACCCATGTGGCCTAGAAAACGGTGATAAAATGAGTTTGCAGTAACATATCTTCATTTTAAATGCATTTCCTTCGATAAAAATGACTCCTGTACAATCCCTGCAAAGATGGAGAGAAAAAAAATTGCTCGAAAAATGAATTTTTCCACAGGGCCCGACCTGTGGCGATTTGTGGATTTGGGCTGAATTTTTTTTCTCTAGAACCGGGTCGTGTCATACGTCATTCTTTTTGTCTTGATGAGTACGTCACGAAAAGGTATAATACTTGGGATATATCTTTACATTTGACCCCTCTGCGACCTCCTTTTTAGGTATGCCCAACCTTGACCCATGTGGCCTAGAAAACGGTGATAAAATGAGTTTGCAGTAACATATCTTCATTTTAAATGCATTTCCTTCGATAAAAATGACTCCTGTACAATCCCTGCAAAGATGGAGAGAAAAAAAAATTGCTCGAAAAATGAATTTTTCCACAGGTCCCGACCTGTGGCGATTTGTGGATTTGGGCTGAATTTTTTTTTTCTCTAGAACCGGGTCGTGTCATACGTCATTCTTTTTGTCTTGATGAGTACGTCACGAAAAGGTATAATACTTGGGGTATATCTTTACATTTGACCCCTCTGCGACCTCCTTTTTAGGTATGCCCAACCTTGACCCATGTGGCCTAGAAAACGGTGATAAAATGAGTTTGCAGTAACATATCTTCATTTTAAATGCATTTCCTTCGATAAAAATGACTCCTGTACAATCCCTGCAAAGATGGAGAGAAAAAAAAAATTGCTCGAAAAATGAATTTTTCCACAGGGTCCCGACCTGTGGCGATTTGTGGATTTGGGCTGAATTTTTTTTTCTCTAGAACCGGGTCGTGTCATACGTCATTCTTTTTGTCTTGATGAGTACGTCACGAAAAGGTATAATACTTGGGGTATATCTTTACATTTGACCCCTCTGCGACCTCCTTTTTAGGTATGCCCAACCTTGACCCATGTGGCCTAGAAAACGGTGATAAAATGAGTTTGCAGTAACATATCTTCATTTTAAATGCATTTCCTTCGATAAAAATGACTCCTGTACAATCCCTGCAAAGATGGAGAGAAAAAAAAATTGCTCGAAAAATGAATTTTTCCACAGGTCCCGACCTGTGGCGATTTGTGGATTTGGGCTGAATTTTTTTTTTTTTTCTCTAGAACCGGGTCGTGTCATACGTCATTCTTTTTGTCTTGATGAGTACGTCACGAAAAGGTATAATACTTGGGATATATCTTTACATTTGACCCCTCTGCGACCTCCTTTTTAGGTATGCCCAACCTTGACCCATGTGGCCTAGAAAACGGTGATAAAATGAGTTTGCAGTAACATATCTTCATTTTAAATGCATTTCCTTCGATAAAAATGACTCCTGTACAATCCCTGCAAAGATGGAGAAAAAAAAATTGCTCGAAAAATGAATTTTTCCACAGGGTCCCGACCTGTGGCGATTTGTGGATTTGGGCTGAATTTTTTTTTTTCTCTAGAACCGGGTCGTGTCATACGTCATTCTTTTTGTCTTGATGAGTACGTCACGAAAAGGTATAATACTTGGGGTATATCTTTACATTTGACCCCTCTGCGACCTCCTTTTTAGGTATGCCCAACCTTGACCCATGTGGCCTAGAAAACGGTGATAAAATGAGTTTGCAGTAACATATCTTCATTTTAAATGCATTTCCTTCGATAAAAATGACTCCTGTACAATCCCTGCAAAGATGGAGAGAAAAAAAAATTGCTCGAAAAATGAATTTTTCCACAGGTCCCGACCTGTGGCGATTTGTGGATTTGGGCTGAATTTTTTTTTTCTCTAGAACCGGGTCGTGTCATACGTCATTCTTTTTGTCTTGATGAGTACGTCACGAAAAGGTATAATACTTGGGGTATATCTTTACATTTGACCCCTCTGCGACCTCCTTTTTAGGTATGCCCAACCTTGACCCATGTGGCCTAGAAAACGGTGATAAAATGAGTTTGCAGTAACATATCTTCATTTTAAATGCATTTCCTTCGATAAAAATGACTCCTGTACAATCCCTGCAAAGATGGAGAGAAAAAAAAAATTGCTCGAAAAATGAATTTTTCCACAGGGTCCCGACCTGTGGCGATTTGTGGATTTGGGCTGAATTTTTTTTTCTCTAGAACCGGGTCGTGTCATACGTCATTCTTTTTGTCTTGATGAGTACGTCACGAAAAGGTATAATACTTGGGGTATATCTTTACATTTGACCCCTCTGCGACCTCCTTTTTAGGTATGCCCAACCTTGACCCATGTGGCCTAGAAAACGGTGATAAAATGAGTTTGCAGTAACATATCTTCATTTTAAATGCATTTCCTTCGATAAAAATGACTCCTGTACAATCCCTGCAAAGATGGAGAGAAAAAAAAATTGCTCGAAAAATGAATTTTTCCACAGGTCCCGACCTGTGGCGATTTGTGGATTTGGGCTGAATTTTTTTTTCTCTAGAACCGGGTCGTGTCATACGTCATTCTTTTTGTCTTGATGAGTACGTCACGAAAAGGTATAATACTTGGGGTATATCTTTACATTTGACCCCTCTGCGACCTCCTTTTTAGGTATGCCCAACCTTGACCCATGTGGCCTAGAAAACGGTGATAAAATGAGTTTGCAGTAACATATCTTCATTTTAAATGCATTTCCTTCGATAAAAATGACTCCTGTACAATCCCTGCAAAGATGGAGAGAAAAAAAAAATTGCTCGAAAAATGAATTTTTCCACAGGGTCCGACCTGTGGCGATTTGTGGATTTGGGCTGAATTTTTTTTTTCTCTAGAACCGGGTCGTGTCATACGTCATTCTTTTTGTCTTGATGAGTACGTCACGAAAAGGTATAATACTTGGGATATATCTTTACATTTGACCCCTCTGCGACCTCCTTTTTAGGTATGCCCAACCTTGACCCATGTGGCCTAGAAAACGGTGATAAAATGAGTTTGCAGTAACATATCTTCATTTTAAATGCATTTCCTTCGATAAAAATGACTCCTGTACAATCCCTGCAAAGATGGAGAGAAAAAAAAATTGCTCGAAAAATGAATTTTTCCACAGGTCCCGACCTGTGGCGATTTGTGGATTTGGGCTGAATTTTTTTTTCTCTAGAACCGGGTCGTGTCATACGTCATTCTTTTTGTCTTGATGAGTACGTCACGAAAAGGTATAATACTTGGGGTATATCTTTACATTTGACCCCTCTGCGACCTCCTTTTTAGGTATGCCCAACCTTGACCCATGTGGCCTAGAAAACGGTGATAAAATGAGTTTGCAGTAACATATCTTCATTTTAAATGCATTTCCTTCGATAAAAATGACTCCTGTACAATCCCTGCAAAGATGGAGAAAAAAAAAATTGCTCGAAAAATGAATTTTTCCACAGGGTCCCGACCTGTGGCGATTTGTGGATTTGGGCTGAATTTTTTTTTCTCTAGAACCGGGTCGTGTCATACGTCATTCTTTTTGTCTTGATGAGTACGTCACGAAAAGGTATAATACTTGGGGTATATCTTTACATTTGACCCCTCTGCGACCTCCTTTTTAGGTATGCCCAACCTTGACCCATGTGGCCTAGAAAACGGTGATAAAATGAGTTTGCAGTAACATATCTTCATTTTAAATGCATTTCCTTCGATAAAAATGACTCCTGTACAATCCCTGCAAAGATGGAGAGAAAAAAAAATTGCTCGAAAAATGAATTTTTCCACAGGTCCCGACCTGTGGCGATTTGTGGATTTGGGCTGAATTTTTTTTTCTCTAGAACCGGGTCGTGTCATACGTCATTCTTTTTGTCTTGATGAGTACGTCACGAAAAGGTATAATACTTGGGGTATATCTTTACATTTGACCCCTCTGCGACCTCCTTTTTAGGTATGCCCAACCTTGACCCATGTGGCCTAGAAAACGGTGATAAAATGAGTTTGCAGTAACATATCTTCATTTTAAATGCATTTCCTTCGATAAAAATGACTCCTGTACAATCCCTGCAAAGATGGAGAGAAAAAAAAATTGCTCGAAAAATGAATTTTTCCACAGGGTCCCGACCTGTGGCGATTTGTGGATTTGGGCTGAATTTTTTTTTCTCTAGAACCGGGTCGTGTCATACGTCATTCTTTTTGTCTTGATGAGTACGTCACGAAAAGGTATAATACTTGGGGTATATCTTTACATTTGACCCCTCTGCGACCTCCTTTTTAGGTATGCCCAACCTTGACCCATGTGGCCTAGAAAACGGTGATAAAATGAGTTTGCAGTAACATATCTTCATTTTAAATGCATTTCCTTCGATAAAAATGACTCCTGTACAATCCCTGCAAAGATGGAGAAAAAAAAATTGCTCGAAAAATGAATTTTTCCACAGGGTCCCGACCTGTGGCGATTTGTGGATTTGGGCTGAATTTTTTTTTCTCTAGAACCGGGTCGTGTCATACGTCATTCTTTTTGTCTTGATGAGTACGTCACGAAAAGGTATAATACTTGGGGTATATCTTTACATTTGACCCCTCTGCGACCTCCTTTTTAGGTATGCCCAACCTTGACCCATGTGGCCTAGAAAACGGTGATAAAATGAGTTTGCAGTAACATATCTTCATTTTAAATGCATTTCCTTCGATAAAAATGACTCCTGTACAATCCCTGCAAAGATGGAGAAAAAAAAAATTGCTCGAAAAATGAATTTTTCCACAGGTCCCGACCTGTGGCGATTTGTGGATTTGGGCTGAATTTTTTTTTTTCTCTAGAACCGGGTCGTGTCATACGTCATTCTTTTTGTCTTGATGAGTACGTCACGAAAAGGTATAATACTTGGGGTATATCTTTACATTTGACCCCTCTGCGACCTCCTTTTTAGGTATGCCCAACCTTGACCCATGTGGCCTAGAAAACGGTGATAAAATGAGTTTGCAGTAACATATCTTCATTTTAAATGCATTTCCTTCGATAAAAATGACTCCTGTACAATCCCTGCAAAGATGGAGAGAAAAAAAAATTGCTCGAAAAATGAATTTTTCCACAGGTCCCGACCTGTGGCGATTTGTGGATTTGGGCTGAATTTTTTTTTCTCTAGAACCGGGTCGTGTCATACGTCATTCTTTTTGTCTTGATGAGTACGTCACGAAAAGGTATAATACTTGGGGTATATCTTTACATTTGACCCCTCTGCGACCTCCTTTTTAGGTATGCCCAACCTTGACCCATGTGGCCTAGAAAACGGTGATAAAATGAGTTTGCAGTAACATATCTTCATTTTAAATGCATTTCCTTCGATAAAAATGACTCCTGTACAATCCCTGCAAAGATGGAGAGAAAAAAAAATTGCTCGAAAAATGAATTTTTCCACAGGTCCCGACCTGTGGCGATTTGTGGATTTGGGCTGAATTTTTTTTTCTCTAGAACCGGGTCGTGTCATACGTCATTCTTTTTGTCTTGATGAGTACGTCACGAAAAGGTATAATACTTGGGGTATATCTTTACATTTGACCCCTCTGCGACCTCCTTTTTAGGTATGCCCAACCTTGACCCATGTGGCCTAGAAAACGGTGATAAAATGAGTTTGCAGTAACATATCTTCATTTTAAATGCATTTCCTTCGATAAAAATGACTCCTGTACAATCCCTGCAAAGATGGAGAGAAAAAAAAATTGCTCGAAAAATGAATTTTTCCACAGGTCCCGACCTGTGGCGATTTGTGGATTTGGGCTGAATTTTTTTTTCTCTAGAACCGGGTCGTGTCATACGTCATTCTTTTTGTCTTGATGAGTACGTCACGAAAAGGTATAATACTTGGGGTATATCTTTACATTTGACCCCTCTGCGACCTCCTTTTTAGGTATGCCCAACCTTGACCCATGTGGCCTAGAAAACGGTGATAAAATGAGTTTGCAGTAACATATCTTCATTTTAAATGCATTTCCTTCGATAAAAATGACTCCTGTACAATCCCTGCAAAGATGGAGAGAAAAAAAAATTGCTCGAAAAATGAATTTTTCCACAGGTCCCGACCTGTGGCGATTTGTGGATTTGGGCTGAATTTTTTTTTCTCTAGAACCGGGTCGTGTCATACGTCATTCTTTTTGTCTTGATGAGTACGTCACGAAAAGGTATAATACTTGGGATATATCTTTACATTTGACCCCTCTGCGACCTCCTTTTTAGGTATGCCCAACCTTGACCCATGTGGCCTAGAAAACGGTGATAAAATGAGTTTGCAGTAACATATCTTCATTTTAAATGCATTTCCTTCGATAAAAATGACTCCTGTACAATCCCTGCAAAGATGGAGAGAAAAAAAAATTGCTCGAAAAATGAATTTTTCCACAGGTCCCGACCTGTGGCGATTTGTGGATTTGGGCTGAATTTTTTTTTCTCTAGAACCGGGTCGTGTCATACGTCATTCTTTTTGTCTTGATGAGTACGTCACGAAAAGGTATAATACTTGGGGTATATCTTTACATTTGACCCCTCTGCGACCTCCTTTTTAGGTATGCCCAACCTTGACCCATGTGGCCTAGAAAACGGTGATAAAATGAGTTTGCAGTAACATATCTTCATTTTAAATGCATTTCCTTCGATAAAAATGACTCCTGTACAATCCCTGCAAAGATGGAGAGAAAAAAATTGCTCGAAAAATGAATTTTTCCACAGGGTCCCGACCTGTGGCGATTTGTGGATTTGGGCTGAATTTTTTTTTCTCTAGAACCGGGTCGTGTCATACGTCATTCTTTTTGTCTTGATGAGTACGTCACGAAAAGGTATAATACTTGGGATATATCTTTACATTTGACCCCTCTGCGACCTCCTTTTTAGGTATGCCCAACCTTGACCCATGTGGCCTAGAAAACGGTGATAAAATGAGTTTGCAGTAACATATCTTCATTTTAAATGCATTTCCTTCGATAAAAATGACTCCTGTACAATCCCTGCAAAGATGGAGAAAAAAAAAATTGCTCGAAAAATGAATTTTTCCACAGGTCCCGACCTGTGGCGATTTGTGGATTTGGGCTGAATTTTTTTTTCTCTAGAACCGGGTCGTGTCATACGTCATTCTTTTTGTCTTGATGAGTACGTCACGAAAAGGTATAATACTTGGGGTATATCTTTACATTTGACCCCTCTGCGACCTCCTTTTTAGGTATGCCCAACCTTGACCCATGTGGCCTAGAAAACGGTGATAAAATGAGTTTGCAGTAACATATCTTCATTTTAAATGCATTTCCTTCGATAAAAATGACTCCTGTACAATCCCTGCAAAGATGGAGAGAAAAAAAAATTGCTCGAAAAATGAATTTTTCCACAGGTCCCGACCTGTGGCGATTTGTGGATTTGGGCTGAATTTTTTTTTCTCTAGAACCGGGTCGTGTCATACGTCATTCTTTTTGTCTTGATGAGTACGTCACGAAAAGGTATAATACTTGGGGTATATCTTTACATTTGACCCCTCTGCGACCTCCTTTTTAGGTATGCCCAACCTTGACCCATGTGGCCTAGAAAACGGTGATAAAATGAGTTTGCAGTAACATATCTTCATTTTAAATGCATTTCCTTCGATAAAAATGACTCCTGTACAATCCCTGCAAAGATGGAGAGAAAAAAAAATTGCTCGAAAAATGAATTTTTCCACAGGTCCCGACCTGTGGCGATTTGTGGATTTGGGCTGAATTTTTTTTCTCTAGAACCGGGTCGTGTCATACGTCATTCTTTTTGTCTTGATGAGTACGTCACGAAAAGGTATAATACTTGGGGTATATCTTTACATTTGACCCCTCTGCGACCTCCTTTTTAGGTATGCCCAACCTTGACCCATGTGGCCTAGAAAACGGTGATAAAATGAGTTTGCAGTAACATATCTTCATTTTAAATGCATTTCCTTCGATAAAAATGACTCCTGTACAATCCCTGCAAAGATGGAGAGAAAAAAAAAATTGCTCGAAAAATGAATTTTTCCACAGGTCCCGACCTGTGGCGATTTGTGGATTTGGGCTGAATTTTTTTTTCTCTAGAACCGGGTCGTGTCATACGTCATTCTTTTTGTCTTGATGAGTACGTCACGAAAAGGTATAATACTTGGGATATATCTTTACATTTGACCCCTCTGCGACCTCCTTTTTAGGTATGCCCAACCTTGACCCATGTGGCCTAGAAAACGGTGATAAAATGAGTTTGCAGTAACATATCTTCATTTTAAATGCATTTCCTTCGATAAAAATGACTCCTGTACAATCCCTGCAAAGATGGAGAGAAAAAAAAATTGCTCGAAAAATGAATTTTTCCACAGGTCCCGACCTGTGGCGATTTGTGGATTTGGGCTGAATTTTTTTTTCTCTAGAACCGGGTCGTGTCATACGTCATTCTTTTTGTCTTGATGAGTACGTCACGAAAAGGTATAATACTTGGGGTATATCTTTACATTTGACCCCTCTGCGACCTCCTTTTTAGGTATGCCCAACCTTGACCCATGTGGCCTAGAAAACGGTGATAAAATGAGTTTGCAGTAACATATCTTCATTTTAAATGCATTTCCTTCGATAAAAATGACTCCTGTACAATCCCTGCAAAGATGGAGAGAAAAAAAAAATTGCTCGAAAAATGAATTTTTCCACAGGTCCCGACCTGTGGCGATTTGTGGATTTGGGCTGAATTTTTTTTTCTCTAGAACCGGGTCGTGTCATACGTCATTCTTTTTGTCTTGATGAGTACGTCACGAAAAGGTATAATACTTGGGGTATATCTTTACATTTGACCCCTCTGCGACCTCCTTTTTAGGTATGCCCAACCTTGACCCATGTGGCCTAGAAAACGGTGATAAAATGAGTTTGCAGTAACATATCTTCATTTTAAATGCATTTCCTTCGATAAAAATGACTCCTGTACAATCCCTGCAAAGATGGAGAGAAAAAAAAATTGCTCGAAAAATGAATTTTTCCACAGGGTCCCGACCTGTGGCGATTTGTGGATTTGGGCTGAATTTTTTTTTCTCTAGAACCGGGTCGTGTCATACGTCATTCTTTTTGTCTTGATGAGTACGTCACGAAAAGGTATAATACTTGGGGTATATCTTTACATTTGACCCCTCTGCGACCTCCTTTTTAGGTATGCCCAACCTTGACCCATGTGGCCTAGAAAACGGTGATAAAATGAGTTTGCAGTAACATATCTTCATTTTAAATGCATTTCCTTCGATAAAAATGACTCCTGTACAATCCCTGCAAAGATGGAGAGAAAAAAAAAATTGCTCGAAAAATGAATTTTTCCACAGGTCCCGACCTGTGGCGATTTGTGGATTTGGGCTGAATTTTTTTTCTCTAGAACCGGGTCGTGTCATACGTCATTCTTTTTGTCTTGATGAGTACGTCACGAAAAGGTATAATACTTGGGATATATCTTTACATTTGACCCCTCTGCGACCTCCTTTTTAGGTATGCCCAACCTTGACCCATGTGGCCTAGAAAACGGTGATAAAATGAGTTTGCAGTAACATATCTTCATTTTAAATGCATTTCCTTCGATAAAAATGACTCCTGTACAATCCCTGCAAAGATGGAGAGAAAAAAAAATTGCTCGAAAAATGAATTTTTCCACAGGGTCCCGACCTGTGGCGATTTGTGGATTTGGGCTGAATTTTTTTTTCTCTAGAACCGGGTCGTGTCATACGTCATTCTTTTTGTCTTGATGAGTACGTCACGAAAAGGTATAATACTTGGGGTATATCTTTACATTTGACCCCTCTGCGACCTCCTTTTTAGGTATGCCCAACCTTGACCCATGTGGCCTAGAAAACGGTGATAAAATGAGTTTGCAGTAACATATCTTCATTTTAAATGCATTTCCTTCGATAAAAATGACTCCTGTACAATCCCTGCAAAGATGGAGAGAAAAAAAAAATTGCTCGAAAAATGAATTTTTCCACAGGTCCCGACCTGTGGCGATTTGTGGATTTGGGCTGAATTTTTTTTTCTCTAGAACCGGGTCGTGTCATACGTCATTCTTTTTGTCTTGATGAGTACGTCACGAAAAGGTATAATACTTGGGGTATATCTTTACATTTGACCCCTCTGCGACCTCCTTTTTAGGTATGCCCAACCTTGACCCATGTGGCCTAGAAAACGGTGATAAAATGAGTTTGCAGTAACATATCTTCATTTTAAATGCATTTCCTTCGATAAAAATGACTCCTGTACAATCCCTGCAAAGATGGAGAGAAAAAAAAATTGCTCGAAAAATGAATTTTTCCACAGGTCCCGACCTGTGGCGATTTGTGGATTTGGGCTGAATTTTTTTTTCTCTAGAACCGGGTCGTGTCATACGTCATTCTTTTTGTCTTGATGAGTACGTCACGAAAAGGTATAATACTTGGGGTATATCTTTACATTTGACCCCTCTGCGACCTCCTTTTTAGGTATGCCCAACCTTGACCCATGTGGCCTAGAAAACGGTGATAAAATGAGTTTGCAGTAACATATCTTCATTTTAAATGCATTTCCTTCGATAAAAATGACTCCTGTACAATCCCTGCAAAGATGGAGAGAAAAAAAAATTGCTCGAAAAATGAATTTTTCCACAGGGCCCGACCTGTGGCGATTTGTGGATTTGGGCTGAATTTTTTTTTCTCTAGAACCGGGTCGTGTCATACGTCATTCTTTTTGTCTTGATGAGTACGTCACGAAAAGGTATAATACTTGGGATATATCTTTACATTTGACCCCTCTGCGACCTCCTTTTTAGGTATGCCCAACCTTGACCCATGTGGCCTAGAAAACGGTGATAAAATGAGTTTGCAGTAACATATCTTCATTTTAAATGCATTTCCTTCGATAAAAATGACTCCTGTACAATCCCTGCAAAGATGGAGAGAAAAAAAAAATTGCTCGAAAAATGAATTTTTCCACAGGTCCCGACCTGTGGCGATTTGTGGATTTGGGCTGAATTTTTTTTTCTCTAGAACCGGGTCGTGTCATACGTCATTCTTTTTGTCTTGATGAGTACGTCACGAAAAGGTATAATACTTGGGGTATATCTTTACATTTGACCCCTCTGCGACCTCCTTTTTAGGTATGCCCAACCTTGACCCATGTGGCCTAGAAAACGGTGATAAAATGAGTTTGCAGTAACATATCTTCATTTTAAATGCATTTCCTTCGATAAAAATGACTCCTGTACAATCCCTGCAAAGATGGAGAGAAAAAAAAAATTGCTCGAAAAATGAATTTTTCCACAGGGTCCCGACCTGTGGCGATTTGTGGATTTGGGCTGAATTTTTTTTTCTCTAGAACCGGGTCGTGTCATACGTCATTCTTTTTGTCTTGATGAGTACGTCACGAAAAGGTATAATACTTGGGGTATATCTTTACATTTGACCCCTCTGCGACCTCCTTTTTAGGTATGCCCAACCTTGACCCATGTGGCCTAGAAAACGGTGATAAAATGAGTTTGCAGTAACATATCTTCATTTTAAATGCATTTCCTTTGCCAAACAACCTTCAACAGATTTCGACAGAATTTTTGACGTCGTCAGTTTCGTTTTCAAGAAACTAAACATCTGAAAGTATCATCCAATCTGAAGCTGAGATTTTTTAACAGCCAATCATTCTTCAGCAATCTTTTATTGGACCGGTCCATTAAGTGTCATTGGTCCTGGTTTTCTGTGATTGGCCCTGTCTTTCAATTTTATGATACCTCTTCCTATTTTATTTTGTCGGGTAGTTAAAGAATATTAGAGCTAATTAACAATAGTTATTTAATAACATATATTCTTAACCACAACGGAATAAATGAAGCAATTGGCAAATACTGTTGTGGAAGAATGATAAACAAACTTTTTACTTTCTGTGTTCCAAGTCAGATAGATCACGAGTAGCCATTGTCTATGAAATATGTCGTGTCGCTGCGCTCGCCTCGAAATTTCATAGACAACGGCTACAATCAATTATACACTAAACAGACCGACAACATTTGTAAACTATACATGTACATTGTACCACTAAGCATTTTAAAAAAGGAGTGAATTATTTATAGTTTACCTTTCATCTTTAAATTGAGCAGTGGAGAAATAAATGTCACAATTACCAGATAGCTTTTCTACAGTCCAATTCATTTTTCTAATTTATCCAATGCAGCACATGCTATCCACATTATATGGATAAGACTTGATACTTTAAGGCCTTGTATTTTTTTAATTCAGGGAAAAGGTTTCATTACCAGATGACAAAATTGTCTCCATGAAAGAACTGAAGATTTTCACTGAACTGTGTTGTTTACGAAAAGTTGCGAATCGTGTTAGAATTCTCTTTAACAACATCATAGCAATCAGAGTTTCAATTTTATCTTGTTAGACAGCCGCAGTAGAACCTACTGCTACAAGTACATATTTCTTTTATTTTTCAGAGCCAGTCAACACCCACACAGACCTGAAACAATTACACACTGGAAATCGGTTTAAAAAAATAGAGGAATGCAGTGTCACATCCTCCGGACCATATATTCAGGTTATGTTTCAAAATTAGTCAAATGTGATATGGTATATCTACTAAATTTGAAAGCTTAGACGACATGACAGGATGGTTAATTCTATATAGAACGGGAGGTGTCAGTATTACACATACTTTCACTTGTTGAGTTTTATCCAAAAGTTGTACTGATTATAATACGCTAAACGTTCCCAGTACTGTTCAGTTGCATGTTTACGGTTCAAAGTGGCATTCGCTTATATAAATCACGCCTTGGGAACAAATACTTTCGAGAACAAAGTATTTAAATGATTTTGAATGACTTATAAAATTAACAAGTGGCCCAAAAAGCCCAGTATACTGGACTGACTGAGCCTGTCTGAGTAAGTTTGTGAAAATACTTTGCAACGTTACCAAGGAAAGGAACAGAGGTCACTGTGACCTTGATCTTGATCCGGACAAATTACTCAACATAAGGTCTGCTGGACTTCGTTCTGTAAAGCTAAAAACAAAAAGACCTTAGCAAAAAGCATTGAATAAAAAGCACAAGTACTGTTAAATTAAATGGATTATTTCAAATGAAAGTAAGGACATTATTTTGAGCAACACACATGCGGATTAGTCCACTTACCAAAATTTCGGGTAACGGATCATACAAAGGTGGTATACTCTGATTCAACATATTATTACAATGTACCCATATCCTTTGAACGCCTATAACGTAATAAACCGTATATGCGGGTTAAGACAGGTTTGGCCTTCCATAGAAGTGACAGTTACCGTATGGAACACGTTTTGTCTGTATGAATTTAAAGGCTATGCCGACAGCTCCTGAATGTTGAAATCTCAGACGTCCGAGGCAAATGCTGACATTTTAAGACAACCTTGAAAATGACCTTGGACACAGTTTTACCCGCTTTGAAAATTTTCATTTTACCAACGTTCGCGTACAGGCCCCTGTGGGATAGTGTTTTATGCGCGTGCAAATATTTTTTCACAGACATAAAGCAGACATGTCGTACGCAAACCTAGGTATATTGACATCTTATGAGAACGCTTAAAATTGACCTCTCGTTAGCAAAAAAAAAAAAAAAAAAAAAAAAAAGAAGTCCATGCGCAGGTTAGCAGACAGGGTGACCCCTGCGCGTGACCTCTGTAGGTGGGCCAATGGAAATTTTACTTTCATGTTACAGCTCAATCTATTTGCTGACGTATACAACACGCGCAGTAAACCGAAAGTAGCATAATGTTCATGATGTACAGTGTTTACAAAAACACATGCATGGCTGTCGAGTGTGTAACAAAATATGCCGGTGTGCAAAGGTTATATGAATTGTGTTTTTTCATGACTTCGTGTTGTGTTAACATTTTGTATGTATTTACCTTTTCTTCAGCACGTGTAACTTGTTTGCTCCCTTTTCTAAAAGTTAAGGCATTCATTCTTCTGCGTGCGTGTAAGGCTGCACTGTCTGGTGGTCTACAACAAACTCCATATAGAGACTCTGGATATAGCAAAATTCGGGATATAACGAACAAATTTCTTGATTTAAAACCTAAACAAAAGGATATTAGCTTATATAGTAGCAATTAAGTGCGATTTGTAAACGCATTGAAACAATATTATTAGAGCATACATAAGGCCAAACCGTAGGTAATTCATAGTATTTTATTTTGATTTAAAGTCATGTTTGTTTTACCACGGCATTTGTTTCAATTGGGGGAAAATGACCCATTCTGAAACATATTTAGAATCAAATAAAAAGACATTGGCTGTACATGGATCGCAAGTAATTTTCTAACGATCTGTTATTTACTTTTGATGATACATTGGTGTTTACTACCTTTTTATTAGGACACGATGGACAGAAAGTACATGGGCCGGACTCCGTCATATCAATGTTAGACCACGCCTTCTACACGTACGGTACCAGAGAGAATGACTGTGGTATTCATGCGGATAATTGTTTTGGTAATTATTTAAGTCAGATTAGTTTACATTTTAGGTATTCTAACAGTCATTCTGCGTATATGTTTACTCTCCACCAAAAATGCTTAGAAATCAGCGAAACAATGTAACTATAGCTGCTATAGAATCGCCGTTTCATATTGAAAAATAATAGCAAACTGCGTTTTATTTAACACATAAACAGACGTCGGCATGTACACACTATTAACTATTATTATCTCATTTAACTGGTTATATGAAAATGATGAGTAATTAATGAATGCACATTCGGTTCCATAATGTGCGTGTATTTCACTTATCTAATGGAAATAATTTGTTTTTCAAAGTGTTACATTTGAGCTAGGTTTGCTCCTTTTTTGTAATTTACAATTTAATGTTTATTACTGTATTAGAGAATATGCATAACGGTACATTCTGTTAATCTATGTAAAATTCCAGGACAGAACAAGAATATATATGCGCTGGCGAACCTTTCATGGCGCACTATGACTGGAAGGCATAGAAACATCAGATATATGATGCAGATACCGGGACACATAAGGTTATCATAAATAAAAACAAACTTTATTTTGCAGTTGTTTCATAGTATAATTCTCATATGCTATACTTATGTAGATATAATAATGCATTGGCAAGATCAATTTTTGAAACTTCGGCTCCGCTTAATTTTGGGAGTTATATAAAGGTACATGTGTATTTATTATACATTTATTTATTTGAGGAATGTGAAAACTAGATATACACCAAGCTTAGTTTGGGTGCTTACTCCTCTAATATCTAAGAAACGATTATTTTTGTCAATGAATTATTTACACACTACGCTGCCAGTCTGCCAACTTCACGAAAATCTCTTTTTATTCGTTTAAGCAGCACAACTGTTGTTTCTGAATCATTGTTTTTTACTTGCATGTTATCTTTACCATATATTACAATGTGACTATGCGTAATTTGGTGAAACCAAGCAGCATCTACGATGGCAATTTTTCTCAAGTTCGTTGTATTTTCTGTTTTGTTTTGGTTCGATAATATTCGTCAATAACTGTTTTTATTTAATGTTTTCCAGTGAATTATAGAGTTTTCTCGGTGAAATAAAAGTGATAATCCACAGTTTTGAAACAGTGGATTACCATTTTTATTTTTCACTGTTTTTGCCGGACTACTTTTTTTTCAAAGCTCATTACCTCCCTTTGGTATCATGATCATACTAATGTACAGTTACTTCCCTTGATTTTAAAGAATTTGTACATGTTTGTTGTTGTTGTTATTGGCCGTCTGCTATAGCTGTCAAAAATGACAGATTGCCAGGAAATCGATGATATTGAATTTATAGAGGATAATTGTTGGTTTCGGTGTAAGATCACGTTATAATTTCACCGAGTGGGCACCAAAAGTGATATTTTCACGAGTGGCGCAGCCACGAGTGAAAATAACAACTTTTGGTGTTCACGAGTGAAATTAACGTGATATGACACCGATACCAACAATTTTTCTGTTTATTTTATGGTTAAAACTCTACTTTTTATTGAGTTTATTTCTACAAAATATCGAAAATCGCGGGAAACGTCATCAGAAACATAGCGCAAATGACGTCATTTAAACGACGTCATCGTCGCATGGTTTCCAGCATTAATTACGCTCGGTATACTTTTTGACGTAAATCCGGGTTAAAGATTGCAAAACAGTGAAAAATAAAAATGGTAATCCACTGTTTCAAAACTGTGGATTATCACTTTTATTTCACTGAGAAAACTCTATAATTCACTGGAAAACATAAAATAAAATGCATTATTTGGGCACATATTTGATGTTAATGACTTCATAAGCGAAGAAAATGAACCTGCTATAACTGAAGTATCCTTGGACCAATCACAAATGCCAGGAGCTGGAGAACAATCTTCAAATACAAGGTTTGAAGCAGTGGATGTTGATCAATTTTTAGAAAAATCTATAAATCCACATACTAAGAAGAAAACTGAAAGTGACATGTATGTATTCAAGGAATTCCTGTTGTTCAAGAATGAGCTGAAAGATGTGGAGTTCATTCCTCCAGATGTTCTAAATGGGTACATCAGTGAGTTTTTACTGTCAGTAAGGAAGAAAGATGGTGGTAATTATGAGCCTACAACTTTGAGAGGTTTCATATCATCTATTGACAGATATCTTAAGTCTAGAAATTCCAAAGTCTCTATAATAAATGACCCAGAATTTAGTAAATCAAGAATGGTCTTGAAAGGAAAACAAAAAGTCTTAAAAGCAAGGGTTCGGCAACAAGCCGAAAACTGCAGAGCCTTTTAACTGACAATCAACTAAAAAAATGCACGAGACAGAGACCCTCGGTGACTCAAACCCTAAAGCTCTAATCCATTCACTTTGGCTAATTTGTGCCACTTACTTTGGCTGCACAGGCCAAGAAATACACACCTTATGCTGGGGAGATGTCAAACTTAAGTTGGATGACCAGTCTGGACTAGAGTATTTAGTTCTGGATACGAGCGACAAACAAAGACAAGGACAGGAGCAAATCCTAAAGACACAAGGTGCATAATTATATTTTCTATGTTTGCATACATTCTAAATTTTGATTTGTCATATGTTTACGATATTCAAACTCATCAAATAATTATTCAATTAAAATAGATAGAGGATAATTGTTGGTTTCGGTGTAAGATCACGTTATAATTTCACCGAGTGGGCACCAAAAGTGATATTTTCACGAGTGGCGCAGCCACGAGTGAAAATAACTTTTTTTGGTGTTCACGAGTGAAATTAACGTGATATTACACGGATACCAACAATTTTTCTGTTTATTTTATTGTTAAAACTCTACTTTTATTGAGTTTGTTTCTATAAAATATCGAAAATCGCGGGAAACGTCATCGGAAAACATAGCGCAAATGACGTCATTTTGACGACATCATCGTCGCATGGTTTCAAGCATTAATTACGCTTGGTATACTTTTTGATGTAAATCCGGGTAAAAGAGCGCAAAACAGTGAAAAATAAAAATGGTAATCCACTGTTTCAAAACTGTGGATTATCACTTTTATTTCACCGAGAAAACTCTATAATTCACTGGAAAACATTAAATAATAAGCCGTATTTAGCTTAAAAAGTATACCAACATGACCAAGCGCAATTAATGCTGGAAAACATGCGACCATTAAATTAAACTACCAAAATTTAAAAAAAATTATATCAATAATTTACAGGAAAGGATAAAAGTAAAGAATTGTAAGCATTAACACTAAAAAATATTGATTCCTAATTATTATATATTCAGGACACTGAAACCCAAGGCTTTTGCCATACCAGAAAACCCAAGTTCTGACCCTGTACATTTGTACAAAATGTACAGAGAAAAACGACCAGCTGGCACGCATACAGATGACTCCCCATTCTTTTTGACGCCTGGTAACAGAACTCAAAATTGCTGATTCAGGAAGACTCCAATGGGAATAAATAGATTGTATTCAATAATGAAAGAGATGAAGGAAGAAGCAGGAATTGAGGCACCAAGAATAACACCATACAGGTTCGTAAACTGTTTAACAATTTTCTATCTCTTCCAATTACAGAAAATAGCCTCAAGATTTCGACTGAAAGAACGAACCATGTAAAATGGTACACGTCTTTTTTGGATACATGAATAACATTTGTTTTAATTTTAAAAGGCATCATTTGCCGTCGTATAGAGCAAAAAGCCCTTGCGCACAATTTTTTCTGTTTATTTTATGTCAGAAATTCTACTCTTGTTGTAAACTTTTAATTAAATCACCTCAAAATTGCAGTAACAGGTAAATACAACATTACTGTTTATTCCCAGTAAATTTAAAAAAAAAATTCACTGACTGAACAGCAACAGTGAGTTCATCAGAAGATAATCCACCGCTACTGTATACTTAGCTAATCCGAACAAAAACTTAAAATAAGTTCGAAATAAACTTACATGTTCGGCTAAAAACGTTTTTCTGGCTCCAATTCCGGTGAAAATTGAATATTTAAACAGATATTCCCTTCTTTAGAATTGTTCTTCAATCCTGATTTTGATTGTCTGAAATGCCATGCTTGAATCCTTTCCAAAGAGGTAACATTTTAATCAATCTGCTCCAAACTGTGATGACTAAAGCACTTATGTACAGCCTACATACACTGTCAATGAATTTAATTACTACAAAAACAGTGAAATGCAGCCAGGTAAATAAAATGCCTTTTTCTTCTCCGTTTAAAAGAGGTAACATTTTAATCAATCTGCTCCAAACTTTTGATGACTAAAGCACTTATATACAGCCTACATACACTGTAAATGAATTTAATTATTACAAAAACAGTGAAATGCAGCCAGGTAAATAAAATGCCTTTTTTCTTTCTTCAGTGCAAGAAAGCGTCTAGTACAGAAGCTCAGTGATGGCGGTGTTCCAGCAAACCAGATTGTTCAGATTTCAGGGCACAAGAACGTCAACAGCCTGAACAACTATAGCAATCTCAACAATCAACAATGTAGACAAATTTCCGACATCCTGTCAAATAAGCCGTCGGTGGCAACTAATTCTTGTTATACCCCACCCGCAGAAACTACCACTGAAATGACTCATGCAAATTCACTAAACTCACTCAACACAATCCCTCGTGGGTTTTTTGTCAACAGTCATTTTACGGCAACGTAAATTTTCATTTCACCACTTCAACTTCAAGCACTCACAACACAAGAAATGAAACACGCAATTATCTCAAATTCTAAACAAGAGTCCCATCATTTCTCTACCAGAATCTCCAGTTCGTCCACAATACAAAAGAATCAGATACGTGATTGACAGTGACAGTGAATAATTACACTAAAATAAATCCAATATCCGTTCTCTGTTTATTTTGCTGTTTTTAAAAATGGCCGACTTTTAAAATGAATGAACAGGTGATATTAGTATTACTACGCGATTTATAGAAGGACAAAGTGCAGACTTATTCATTAAACATATGTTTAAATTTATTTCTTATAAATTGGTTTTTAGTTCCATCGGATAATAAAGTTAGATATGAATTGTAAAATACTTTTTATCTGAAATAAACTTTGGAACTATTTTTTGTTGTTGTATCAGTAATTATGGAAGTAATGTGGTTGTCATTATGGGGTTCCCCACGGGGAATAAGAAAACTATGATTCCTAATTTTCATGATTATTTGTCAATAAAACATAAAATAAAAGAAAATTTGTTTGTTTCAGTGAAATACCGATTTTATTTCACTCGTGAACACCAAAAAACAGACATTTTCACTCGTGGCTACGCCACTCGTGAAAATATCAGTTTTTGGTGTTCACTTGTGAAATAAAATCGGTATTTCACTGAAACAAACAAATATCCTCTATACTATTGCCATTTAATACATTTCTTATAGAATAAGGAGCAATAGTCGCAAAAAACTGTCAAGTAAAATAAAATCCGTCCTCCCGTAATGAGGTCATATAAGCCAACTCTGATAAAAGCCAGGCACAAAAGTTCCATGGTTTGGACTATACACTCAATAATTCGTATATTACACATCAGGGAAACGGTTATTAACTTAATGAAACTGGCGCCGTCCGGTGACTTAAAGAAGAATATAGCCAGGGGAAAAAATCTTATTAAACACATTTCGATTTTGTTTTCAGATTTCGTGTAAGATTGTCAGTGTCTGTACTTATCCTGTTCAGTTGTAATGTACTCCGATATCTTAATATGTTGCTTCAGGTTTTCTTATTAATTATCTGTTTAAAAAAGATACATGTATTGCATTCTTAATTTATATTTCCAAAAAGCTATTTTTGCTTTGGTTTTACTACGGTATGTCAAATTTGAATGCAAATTCGTTTTGATTCGCTTCTGATATTTACGTTATATAGTCTCGAAACTGTAAACCGGTGTATATCTAAATGTAAACATTACTGATAGTCCGAGAGAACTAGGTCCCTCTTTTTTGCGTTTTTGCAGCGTATCAAAAAGTGAACATGTTACTGTAATGGAAGAAACTTCGAGTAAGCATCATCTAGGGTAGGGTATTCAAGATTGCTGTTTTATTCTATACAATATTGATATTTCTGTAGTTATCTGCATTGAGAGAGAATATTACCTATCAATCGTCGATTTATATAAACATACGAACTCTGCTGCATTATTATTTTCACTTCCCCTGATTTAAAGGCAAAACATTGTTTGCAATTATAAGAACATATAGGGACAAACATTCGTTTGACGATCAAATTGACTCGAAATATAATATACAAAATTAATCTGAATTTGCTTTTTAAACAGTCAGAAGTGTTTTGAAGTTATGTGTCCCATAATATTTTCTATAGCCGTACAATGTACATTTCATAACTAACTCCACTTATTACACAGCTAGAAGTAGTACCGCGGTGTACATCATGCTTAACTACAACTAACACAAATATATAATTGTATCCCTCCAAAGTATATGAAAACTCTGAATTATACTTATTTTGATCTATAGAAACTTTAACGAAGAACTCAACAGTTTGTCGAACATTTATCACTAACTAACGTTGAAAATATATTAGAGACATAAAATTAGTAATTGTAAACTAAGGTAAGTGTTCATGCACACAACAGTAATTCGTTAGCACAGTAGCTATCAGACAAACTGTTATTCAATGAACACTGTCTTGATTTTGATCACGTCGCTTTAAATCAGGCTTTTATTTCAAGAAAACGATGGCTGTCTGACTTAATTCAATAGACGAAAATGGAATTGCTGTTTTTATCTTGTCTATATTCCTCCCTCCCAAGGCGCATTCAGGGTGCCTGATGTGTTTACGTTATAATAGTTCGTCTGATAGCTGACGTAACAGTACCATAATTCAATATTTTGTTCATATTTATTCGACACCCTGAGTGAATTTTCTCCTTCGCCACCAAAGTCTGTTTACTTATGTCTCAATTTATCAGACAGTTATTCGAAATTTAGAAGTGGCGAGGAAGATTGACGATAACTGATCAAACTTACGATGAATAAATTCGTGCATTGGCATTATAACTTCTCTTTGGCACCCGAAAACCAATAAGAGAAATGGCGATTGTCATACAAGTGTATACATTTTCTTACCAGTGTTTTTCTTATCACAATGGTTCCTAAAATTCATCAAAGGTATACAGAAACGCATTCATACCATTTACTATTTGCTACTTGCCAATTATTCTCCCATTGTGCAATATTATATCTAGATGAAGCAATGTTTTCAAAACTTATGATAATAATTTCTAGCGAAAATCATTTAATCGTGAGGCGTAAATATCGTGAATATTTAGTAATTTTATCCGCAAGTTTATGTAAATATCGAGGGTTAGAGTGAAGCATCATAATTCAGGTGTTAATATCGTGTATGTACTAGTACTTCGGGATATTGTTAAGCCATTGCGCAATACTGTTAAGACATTGACATCAGAATAAGTCAGAATAAAAAATCATTCCGCGATGTCAGAACAGCATCCTGAGTGCGCGTTTTTTATACAACAACGAACTATATTTGGTACTTGTCTGTAAAGCTCAATATTAAGATAAACATGCAAATAATATTACTGAATATGCACCATATTAAGGCTTTATTATTCAATAGAATTGCAAAATGTAAAGATATCAATACGTTTTAGTGAGACGTTATTGCCGCGAGTCTAGACACTGTTTGTTTCATGACAGAATAATGTCACAAAATGACAGAAGAATTAGCAAGTAGCAAAGGTAGTCTAAGAAATGCAATCTCTCTGGTTTTAACAGTGAAAAGGAAATTTTAACTCAATGTCTGATAAAGCTGCCAAAGAAAACGAAAACCTTGCGATCTTTCCGACTACATAAGGGAAGAAAAATGTCTTTACCTAGTGCCTGACTAGTATTCTGTTTCGAGTATATAATACTACTACTCTAACAAGCATTTTCGGATTCCGAAGTTAAGGTCTAAAACTGAGAGAAGAATAACAATCTTCATTGTTTTCTTATCCTTATCTGAATCAAATATTACGTAATTGATTCTCTTATTGGTTATATTAAGTAGTCTTTGCTGTAAAGTCGCCGACATCTGCACACATCTTTCACATAAAGCGACATAAAAACGAGAATATTGTGATCTATCAAAACAATGGACAGATTGCCAATTGTTCTTCTAGCTGATATAGCACGCTTGTCACGATATTCTTTGTTTTTCTTCAATTTAGTTGAGCAAAATTGGAAAACTATGATAAAGATCTTTATTTCCAGATGTAAACAGATAAATTTAGTAATGATATGATTGGTAATGGTCGATCTCATTCTTAGAAATTTAATATTTTTGAAAAGTTATGGAAAAGTTATCTATTTGTTCCTGTTTCGAATACAGTTGTGTTCCAACCTTTTAAGCAGTTTATGGTATGCACACTTTTCACGCGAAAACGTTGTACTTAAATGGCCTTTCTTTAAAAACAATCATAGTATAGAATCCCAAGTGACGAAAATATATTTAAAAAAAAAAGAAATACATGTCATAAAGAGAAAAATAAATCAAATCAAAACCCGAACAAATAACTACCGAGGGACACGTAGGTGCACACAAGAATAAATTCAGTGAACTCATGTTCAGGGGATCGAACGTTCAAAGTAAAATTTACATAATTGTGACAAATTGGGTATATACATATATTTACCATTTTGAACAATTGTTTAATAGGAGAATACGGTACAACTAGCCGCTTATTTACTCGAAATGTTAAAACAGCTAAATATACGTACAATGATTATAAATTTTCAAGAATACAACATACAGAAAAATGTCTCGTTTATGCACAAAAGGCAATTACGGCGATCTTCAATTATAAAACGCTATAATTATGAATCGAGAGTAAATGAATATTTTACCGAACAACAACACGTATCACTACGCTTCTCTACTACATTTGCCGGAATGCTGAATTGATGTTTTGGTGTTGTTGTTGTTGTTATTTCTGGAAATCCTTACCTTTATTTGATTTAAGTCACATTTTTTTATGTTAACTGCGCCCAGTATTACGTTATGCCTATGTAAGACCGAATTTTCATTTTCATATAAATCAAGCCTGACCATATCATTTGTAAGAAAACAAAATTAGTTTGTGAAGTATCACTCTGAATATTTTGTCAGTTATTTATCACAATAATTTGAATATCACCAATATTGCATCCAGACATTTTTAAATCATGTTCACTCAACTTAGATAACTACATGCCCGAAACAAGCAAGCAATCAAGCATCTATGATTGAAATTGGTTTGTTGACTAAACTATAGGAGTAAATGCAGCTGTTTAACAAATATGATTTTGTCATCATATTATCATGTCAGCAGGTAAAATAAGTCATACCAGTTCCATATTTAGAAGGTGTTAAAAATTGTAACCAAATAATAATTAGGTTTTGGGATTTCAGACGGCTAATTTCGAAGTGAAAACGTGTCCAGCAAATTATGAGAAACAGAATGTTATTCTAGCAAATCATTTTCATATTTATTAACTAACTCATTTTATATATCATATGGGACGAAGCAAAAGTTGTGTAATCATTTTTGCAAAGTTTATATCATCATTTGCTAATTGGCTTAAATAAAGAATTAACGTATGTTAAACAGTGTGCATATTTTGTAATAGTCCTCTGTACACAGCACGAATGTAAAAACTAGGAGTCGAGGAAAAGATTAGGAATAGAGAAAACACATACATTGGCCTCTTGGTGTTGTTCGTGAATGTTTCGAAAGTTTTCATTTGCATGACTTTCATGACGTCTGCTCCCTTCTCTCTTTCCCAGTATAATAACTAATATTTTACTAAATACAAATTAGTTAGTTCTCTCTATACATATGAAAGGCGGTAACACAGCACGAATATTTTAATCAATATATATCATTTGTTAACCTTATTTCTTTAAATTAGATGCAATAAAATGTATCCAAGCCATGATACATGGAGATAGCTGCCTGTCATGCTATCTCAGTGGTTGTGATTGCGAAAATATTATGTCACCTTATCTATAGATAAAATAGTAAAAAACATATCCGCCCGTATTACTAGAATTACAAAAGCAACGGGCTAGTATGATGAAACAGATTTTTCAAATTCCAAATATTTCGTAGTGTTTTATCACATCGCGGCGTAGAATTGATGAAATATCATGCTAGATATAACTTCAAAGTTATTTGTTCTGCGTTTGTTTTTGTTGGAAGGACATAGTTTAAAAATATACTGAACTAAGACTTCGTCAGTCTTGGTTGAGATAAGACATTTTGAATACCTTATGATACAGAAAAAATTGTTTACATATTTTAAAGGTGTATAATTTTGTTTATTTCATTATTTACTTTATGTGGCAGGAGCAAACAAAAAAAAAAAGGGCCCGGGGGGGCGGGGGGCCGGAAGAAACCCCCCCCCCCCCCCCCCCCCCCCCCCCCCCCCCCCCCCCCCCCCCCCCCCCCCCGCATTATTTACTTTATGTGTCATAATAAAAAAAAAAAAAATATAGTCAAATTTTTGGGGGCCAAAAAAAAAAAACCCCACCCCCCCCCCCCCCCCCCCCCCCCACAAAAAAAAAAAAAACACCCCCCCCCCCCCCCCCGACTTAATGCAAAAGGCAATACACAATGCTACGGAACGTATACCCAAACCCCCCCGCCCCCAAACACATGCTAGATTTGATGCGAAAATATCGCATCTGTTTGAAATCTTACGGGAAAATGAAAAATAAAAAAAAAAAATTTCAAAAAAATTTTTAATATTCTTCCCCCTTAAGAATCAGCAAGTAAAATCACCCCCCCCCCCCCCCCCCCCCCCCCCCTTTTGAACGGTATAGTTATTGCACGAAAGATTTATCTTGCTTGTGTAAGATAATTTATTACTGAAAATGAGTTAATATTTAGCTCCGACATCGGTGAAACTAGAATAGATAGCTGGTGTAAATTTCTCGTTTGAGCTCACCCTAGCATGCTTGCCTGTCTGTCTGTCTGTCCACACTTACCGTCTGAACATTCTATAAGAACAATCGTCATGAAAATTGGTCAGAATTTTTTTCTTGATGATCTCTCGACCAAAAGTTGAAACCAGGTCACCGGGTGAAATCAAGACCATGTCAAATAATAAAAATAATTCCAAATATTGTAGAAACCACATTTGTACCCAACCAAACCGTAAAATTGGTTAGAATGTTTGTCTTGATAAAATATAGGACAAGAAAGAAACTATATTACGTGTGATCAAAACCTAGGACACCAGGTAAAAAAATAGAAAAACCTCGTGATAACTCCAGAAGCCAAATTTGCCCCCTCACCCTGGATGTCTTGATAAATGCTATGTCAAGTTTGAAATTTGGTCACATCATAAAATCTAGATCACAAGGTGAACTCAAGAACACAACATTCTAGAATTTACTTTTTGAATCAAATCATCTTGAAAATAAATCAGAATGTTTGTTTTGATGAACTCTATGTTTAGTTTTAAACTGGGATTCGTGGGGTCAAAAGTAGGACACCAGGTAAAATAATAGAAACACCTACGAACTCAAAATGCCACTTTGACACACCGGCTCGTCATATTGAAAGAAAGTTTGTCTTGGTGAACGTTAGTCAAGACCGAAACTACGTAACATCTGGTCAAAAGTTAGGTCACTTTGTATATTGATTTTAAACCTACGTTTGGAATGTGTTTACCGTTTCGCAAAGACATTTTAAAAATTGTCAGCGGTTGGCATTGATCATGACTTTAGACTAACTTTTTTGTCTTTGGGACAGGATAGCGAATAGGACCTCTTGGCCCTCTTGTAATTAAAGCCGAGGGCTGTAGAGTAAATGATTGTTTTCGGTTTCAGCTTTGCGCAAAATATGTCGATAAGAACTTGATTTCCAGATAATTTGTGTCGTATGCGGGAAAAGTTTGTTTGTTAGTTTTGCGATAGTATATTGTGATGCTTTTTGACGTCTAATTACGAAAGCAAACAGCTCTTTTTTTATCAACTTTTTCTTTTTCATGACTTAACGCACAATTGCCAAAAATATCAAGCAGTAACATATTACCACACACATGTCTAGTTGATATAAACAGTAACTGTCGACCATTATACGCTTCCGTACAATGCAGAAACTAAAATATTTGTCTCGTGAGAAATGAAGCAACGCAAGTGATTTTGGAAGTTAAACAGGCCTTACACCAACTCAAATCGCTATATCTGTATTTTTACTGGACCACATATTATACACAGGCACTTCACTGATTTGACAGGGGCCATGAAGCTTAATTATGAATACATTATGATATTGCTATAAGTATATTGTTACTGGTCCAAACTGAAGGTATATAAATCACAAACGTATAAACCTTCAATTACAAAGTTTTGGCACTTTGTGACTTTAAAAGAGCAATAACTTTAAACACTTTTACAGAAATAAATAATATATACGCAGCTTACATCCGGGGTAAACGAACTATACCTTTGTGGTCTGGTTTGAGCAAAATTGCATAGAATCAAAAGTTTGATGCTTGACTGTAATCAGATCTGTTCATGCATTTTGCTTTTCCTTAGTGTTAACCAAATCGATATTTGAGAACATTCCCTTTGATAAGAAAGTAATTTGTGTGGTGTCGTATCAGATAATTGTATTTATGTCTGTCTGCTTTTCTTTTATTGAAAGAGGTTAGCTGCCATCTTCTCAAAAGCTGTTTAATCATCGTCTTATTTAACTGAATAATCGATCAATCGATCGCTACAAAATGACCAGATCTAAGGTGACCTTGATTAGATAGTGCCATTACAAATTCCAACGCACATTAATCCCTTTAACGTTATTAAATTGATGGTTGCAGTGTCAAATATGTTTGTATGAAATAGCTCATGGCCCTCTGTGTATCACTAAGAATTATATGTTGTATCGTTCTATCATAAACATCGTGGTGGGTCACTGCATGTTTTCATTTACGTTCCTCGGACATTATTGTTTTTATCTCAAACTTCGTTTTCTTTCATTGCAATTATATAATTTATGATATACGTTCTAGAACAAAAGGTAATAGTTCAAACATAGCCATTAAGATCTTTTCCGTAAGCTCATAATTCTAATAAAGTATCTAAATAAGATATTTTATCATGCAACTAGCATTAAATATGACCGATAACACCCGTCCGATATTTTAAAGTGATATCACGTCACTGACGTGATAACACTTTGTAACCACGCCCACATGCCGGACTACTTCCAGTTCAACAAGCAAGACTCCTCAAGTGCAATCACAGAGAAAAAGTGAATCTAACATGTTCATGAGTTGTGGATAAGTTTATCTCACATGGGTAAATGCGCGGAAATGTGTATCTCATAGGTGAGAAAAAGTAATCAAAACATTTCATGTATCCTATCATTTTTGTATTTGTGTTTACAAGTAATTGTTAATGATGTAGTTATTGCATAAAATACAGCCCAAATAGATAAATTGAATGATTTAAAACGAACAGCAAGGCACCATAAAAAATGAAAATCCCCTAGGAATTTTTTTTTGAAATAAACATGGGTTGTTGGTATTCATTTTCTTAGCTAGATCATTTGCTATCCATCTACAGCAATTTTGAGGCAAAATTTGAGAAAAAGTTGATTTTCTTTTTTTTTCATCACTATCCAATTTTTACAGTAAGTTCTTAATGCGTGGTTGAAATGGCCTGAAACCTATCAGCTACCTATCAAAAGTTGAAAACTGTCTTTAAACCGCTCACTTTTCACCCATCAACTCTCAAGTTCCTCGTTTGTTTACAATTAGAATACCCCAGTGGTGTTGAGCTCACGCCGCCATTTTTGAAATGTCAGTGTTTTACTTGGAATTTCTTGCGTGTGTCTTTGCAAATATTTTGTTTGCAAAACCATATCATTACATTAGAACAGAAAAACATTAATTTTATAAATAGTCTCATGAAGGTAATTATAAAGCTATATTTATGTCGTTTTTATATTTTTTGTCCTTTGAAATGTAGAACTATTTTTCGAGGCACATGTAGTAATTTGAAATCATTTGCTTTTATAAATACCGTATCTATTCTATTTTAAGCCCCTAAAAGTGTCAAAAATATACAATATGAAGATTTGCATAATAAATAGAATATTAGTCAACTGCCTTTTGACAACATGTGATATCAGGTTCGGCAGATACGGTCGGAAAAGGCTCGGCAGAGCCTCGCCTTTTCCGACCGCATCTACCTCACTTGATATCACATGTTATCAAAAGACAGTAGCCTAATCTCTATATATACATGTATTTGCAACATATACGATTTAATTTTATTAAAGCATTCAACCGCTTTAAAAATAACGTTACTTTTTAGCAGTGTAAACATGCAACGGTGAGAATGTTTTTTGTTTATTTGCTCATCTTACTGCACATAGAGTATTTTTGGTGACAGTTTTATAAAAGCAGTTTTCGGTTGCTGTGTATTTAAATTTGTGAAACTAATGATAATGCCGCATTAGTATTTGAAGTTGGTTCTTTAGAAACAAAAACATTGGACAAATAAAATAATAGTTCCTTCCTTCGCAGTGATCTCCCTTGTGTTGTAGTTGTTGATAGAGAGATTTCGGCAGTGGAAGGCATCCGCATGCAAAACAGAGAAAGAAAACATTCATTTCTGAATTCGCATTACATAAAGTTCCAGACAAGCATTTTACATAAAGGGAGATAATTGGAATGTAAATAACGTTGTGATTCCATTGTCTTTTTATTAGTCTATGTTATAGTACAAATAATTCCTCATACTACGAGTTTCATTCTGATACGCGTGGAAAAATAAAAGTTAAATACATTTTGTAAGACGAAAATAAATAAAGACAAGCAGAACATTGCACAAATAGTACTCAATAGTAGGGTTATATATTAATACGTGAACAGGCAATTAAAATGATAGCAAGAGATTGAATGAAGATAGAAATGTTCCAGTAAATAAACGATATGCTCGGTTTCTGCAGTGAAACAAAAAGAAAACAAAATATTTGAATATACTATAATTATATTGATTTTCATATAAGAAGTACGTTTGAGAGTACAGTTGTGTGAAACATTCAGTTGAAGATTATTTTTTAAATCAACGTTACGTAATGCATTTCACTCTCATGAAGTACTCTCTGAAAAAAGTAGCTTTGTACTTCGTATGCATTTTATTTTGATGCATATCTTATACTTATGTCATTTTTTACATTTGTTAATCTTGACCATTGTCTCTGAGAAAACGGAATAAAACAACCTTTTTCACATTGCAGGCTAATCAGACAGTAATCGACATATTACGGCACAGGGCAACGAGAGTTACGAAATTGCCTCTCCAGAGCCATCAATTATTGAAGCTTCAGCATACTATATGTTTTGGGTTACCCCGGAAATATTTTAGCGATAGCCGTCTAGCTACAGCCGCGCATGCGTCATTCATCTGGAACGTACATTGCCGCTCTCGGTTTCGGTGACCTAATTTTCATGGTGATACAGGTTATGTTTGAACTGTACAAAGTGTGGAAGATACAGATATTTGATAGACCTATAATTTGTGAATTACTTCCGATGGTCTATATGGTAACACAGTATTTATCTCCCTTTCTCGTACTGGCAGTCACTGTGGAGCGTTTCATTGGCGTACAGTTCCCTGCCAAAAGACAGACGTACTTTACGAATTTTCGGGCTAAGCTTGCCAGTGTATCATTGGCATTGTTTGCTATCAGTCTAGGTTCCATGCAGGGGTATATATACAAGTACAACACTGAACATAAATTCTGTGGTATAAGGGAGAAGGCAGTGAGAGGGGGAACCGTCTCACTCTGGTCGATTTGGACAAGGGTTACAGAGATGCTGGTATTCCTGTGTGTACCGTTAATGATTCTAGTATTCAATGTCCTAATAATCAGACATATCAGGCGTTTAGATATATAGTTCACAGGCACAGACGACAACGTTCTCACTCTTAGTCGTTTCATTTTATTTCATTGTGACAACATTTCAAGTATCAGTTTTTTATACGATCTGATATTATATCCCGTCCGAGGAAAAGGTGGGCGGTGGTTGCAGAGATGGCAGAGAAAGGAGAAAGGGCAGAGAAAACAAAAATGTAGCCTTGCTCCTGGATTTTATTTTTGTACCGGGTCTATTATGACAGTGATGGCCCTTAAAATACTACAAATACCGAATTTGAAACAAACGTGAATTTTAATAAATTATACTGTATATATAGGAACCATTTCTGAGCCTGACCAGTAACGACAGAGTTATGGCCTTTGACAAAGCAAAAGAACTGCAAGTGAGGTTGATCTCCCCTGGTTTTTACCAAGGGTGGTGTCGGAGCAAAGGCAGTAACTCTTGGTGTTTTGAAACTAGGTCGTTTAGAGCGATCTCCCTTGATTTTTGGAAGTGGTGTCGTCGTAGCAAAGTGAAGTAATTCTGTTTGCTTTAAAATTAAGAGTGATTTCCCCTAATATTTGCAAATGGCGTCGACGTAGAAAAGGGAAGTTACTCTTGTTGTCTTGAAATTATGGCGGTTAGAGCTATCTCCCCGATTTTTGCAAATGGCGTCATCGGAGCAAAGAAAGTAACTCCTCGTGTTTTAAAATTAAGGCGATAAGAGTGATCTCCCTTTGATTTTTGCAAATGGAGTTGTCAGAGTAAATGTTAATAGTTCTTGGTGTCTTGAAATTAAGGCGGTAACAGTGATCTCCCCTGACTTTTGCAAATGGTGTCCACGTAGAAAAGGGAAGTTACTCTTGGTGTTTTGAAATCAAAGCGGAAAGAGTGACTTCCCCTGATTATTACAAATTGCGTCGTCGTAGAAAGGGGAAGTTACTCTAGGTGTCTATAAATTAAGGCGGTAAGTGTGACCTCCCTTGATTTTTGCAAATGCCGTCGTCGGTGCACGGACAGTAATCTGGTTTTCTTAAAATTAAGTGATCACAGATTATGCAAATGGCGTCATCGGAACAAAAAGAAGTAACTCTGGAGGCGGTAGGAGTGATCTCTCCTGATTTTTGCAAATGGCGTTGTTGGAGCAAGGGGCAGTAACTCTGTCTTGAAATAAAGACAGAAAGAGTGATCTCTGCTTGTAACCAAGGGTGGTGTTGAAGCAAAGAGTATATCTCGTGTTTTGAAAATAAGGCGGTAAGCGTGATCTCCCCTGATTTAAGCAAATGGCGTCGTCGTAGAAAAGGGAAGTAACGCTGGGTGTCTTAAAATTAAGACATTACGAGTTATCTCCACCAATTTTGCAAATGATATCGTCAGACCAAAGGCGAGTAACTATGGAGGCGGTAAGAGTGATCCCTCCTGATTTATGCAAATGGCGTTGTTGGAGCAAATGGAAATAATTCTTGGTGTTTTGAAATTAAGTCGACAAGAGTGCCCTCTCATTTTTCAATTGGCGTCGTCGGAGAAAAGGGATGTAACTCAGTGTCTTTAAATTAAGGCGGTATTAAAGAATGATCTTCCTTTGGCAAATGGTGTCGTCGTAGCATAGGGGACTTGGTATCTAGCATACGTTGTTGAAAAGGAAAAAAACTCTGGGCTTCTTGAGATTATGTGAATACCCCTTATTTTTAGAAATAGC
The DNA here is from genome assembly GCA_022818135.1 of Saxidomus purpurata. Taxonomy (NCBI): domain Eukaryota; kingdom Metazoa; phylum Mollusca; class Bivalvia; order Venerida; family Veneridae; genus Saxidomus; species Saxidomus purpurata. The sequence continues at coordinate 15,477,589 of JAFMSR010000018.1, forward strand.
GTCGGTGAAGCAAAGGGAAGTAACTCTGGATGTATTGAAATAAAGGCGGTAAGAGTAATTTCTGATTGGCATATGGCGTTGTCGAAGGAAAGATAACTGGGTGTTTTGAAATTATGTCAATAACAGTGACCTCCCCTAATTTTGTATACGGCGTCGTCAGAAAGAAGTCACCTTAGTGTCTTGAAATTAAGACAGTAGCAGTGATCTCCCCTGATTTTGCAAATGGGGTCGTCGGAGCAAAGGATGTTACACTGAATATCTTGAAAGTATCTCGGTTAGAGTGATCTACCCGAGCAAAGGGTTGTTACTCTAGGTGTGTTGAAATTAACGCTGCAAGAGTGACCTCCAATGATTTTTACAAATGGCGTTACTATAGGTGTCTTGAAATTAAAGCGGTAAAAATGAATTCCCCTCATTTTTGCAAAGTGCGTTTTTTGGAGCAAAGGGAAGTAACTCTCGGTGTCTTGAAATTAAGTCGGAGTGTGACATCTTATGATTTAGGAAAATAAAGTCGATTAGAATGATACGTTATGGTTAGGAAGTAATCCTAATCTGCTTAAATATAGGTAGTAAACGTGACCGTCCCTGGCTTTTGCAACTTGCGTAACTCTGTATGCCTAAGAAATTAAGTTATAATTGTTTTTGCAAAATTAAGGTTTATTCACAGGGATGCAATATGTATAACAATCTTTTCAGATTTAAAAAAAATTACAGATGTATTTTCATTGAGGGGCCAGTTGTGTCTATGTCTAAGATAAATGTTACGCTTATAGGTTAAAGATTGGGAACAAAACACACAACTTTGCTTTATATACAAAACTTTTTATTTCTTGATTTAGGTACAATCCATATATACTCAGCATTTCATTATGAATATGCTTCAGACACAAATGATACATTACATGGCTATTTCAAATAGACAGATAAAGATATATGATTAAACACAATGAACGCTTCGATAGTGCCGACGCCTTTCAAATCTTCACAATAACAGCTGGTATAGAACTGTTATCTCCAAGC